>JANAVB010008000.1:197500-620364 GCA_029216955.1 Iris pallida
GCATTTTGGAAAGTACTATTGATAACTCGGTAAAATCTTGTGTAGTAATTATCTCTGTCTCGATATTTAGGGGGCGTTTGGTATGCGGTATTTTTTTTTTTTTCGAAAAAATTTAAGACGAGAATCTATTACCACGTTTGTTTGGCTTGTAAAAAATTTATTTTCGAAAATTATAAATATCCGGATAAATAGTTTAACCACAAAACATGAAAATTCTATCCCTTGAGAATAGGTGGGTATTTTTTTTTTTGTCCGGACAAAAAAAAATTGGCTAAATTTTTTTTCTTCTTTTTTGATCAATTTTGATTAGTTTTGAACAATTTTTTCTTTTTTTGTCGTTTTCATCGCTTTTTTGTCATTTTTACCAAATTTTTGGCGTTTTAAGCGATTTTTTTGTCGTTTTTATCCATTTTTTGTCTTTTTTGTCACTTTTTGATTATTTTTTGTCGTTTTAACCCAAATTTTGTCATTTTTGTCGTTTTTTGTCAATTTTTGTCGTTTTAACGATTTTTTTGTCGTTTTTGTAGCTTTTTTAATTGTTTTTACCGATTTTTAGTCTTTTTTTGTCGTTTTTGGTCATTTTACCGATTTTATGTCGTTTTTTGTCATTTTTGTCGCTTACCGATTTTTTGTCGTTTTTTGGTTATTTTTGTCGTTTTAACCGATTTTTTGTCGTTTTAACCAATTTTTTGTCCTTTTTTGTCGTTTTTATCGATTATTTTTCGTTTTTGTCGTTTTTTGGTTATTTTTTGTCGTTTTAACCGATTTTTTTGTCATTTTTAACCGATTTTTTGTCGTTTTAACCGATTTTTTTGTTGTTTTTTTTTTCGTTTTTGCCGCATTTTGATTTTTTTTTTGTCGTTCTTACCGATTTTATGTCGTTTTTGTCGTGTTTTGGTTATTTTTGTCGTTTTTACCATTTTTTGTATTTTTTGTCGTTTATACTTTTTGTCGCTTTTTGGTCATTTTTGTCGTTTTAACCGTTTTTTTTCGTTTTTCATCGTTTTTGTCGTTTTTTGTTATTTTGTCGTTTTTACCGATTTTTTGTCGTTTTTACCATTTTTTTTCGTTTTTACCGATTTTTTGTTGTTTTTATCCTTTTTTTAATATTTGTTCATTTTTTTTCGTTATTATTATTTTTTATTTTTTTTCCGGAAATATTTATATTATCACCAAACATGGGAATGTAGTTTTCCAAGGAATTTAATTCCTTGAATTTGATTCCCGGGAATATAGAATTCCCGGCTATATAGTATTCCGCATACCAAACGCCCCCTTAATGTTAATTTTCGGTACACATGTTCACTTTGTAAGAATTTATGTTTAGTATTATATATTGGACTATACCTCGTTTTCTGTTGTGCATTCAAATGGAGGTGACAATGATGTTAATAATTTAGTCCCACGTCGGATAGGAAATGGAATTATGATGTGTAGAAAATTGAAATTAGTTCAGGCCTTACATTACCTTTTAAGTCATATGAGTCCAATTCAATATCGTACCTCATAGGTCAATTCCGATTTGAATCATACCGCATTTCTAACAAGTGGTATTAGCAATTTAATATCAGCCGTTGATGTTGAGGGATGGTTGAGATGCAAAGTTAAAAAAAAAAATTCTTGTCGGGAGAACAATACCCTCTTCCTTTTTCTCTGGATGTCAGGCCGGGAGTCCGCAATGCACTCCCTCAACTCCAATAAAGTTAAAGAAGTTTGATATCCTTTCCTTCTTAACTAATAGCTTAATATACCTCACATAATTAAAAATTGAAAAAAATAAAAATAAATCCCAAATCTCTATTTATAAAGGGGACTTCAAACAGCTCCAAACTAAGCCATCTAAGCCACGTGTATTTTGTCATCCATTTCGTTTTAAAAATTAAAAAAAAAAAAGTCCCGTAACCATAGTTTTTTTGCTCACGTAGTTTAAAATAAAATTAAAACCTAAAATCCTCCTAACTGCATTAATGTATAAATACTAAAATATTTTAGAATTTGAACAATATTTAAACTAACTAAAAGATATCATCTAACTAAACACATATCCAAAAATTTGAAAATATATTTATAATAAATCATAAGTACAATATATTCAACTTATATTTAAAATATTCCAACATAAGTTAAATTTTTATATTTCAATCATATTGTAGATTTTTTGTTTAATGTGCAACGTAGGTGAAAGTAATTTATAATTGTTGGATTTTTGGCCATTTTTATTGGAACTTTAGTCCCACATCGGCTAGGCCAAAGGAGTTGTATCTCTATATATTAGCTATGCTCTATTAGAGATGCACATGTGGTGTGGAGGTGCACATGGGTGTGCCATGTGAGATTATTTTTCTAATGGAAAAAAGGCTAAATCAACAATTGAAAACATTCATGCTTTTTGCTCTTGGAAAATTTATTTCCGTAGGGGCTTAACGACTCGGACTCGGATTCGGACTCGGGCTCATGGGCTCATGAGGCGTTTTGTTGACGCACTTTGCACTTAGCACGTCAGCATCGTCGCTAGGCGCATAGTGCGTTTAAGTTGCGCTCGTTGCGCGAGCCACTTGCGCTGCCAGGTTGCGCAGGCTACGTCCGCATCGTCGCTAGGCGCATAGTGCGCTTAAGTTGCAGCACGTCAGCATCGTCGCTAGGCGCATAGTGGGCTTAAGTTGCGCTCGTTGCGCGAGCCACTTGCGCTGCCAGGTTGCGCAGGCCAGGAGAGCAGAAGTGTTCCAAAGTTCTTCGACGAACTTGCTGGTTCCTGGAAGCTATTCGTGTGGGACGAATATAGCTTTGAGCAACGGTGATCATTTACCCCAGCATGCCATCTTCCATCTTTCGCCTGTCATCTTTTTCACTGCTGTGGATTACGAAATCTTCTTAGATTCTCGTAATATCATACGCTGCTGTAACGAGATCTTCTTAGATCTTCGTTAAACTTGCGCAACCTTCCTAGAAGTGTCGCGTTGGAACATTGTTCTTACAATTGTTTCATCTTCTCAGTTTTCCATCGAAAAATTGTGCCCCGGCACTAACAATCTCAAAGCTATATTGTTGCGATGGAAAACTTTAATGATTCACTCCTCAATACTGACTTCTGTAAGTTAGAAAAGTTTGATGGAGAGCATTATCAAGTCTGGAAGAGGAATATTTATCTCACTGTTCAACTCAGAGACGTTGATCACGTTCTTCTTGAAGAGGAACCTGTCACGACCCGCACCCACCGTGAGGATACGAGTACGTAACAGCGCCCAGCCTACGCCGCAGTGTCGGCGGTAGAACGCTGTTCTAGGTCATGAACTATAACTAACACAATATAGAATAATCTCCAACTGGAGGCTAATTACAGAAGGTACAACTCAATCACAACTAGAGATAGAATATGACACGATAAAATAGATAAAAAATCCTCAACTGAGGTACAACAGAAATGAAATAACATAAGTTAAAAACTACCAGTCTCAACATCTCTAGAATATACAACTCTGAACATAAGGACAACATCTAAACATGAAAAGAAAGAACAGTCTAAGCTATCTACACCAGTCTATGCAAGGTATCGTCCTCAGCAGCTGCCTGAACCTCCCGAGGGGTCCAGGTCGCTAGTGTCATCTAGGCAAGCTCCAAGTAAGGGGTGCAGGGTTTCTCATCATCCTCTGTAAAATTTTCAACAGGTCCAGTCAGGACGGGAGCGAGCACAATACATCTCACGCTGATCATAACAAGTTAGAGAATATAAACATGCAAGAGAGTACGATACATGAAACTGAAAGAAGGTACATGATGTAAACAGAAAGAGAACTGTAATAGAAATATCTACTATAAGTAGAGAGCTACCAGTGACTAGTGATTTAGAGTACAAAGTCGACATGTGAACGGCTTGATTTGCACATGACTATACTAAAGAGGCGTACACGGCTATACTACTTTGGAATTGTTCACATGATTATTTATACTCTCCCAAACCCCAATCAATACACAAGGATCCAGATAAGTTATGTTACGTACATGGTTTTCACATGAAGCCCATAAATGGGTACACATGAAATATACATGAGAGTTCATAAATGAGTGCACATGAAATTCACATGAAGGCCCATAAATGGCTGCACATGAAATTCACATGAGGGCTCATAAATGAGTGCACATGAAGTATGTTATACATGAGATACATGAGAAACATGACCGATCATGAGAGCACATGAGAGTACATGAGCATGCATGAACGAGCATGAAGCACATAAGAAACATGAATAACATGAGAGCGAGGAATACGTGATGTACATGAAACACATGACATAATGTATCCGATGCTCCCGAGGGGGATAACATCGCATGAAAAGATCCATATAGTACCAATCCGTGATAATATCGTGACAGCATCAAATAAGGTAAACTAGAGCAGGAATAAAATTCTAAGCAAGTTATAAAATGATCAGAGAATGTACTCGCCTGGTATCTGAATGTCTGAAGTAAATATACTGTCCGAGATGAGGTACCTGACTCCTAGTTAGAGCAACACAAGTCAAGACGTATACAGGAGGATGATAAATGTAATCTATAATGCATCTGCATGCTGTCTAGGTCAAACTAGTCTAAAGTCAATACTTGGTCAACTCCAGTCAACTATACTAGTCAAGGCTAGGTCAACTAGGTCAAACTTAACCCCAGCAAGTCTCACTAAGCCTAACCAAGCCTAGGCTAGTACTTACATACCATCATAATACTAAACAAGCTATCAAACCTACAATTTACATACTACATTATTCATGCATATATTGTATTACCTATATTACATATCATACAAGCCTACCTTGCACACATACATTCTTTCGTATACACTACATACATGCTTACCTACATACTTGCATACATCTATATCCAAAATCAAATCCTAATTAAGCTAAACTCATGAATCCTAATCTAACCAATATAAAGTCCAAGTAGATATCCCATATAAAAATTCAATACATTATATAATACATCCACACACAAGTATCTATATACACAAAGTTATATAAAGATTACGTATACATATATATATCCACACAAGATTGCATATACATGTGTGGGGGTGTATAAAGAGTGAGTGAGAGGGGGTGAGGTGGAGCGTGTGTGAAGAACCAATGTGTGAGGTGTCAAGTGTCCATAAAGTTCATATGTGTGTAAACAACACAAGAGGGAAAATCATTGTATGTGGAATAATGAATGTGTGTAGATGTAGAGGGTGCATGGAAATCAGTCTCAGTGAACTCTTTAATGTATCAAGAAATAGGGAAAATTGAAACCAATCATCATTCTAGTTTACATTTCAGTTTCATCCATTTTCAGATTTGTATAAATATAACAATCAATTGAAAACAGGACTCAAGCCAAATTGAAATCAAAATATGAACCCAATCTCAGTTTTTTTGTTTGAAATGCCAATCTCAGTTAATAACAATTCAGTTCACAGATGAATAAGAGGGGAAAAACTCTTAGGTTTCAGTTTCCAGTTAGTGTGTGGATGTGTATTAGGACTTATTGCATCAGGATTTAATATGCCAGGGTTAAGGTGCAGGATGATGAGTGAACACAGCATCTCAGTTAACCCTGTTTTAACTCTCAAAATTAAATCCAACCCATTCAAGTGCAATCTCAGAAATTAGTGAAAATGTGAGTGTGTGTAGATGAGAATACATGTGTAACAGTAAAGGGAAAATCAGTGATGTGTGTGTGTGTGTAATGAATTAGTGGTGTCTCAATTCAATGTGACAGTTCACATTCCCAGGTTGTGTGTGTGAAGGACTGAACATACATATAAAACTGAACTGAGCATCAAGAAATGGGACTGAATTCTCATGCACTCAAAACCCTTAGCATGTAGGCAATTCCCTGATATGTAAACAACCAAATTGAAATCAAATCGTGAACCCAAATCTCAGTTATTGAAATAAACCAAATCTCAGATTAATATGAGAAATCAGTGTGAAACCAAACCATTTTAGGAAACATCATGGCAGCTTAACTCTCAAGTCACAGTGTAAACATGCATCAACATCTCAGCCCTATGTAACCGTGTACATGAAAATTAAACTCTTAGGTTTATGTGTACTGTACAGTGATTTAATACATGAAACTCAATCAAGATAACCCAAAAATCAAGTTACATAATCTCAGTTAAATAACATTTCAGTTTTCAATTTCATCGCAAACTTAGTTAAAAATTCAGAAACTCCAACTTGAACTCGAAACATCAAATGTCATCCCAACTCTATATCTTGATGAATATAATGATCGTATACATATACATTAACATGCTGGTATGCTAAATTCATGTAATTAACATTTTAAAACATTAGAATGAATCAGAGATTTCAGAGACTTACTTTCAAGAACACAGTATCAGAGATTAGGGAATTCAACCCAATTTCGAATGCAAATAACATAGTAATTGAATTAAAGGGTTGGTAACACATAACACTACTTGTGCACATGTCTTGGGGTGTCTTCGTGTCCAGGGAACTGGACACAATCGTGTCTAAACGACCACACGAACACAGACACTAAACTGTGCACTAACAGTGTCTTGCACGCGTGCACGCGTTTCAAACGCACGACACAGGCCACGTAGGGACACGTGACCGTGCACACGTGTTCGACAGGGGTAGGAGTAAGTGTCCAACCGCCTGCAACGTGTCTACGTGGTGTCGTGTCGTGTGTGTGAGTGCGTATCAGTGAAAGAAATTCTGCGCGTGTGTGGGACAGTGCAATTCCGTGCAGGTGGGTTTTCTCTCAATATACTCGATAATATTACATAAAATTTTGTCAGTGTAGTGTCAGACACGTGGCCTAGGTGTCCACAAAATTTCGTGCCCATACGTGCTGTGTCGTGTCCGCTACAGTGCCCGAGCAGCAGGGCACCGTGCGTAACCTACTGCGCGCGTGTGCGTGTCCAATTTCGACACAAATACGACACGAAATCCATATCAGTTTCACAAATATTATCATACACATATAGACCTAGGTATCTATGTAATTAGTTTTTCAAAAATCGAAAATAGAATCTTTTGTGACATTTTAACAAACACCTACACACACATCATGATACGTGTCCGATACGGACACCAAACGGACACGAAATCCACCCAAACTCTAGGAAGAGTTTGGGGACACTTAGGGCTAGCCTAATATGCCAAGAAATCGGAATTAAAATATAATTTAAGGGGTTTTACCTATAGGTGCAATTAGCATGAGAAAGCTTCAAATGGGGGGTGTTGTTCTTGATGGCCAAGTGCTCCAAATTGATCCCAAACTGAAATGGCTCTCCACCAACAGTCCATAAACATCAATTAGAACCCAATGCAAAAGACTAGGATGAAAAAGGAGGTTAAATGAATAAAATGGAAATTTTGAAGATGGGAACAAACCTTGGTTTTTGTCAAATGGAGAAATAATATAAAAGAGGCAAGAACAATGAAGGAGGAGGTTATTTATAGGGAGGGGGAGCCCTATGGCTGGTCCTAATGAATAAAATTAGGGTTAGGGTTACAAGTCATGGGCCATGGGCCAAGTTTCATAAGTCATGGAACCAATTCTAAGTCTCAAGCCTATGGACCAAATCACTAAGCCTTCTATTCAAGTCTCGATTCCTACATGACTAACTTAGATTGATTTAAGTTAGACTAGGGTCTCACCATGCTAATCAAGTCACCTTAACTAGAGTCAACATCTAGGTTAGCCTCTGAAGTCACAACTAGTAAAAGTCAATCAACAATCGTCAATCCAATAAATAAATAAATAATTCTAATAAGTCAAAATGACCAAATTACCCCTAGGCTAAAAATGATAAATGAAACACCCTAATCACATGGCTAGGTTCTAGGGCAGACAGTCTCTACGGTTTCACTAGCTGCATATCAAAATCACAAGTCATGATTTTTAAATAGTTTTAAAATGATTAAAAATCACCAAAAATTATATTATTATTTAAATATCATAATTAAATAAATTAAAACACAAAATTTCAAAATTACCCTCATTTTAGAAAACTGGGTGTTACAAGTCTACCCACCTTAGAAAAATTTCGTCCTCGAAATTTAAGATGGTAGTACTCCTTCTAGGTCAAACATAGTCAAGGGTCAACTACTAGTCAATTCTCAACATCCAAGTACTTGGTCATCAACTGGTCAACTTCTTAGGGTTTTACCTATGCTAGCTATCTAGGTGTTGGCAACTAGAGATTAGCAAAAAAAAAACTCTATAATCGGCTAACTCTTAATTTTCCAATCTTATCAAGTCACCCATAACTAAAATACTCGTAATCTAAGCACACAAATCCCAAATACCATATATACATAAGCTCAAGAACAACAACCCCTTACACATATCCTAAGTATATCATCTATATATCCATACATATATAACTGATTATCAAGGGTTAAAGTAGACTAAACTTATAAGGAACTGGACAATGCTCAGAATTTAGGCTAAGGATGAATGGTCTGAAACATCAATGTAGGCAAAAGAAAATGATGCTAAGGAGACTAAATTTATAACAAAAAGGACATGACATCTAGTGAAGGGTCTGCACACTGCCTATAAAGGTTGATCTATCATGCCTGAACTCATCACAAGGAGAACTTAACTAAAATAGGAAACTGAACCAATATAGGCTAAACAACATGTCTATAATCCTATACAACAATGGCCTATAGATACCAACCAACCCATATCCCATATGCCACTATCATCTGCAATCTATCTATATATATAGACCTCTCAGTCTTAGGTGAACTACAACTATACTCAAGGACAGGCTCTGGTCATGGGTGCCTTACTGGAAAGGACATGGGAAAATAATAACAATCATCAAGGCTGCAGAGCAGACTAACATCCTCTATGTGAACTGGTAGGTATTATAAATAACAGGAGAATCATCTACAATGGGTTACTATTCTAATACCAATGCTAACTATCATCTCTAGGGTACAACCACGCTACAAGTCATCATACCATTACACTATGAAAGAACTACATATGAATAAGCTACACAAAACTAAAATATCCCTACTCCTAAATTATTTGATGATGGAATACAATTATAATAACAGAAGGGTACGATAGAGATGATATGTTTAAAAATCATGTTACTCAGAGTCCTCGCCATGCCAGTAAGCAAGGCTGCGATAAACGATAGATTCCATAACTGGGGCATGCACCTCTATAATCATGTCGTCTGGAATTCTCGCTATGCCGACTAGTATAGCTGCGAGAAATTCTAAATCTCATAACCAAGATACGTACATCCGAAGTCAGGTCTCTATGTTTCCGTCACGCCAGCTAATATGGCTGCGATAACCTACAGGTTCCATAATCAAGTAGACATTTTACCATCCCTGTATTCCCGTCAACATATGTTATCAGAAAATATCGTAACTCAGGCCATAAAATTCATCTCGATAGAAAAATCAAAATCAACAACGATCCATCAAAATCAAATTCAATAATCAAGGAGTGAGAGCAAACAAAACAAGGAAAAGGATTTCAAATTGAAGTTCAAATAAGATTCTCAAGGGTCGTCCCAGGAAACTCTTAAGGATTCCTAACTGTGATTGAGTACCTTCAAAATATATCCTAATCCTACTGCAGGCTGTAGTGATACTCTAGTCCGAATACCACTACATAAACTCGGCCTGCATGGGCCACCACTAAAAACGTGTCACGACCCGCACCCACCGTGAGGGTACGAGTACGTAACAGCGCCCAGCTTACGCCGCAGTGTCGGCGGTAGAACGCTGTTCTAGGTCATGAACTATAACTAACACAATATAGAATAATCTCCAACTGGAGGCTAATCACAGAAGGTACAACTCAATCACAACTAGAGATAGAATATGGCAGGATAAAATAGATAAGAAAATCCTCAACTGAGGTACAACAGAAATAAAATAACATAAGTTAAAAACTACCAGTCTCAACATCTCTAGAATATACAACTCTGAACATAAGGACAACATCTAAACATGAAAAGAAAGAACAGTCTAAGCTATCTACACCAGTCTATGCAAGGTATCATCCTCAGCAGCTGCCTGAACCTCTCCAGGGGTCCAGGTCGCGAGTGTCATCTAGGCAAGCTCCAAGTAAGGGGTGCAGGGTTCCTCATCATCCTCTGTAAAATTTTTAACAGGTCCAGTCAGGACGGGAGCGAGCACAATACATCTCACGCAGATCATAACAGGCTAGAGAATATAAACAAGCAAGAGAGTACGATACATAAAACTGAAAGAAGGTACATGATATAAACAGAAAGAGAACTGTAATAGAAATATCTACTATAAGTAGAGAGCACCAGTGACTAGTGATTTAGGGTACAAAGTCGATATGTGAATGGCTTGATTTGCACATGACTATACTAAAGAGGCGTACATGGCTATACTACTTTGGAATTGTTCACATGACTATTTATACTCCTCCATACCCCAATCAATACACAAGGATCCAGACAAGTTATGTTACGTACATGGTTTTCACATGAAGCCCATAAATGGGTGCACATGAAATATACATGAGAGCTCATAAATGAGTGCACATGAAATTCACATGAAAGCCCATAAATGGGTGCACATAAAATTCACATGAGGGCTCATAAATGAGTGCACATAAAGTATAGGTTATACATGAGATACATGAGAAACATGACCGATCATGAGAGCACATGAGAGTACATGAGCATGCATGAACGAGCATGAAGCACATGAATAACATGAAAGCGAGGAATACATGATGTACATGAAACACATGACATGATGTATCCGATGCTCCCGAGGGGGATAACATCGCATGAAAAGATCCATATAGTACCAATCTGTGATAATATCGTGACAGCATCAAATAAGGTAAACTAGAGCAGGAATATAATTCTAAGCAAGTTATGAAATGATCAGAGAATGTACTCGCCTGGTATCTGAATGTCTGAAGTAAATGTACTGTCCGAGATGAGGTACCTGACTCCTAGTTAGAGCAACACAAGTCAAGATGTATACAGGGGGATGATAAATGTAATCTACAATACATCTGCATGCTGTCTAGGTCAAACTAGTCTGAAGTCAACACTTGGTCAACTCCAGTCAACTATACTAGTCAAGGCTAGGTCAACTAGGTCAAACTTAACCCCAGCAAGTCTCACTAAGCCTAACCAAGCCTAGGCTAGTACTTACATACCATCACAATACTAAACAAGCTATCAAACCTACAATTTACATACTACATTATTCATGCATATATTGTATTACCTATATTACATATCATACAAGCCTACCTTGCACACATACATTCTTTCATATACACTACATACATGCTTACCTACATACTTACATACATCTATATCCAAAATCAAATCCTAATTAAGCTAAACTCATGAATCCTAATCTAACCAATATAAAGGCCAAGTAGATATCCCATATGAAAATTCAATACGTTATATAATACATCCACACACAAGTATCTATATACACAAAGTTATATAAAGATTACGTATACATATATATATCCACACAAGATTGCATATACATGTGTGGGAGTGTATAAAGAGTGAGTGAGAGGGGGTGAGGTGGAGCGTGTGTGAAGAACCAATGTGTGAGGTGTCAAGTGTCCATAAAGTTCATATGTTTATAAACAACACAAGAGGGAAAATCAGTGTATGTGGAATAATGAATGTGTGTAGATGTAGAGGGTGCATGGAAATCAGTCTCAGTGAACTCTCACTACTAAAATAACCCATTTTAGCGACGTCAGAGTACGTTGCTAAAAAGGGAAAATACGTCGCTAATTTCTATTAGTGATGTATTTAGCGACGAAAAATGGATGTCGCTTATAGGCTTGTCGCAGATTACAATTTGGTCGCAATTCGTCGCTAGTTGCGACGTCACTTCTAGTGTCGCTAGACGTCGCTAATATGAGCGACAGATAGCGACGTCAGCATACGTCGCCAGTATAGCGACGTAGGGCGACCACTTAGCGACGCCGTAAACTTTATATATGATGACATGGCATGGCAGCCACGTCAGCATATTAGCGACGCCTAGAGACAACTTTAGCGACGCTGGTCTTAGGTGGTCATATACACGTCAGCATTATAGCGACGGATAGCGACGTTACGTCACTATTTTGTGACGTATAGCGACGTGTACAGGATGTCACAAAACGTCGCAGAACGTCGCTATACGTCGCAGATGTTATAAAAAAAAATAATTTTTTTTGTTATTTTTGTTATGTTGTGTGTCTGTGTTTACAGTATGTGTGAAGTACAGTATTCGAACCATCGACAGTTTCGCTTACTGTTCTATGTTTTATCTTGGATAGAAAGAGCAACATTTCAGGGTACACTTCTCAGAGCTTCCTCTTCACGTCCTTCACCTTCTTGGGATCCTTTACGACGTCCCGAGAAAGTGAATGACGTGAAAATGAAGCTCTCAGAAGTACACCCTGAACTGTTGCTCTTTCTATCCAAGATAAAACATACAACATGAATCGAAACTGTCGATGGTTCCGATCACTGCATTTCACATTAACTGTAAACACAGACACATCATTACAAACATACACATTATATTTTTTTAAAATTTGGGCAGTACCTCCTTTGTATATCAGATCATCGCTTATAACCCAGCGTAGGTATATTTGTCATCCCCGTCGCAGATATCATCACAATTAACAGTCTCCCATCATAACAGTCTATAACTAATAGATGAATAACAGTCTCCCATGCATCATAACAGTCTACAACTAAATATCATACATGTACTCAATAAAAATACCAACAAATTAAATATCACAAACATACATGTCCAACAAACGTACATGTCAAACAGAGTCAAATAATAATGAAAATCAGTGTACAGAACGGTCAATGGGCCCATAGGGCCAATAAATACAAAGATGATCAAAAAAATATACTGGATCCGTGCGTAACCTGCTGCGCGCGTGTGCGTGTCCAATTTCGACACAAATACGACACGAAATCCATATCAGTTTCACAAATATTATCATACACATATAGACCTAGGTATCTATGTAATTAGTTTTTCAAAAATCGAAAATAAAATCTTTTGTGACATTTTAACAAACACCTACACACACATCATGATACGTGTCCGATACGGACACCAAACGGACACGAAATCCACCCAAACTCTAGGAAGAGTTTGGGGACACTTAGGGCTAGCCTAATATGCCAAGAAATCGGAATTAAAATATAATTTAAGGGGTTTTACCTATAGGTGCAATTAGCATGAGAAAGCTTCAAATGGGGGGTGTTCTTCTTGATGGCCAAGTGATCCAAATTGATCCCAAACTGAAATGGCTCTCCACCAACAGTCCATAAACATCAATTAGAACCCAATGGAAAAGACTAGGATGAAAAATGAGGTTAAATGAATAAAATGGAAATTTTGAAGAAGGGAACAAACCTTGGTTTTTGTCAAATGGAGAAATAATATAAAAGTGGCAAGAACAATCAAGGAGGAGACTATTTATAGAGAGGGGGAGCCCTATGGCTGGTCCTAATGAATAAAATTAGTGTTAGGGTTACATGTCATGGGCCATGGGCAAAGTTTCATAAGTCATGGAACCAATTCTAAGTCTCAAGCCTATGGACCAAATCACTAAGCCTTCTATTCAAGTCTTGATTCCTACATGACTAACTTAGATTGATTTAAGTTAGACTAGGGTCTCACCATGCTAATCAAGTCACCTTAACTAGAGTCAACATCTAGGTTAGTCTCTTAAGTCACAACTAGTAAAAGTCAATCAACAATCGTCAATCCAATAAATAAATAAATAATTCTAATAAGTCAAAATGACCAAATTACCCCTAGGCTAAAAATGATAAATGAAACACCCTAATCACATGGCTAGGTTCTAGGGCAGACAGTCTCTACGGTTTTACTAGCTGCATATCAAAATCACAAGTCATAATTTTTAAATAGTTTTAAAATGATTAAAAATCACCAAAAATCATATTATTATTTAAATATCATAATTAAATAAATTAAAACACAAAATTTCAAAATTACCCTCATTTTAGAAAACTGGGTGTTACAGAACCTACTGTTCCAGATACTGGGTCTGCTGCCGCAATCACTGCGGCTACTAAACTTCAGGCCAAGTGGAGAAGGGAGAATAGCATTTGCAGGCTGCTTATCCTGAATGCTATGGAGGATTCCCTAGCAGAATCCTACAGTAAGAGAACTACTGCCAGAGACATATGGGAGTCTCTGGAGAAACTGTACGTAGAAGACAAAAACAGGAGCAAGATATTTGTGGTTGAAAAATATCACAAATGGCTCTTTGAGGATGAGAAGTCCATGCTGCCGCAGGTAAAGGAATTCTTGAAGCTGTGACATAAACTGGAAGACGAGGCGATGCCCCTCTCCGACAAATTTATTGTTGGAGGGATTGTCTCGAAGCTCCCCGCTGGGTGGAGTAAGTTCTATGCAAACATGCATAGAAAGAAGCTTGAGATCAGCCTTGAAGATCTCTTGCAGGAAATCTATATTGAGGACCAGATGCGGGCTCAACTGAAGGTGGACGCACTGTCCAAGCAATTGGCTAACGCCAATCTGGTTCATACCAAGAAACCAAGAAAAAAACATACGGATCCCACAGCAAAAGAAGGACCCTAACAATCTGAACGTAAATGGGACTTCCTTCAAGCAAAAGAAGGCAAAGTCTCAGATGCCTTGTTTCAAGTGTGGCAAGAAGGGCAATTTCAAGAATAAATGCAAAGCAAAGACCAAGCAATCAGTGCAAGGAGAGCCTAGTAAGGTATCTATGATCACTGACGTTGTTGCTATGATTGTGCAGGTTGATGCGGTAGGGACTGACTCTGACTTGTGGGTAGACACTAGAGCCACCTGCCATGTCTGCTCCAGCAAGGAGTGGTTCACCACCTACACACCTACTTCTGAAATGGTTACGATGACGAACCAGGCACAAGCTGAAGTGCTCGGGATTGGGACGGTGGTGTTGAAGCTGACTTCTGGCAAGTCTCTGATACTTCAAGGCGTGAAGCACGTACCTGCTATCGCCAAGAACCTGATCTCAGAAAGTCTACTCTGCAACGCAGGCCTCAGGATGGACATTAATGCTGGCCAGATGGTGATGTCTATCAAGAAAACATATTTCGGGAAAGCTTTTTATACCGAATGAATGTTCAAAATTCAGCTTATAAATCAGTCCAACGTAATTAATAAAATCACTCCTTCTGCTTATACTCTTGAGTTATGGCATAATAGGCTAGGACGTGTTTATTGTAAATGAATAAACAGAATATCTAGTCTAGGACTTATCTCCAAGTATGGAGGTAAGGTAGAGAAATGTGAAGTTTGTGCTCAAACGAAGATCACAAGGAAACCCTTTCCTCGGGTTAATCGAAGTACAGATCTTCTGGAGTTGGTACACTCCAAAATCTGTGATTTTAAACAGTTCTCTACAAAGGCCATGATGAAGTATTTTGTAACCTTCATCGATGACTTCTCTAAGTAAGCGTTCGTCTACTTGCTGAAGGCTAAAGACGAAGCATTCGAGAAGTTCAAGGAGTTGAGAGCCGATGCTGAGCGGCAGACTGGACAACAACTCAAAAGAATAAGAAGTGATCGAGGTGGGGAGTACAGGTCTCATAAATTTGCATCGTTCTGCAAAGAACATAGAATTGTCAATGAGACTACGGCTCCGTACTCTCCTCAATCAAACGGAGTAGCAGAGAGGAAGTATAGAACATTAACTGAAATAATTAACTCAATGTTGTTGACTGTGGGTCTTCCTAAGTGCTACTGGGGAGAAGCTGCATTTACAGCCACTTTTATTCTAAATAGAGTGCCTCATGCAACTTCAGACATTACTCCTCATGAACTCTGGTTCAAGGTCAGACCTAACTTGAATGTCATTCGAGTGTGGGGGTGTCTGGCATATATCAAGCTTCCAGATCTGAAGATTCATAAGCTTGGAACAAGGACTACTAAGACGATCTTCTTGGGGTAAGCCGAGAAGAGTGATGCTCGAAGATTTCTTGATATTGAGTCAAATCATATCATTGAATCTCGCAACACAGAATATTTTAAAAATAAATTTGCAAGGCACAAGAATATTGTTCTTGCGGATGTTCCGAAGAACAATGAGGGCGCGCAGGAAACTGAAGTCTTCAATGAAGATGTGGTCCAAGAAGATGTTGTTGTTGAAACAACGGTTGAACCGAAACAAGCTGAGCCGTTAGCTAAGCGTGTGAGGAGGCCGAAGGACTTCGGAAGTGACTTTGTCACCTATCATGTGGAAGCAGATCCGCTTACCTATGATGAGACGATGAAGACCAGAGACGCGATTTTTTGGAAGGAGGCGATTGATAATAAAATTGATTCCATCACCTCAAATAACACTTGGGTGTTGGTTGATCTTCCTGAAGGAGAAAAACCCATCGGATGCAAATGTATCTTCAAGAAGAAGATGAAAGCAGACGGAACTTTTGACAAGTTCAAGGCTAGGTTGGTAGCCAAGTGATTTTCTCAGAAGCAGGGATTGACTACTTTGACACATATGCTCCCGGATGACCACCATCAGAATGTTGATTGCTCTCGCAGCAATACATAAGATGATGATACATCAGATGGATGTGAAAATGACTTTCCTAAATGGTGAGCTGACCGAAGAGATTTACATGCAACAACCAGAGGGATTTGTCGTCAAGGGTCTTGAAGACAAAGTCTGCAAGTTGGTGAAATCTTTGTACGATCTTAAACAGGCTCCCAACATGTGGCATGAAAAATTTGACAAAATTATAAGGTCAAATGGCTACATGGTCAGCGAGACGGACAAGTGTGTTTACACGAAGTTCACTGATGGTAGAGGTGTGATCGTTTGTCTGTACGTGGACGACATGCTTATCCTAGGTACGGATATGGGTTGTGTCACGGAGACAAAGAAATTTATCTCGAGCAAGTTCAATATGAAGGACTTGGGGAAAGCTGATGTGATCTTAGGGATCAAGATCATCCGGACAGACACTGGACTAGCGCTGTCACAGTCTCATTATATTGAGAAAATGATCACTCGTTATGGGTATCGAGATCTTCCAGGGATCGATACGCCGTACAGGTGTGATTTGAAGCTGAAACCTAATTCAGGGAAAAGCGTCAGGCAGCTGGAGTATGCAAGCGTAATCGAGAGTTTAATGTATGCTACTACTGCCACAAGGCCCGACATAGCTTTCGCCGTAGGAATACTGAGTCATTTTGCGAGCAACCCAGGTGTTGAAAACTGGAAAGCTGTAAAATAGGTTATGAGATATCTCAAGAAGACTCAGACATATGTACTGTACTACAGCAAAGATTCACCGGTAGTAGAAGGCTTTAGTGATGCCAGCTGGTGCTCAGAGGTGGAGAGCGAGAGGTCCACAGGTGGATTCATTTTTACAATGGGTGGAGCTGCTATATCGTGGAAGTCGAAGAAGCAGACTATGCTCTCGCGGCCATCCATGGAATCTGAGTTCTTTGCACTTGATACCACAGCCGAGGAAGCAGAATGGCTTCGGGAGCTTATGTATGATCTTCCAGTGGTTGGGGCACAAATATCGACGATAACGATATACTGCGACAACCAGGCGACTGCGACGGTGGCATCAAATGACCTCTTCAACAGAAAGAAGAGGACTGTGCAGTTGAAGCACAGGGCAGTACACGATCTCATCAAGAGGGGTGTTATTGTAGTGATTGATGTTCGGAGTCAGAAGAACCTGGCGGATCCGTTCACCAAGGGCCTCAAGCGCCAGCTGGTCGATGACACAGCATGTAAAATGGGCTTGAAGGCATTCTGATATTGTATTATTGTATTCCTACCATAAAGTTTTATGCTAATAGTTCAAAGAGAAATCTACTAGGAATCTAGCTTTTGGTTCAAGGGAGGACCACTAATCGAAAGAATATCAGAAACGGTGGGTACATGTTCTATTGGACATGAAGAGGTTATGGACCTACAACCACTGTTGTCTACTGTTATTTTCTGCAGAAAACAGATCCTGTGGAAAGGTTGGCTTAAATGCCTTAATGAGTTCTCAGGCTGAGTGAATGCCTGGTGTGCTTTACAGGAAGCACGATAGAACAACACTACAAGGAGTGAAACTCCATGCTACTGTGGGGTGACTCCACCATGAGGTTTCCAGGCATGGGGTAATGCCTCGGCTTTGCTAGCCAAGTAAAATAAAATCCATCCCTAAAAAATCTTATGGCTTTAGAATTTTTTTTATATAAATAAAATAAAAAAAATTCCTAAATACTAATTTCCTAAACCTATTTTTTCCTTCTTTCCCCCACACACTGGGTCCAGGACCCATTCCCCACGACTTGACCGAGCTCCCCCTTTTCTTTCCACATCTCTCTCTTTCACTCAATTTCGTCTCTTCCCATCCTCCTATGAAACCTCCAACTTACTCTTTCCCTTCACAGAATACACCAAATCACTCTCTCCCATTCCACACATAGAAATCTCCTCTCCTTTTCCTCGAGCCGTGCCCTAGCCCCGCCGTGCCCTAGCCCGACCGGAGCACCGTGCGTCGCCCGCCCATCCGAGCCCGTACCCTGCCTCGCCGTTCGGTTCCGAGGACCACCGGGGCCGCCCGCCGTTCGGCCCTGATCCCGCGGCTGCGCCGCCCTTCCAGCGTCCCGACCCCGCATCGGTGCTGTCCCGTCCGCGGCCGTCCCACGCCGTGCGTCCGCCCGGCTTCCCGTGAGCCGTCTCCACCGTTCCCCGTGAGCGTGCCCCCGTGCGCTGTTCCGACGCCGCCCCATCCGTGCGCCCCCCTTCCAGCGGCCCGATCCATTGTTTTCCGTGCCCCGGTCCCCGATCTGCTGTTTCTGTCACGCCCCAGAACCAGAATACTGGAGACCGGAGGCAGACATAGCCAGCTACGTATATTGAAGTGCAACCCACCTCGCTATACGGTCACGGATGTCTAGATACATGAGGGTTTAACTACAAGCCATCAGTCTCCTATGGTCAAGAACAAGCCTATTGTCTCAATCACAAACAAGTAAGCAAATGTTACAAGATGTAAGACCACCAAATATACAATAGTAAGGCGTCCTAAACATTACATATTTAGCTGATCATGAAGCTAGTCATTACAAAATGTCAGGACTAGCAAGAGTTTAGTCATATATGATCAACCCTAGGATCTGTCAATCATGTTACAGCCCGTAGGGAGACAGTAAATAAAGGTACAACCGAGCTAACAAGTGCTCGTCGGCTAAACGCCTCAAAAAAATAATTTTACAATAAAGTGGAAGAACAAAAAGAAACCCACTTGTTGCTAGGGTTACGCCTGGTGGTCACCATCTGGCTGGAAGGTCGGTAGATCCTCTGGTGCTGCTCCGATATCTGGTCACACAAAACCAGCTGGATCAGATCCCAGAAAGAGCAAGTGCCACAAAGGAGGCTTCATTTAGGAACTAAAACCAGCATATCACAATAGAATATTAAAGATAATAAATAAAGAACTGATAATAATAGATATAACAACAGTAAACTGAGTACGAAAAAACTATTCAAGTAGCCAGGTCACAACCCTTAAACCAAACAAGGACCGGGATTGTAACCCTTCACCTGAATAGAAACCCGTCTCAAATACTATTGGTACAGTATTGTAACGCCCCAGAACCAGAATACTGGAGAGCAGGGACATACATAGCCAGCTACGTATAATAAAATAGAATCCACCCCACTATACGGTCACAACTGTATAGATATATGAGGGTTTAACTACAATCCGACAGTCTCCTATGGTCAATAACAAGCCTAATTGTCTCAATCTCAATGCAAGCAAGTAAAGTTACAAGATGTAAGATCACCAAATATACAATAGTAAGGCGTCCCAAACATTACATATCCAGCTGATCATGAATCTAGTCGTTACAAAATGTGAGGACTAGCAAGAGTTTAGTCATACATGATCAACCCTAGGATCTGTTAATCATGTTACAGCCCGTAGGCAGACAATAATGAGGTATGTAATACGAGCTAACAGGTGCTCGTCGGCTAAATGCCTCAAAAATAAAATTTTTACAATAGAGTGGAAGAGCAAAAATAAACCCACTCGTTGCCCTGGTGGTCACAATCGGGCTGAAAGATCGGTAGATCCTCTGAAGCTGCTCCGAAATCTGGCCACACAAAACCAGCTGGGTCAGATCCCAGAAAGAGCAAGTGCCACAAGGAGGCTTCACTTAAGAATTAAAACCAGCATAACAGAAAATATATTAAAGCAGTTAAAAGAACTTGAAGTAAAAGAATAACAACAGTCATAATGGAGTACGAGGGAACCATTCAAGTAGCCAGGTCACAACCCTTAAACCAAACAAGGACCGGGGTTGTAACCCTTCACCTGAATAGAACTCCGTCTCCAAATCTTGTTGGTAAGGTAAAACATTACAAGCTTGACGTGGGGTACAATAATACAATAAACAATGAGGGGACTCAGAACTGTTCCGGGAGCCAGGTTACAACCCTTAAACCAAACAAGGACCGGGGTTGTAATCCTTCGCCTGAGCAGAACTTTGCCCGTGATCTTTATTGTTAAAAGTGACAATCATGCGATCAAGCCTATAATAATCGAGCACTGAAACTACACCATACAATCGTTTTCGGCCAATCAGTGACTACGACTTTCTACATTAGCTAACTAGGGTTATCACAACATGCAGTGAGATGTTCCACCAGCCACAAGCCCTACAGCTAATCTAGGTTATCCAGGCGACTTGGGTTCATTAAGCAGTGCCTCGATCTTTTCCCTATATCAGTAAATTTAGACTTGTGCCCTACTCGTCGGCAGGCTGCAAGTCCCACAATGGTGGCCGGGATAACGGGATCGCCTGTAACTGGAAAAATCTCTCATGACTACTGAATTATTCTAGTTATTAGCCTTAGCCATTTACAGTAGGTACGCCTGACCGTGGTACTCAGGGATCCCTGTCCTAGACATGATGCAAACATTACCGGTTCCATTTGTATAAACACACTCAACCACGGTGTCCAGGCCATTCAATCTCGTCATGATATGCTAGCCGTCGCAACAGCCTTCAAAATATATATATATATAGATCATGTCATGTCCACTGTCAGGAGTGTGCCACGTCGGGCCACTATCACGCCATGTCAAAAGTGCACCACAACCGGTCACCATCGTGTCAGGAAACAATTAATTGGGCAAAAGAACACATTCAATAATTAAATATTAAAAGGGACAAGGGCTGTGGGGACTCATACGGCTCGAGAAATTTCCATATGAAATTGCCGTGCAACAGTGCATATGCGGCCAAGCAATTAAACATGCACAACTACATATGCGGCCTGGCCATGCACAAAGCAAATTGCTTACGTGCACAAATATTCAATGACCAAAGCAAATAAGCCTATGCGGCCAGGCAAGTTGTAGGCCATATGCGGCTAAGATTGTTCCTTATGCGGCCAATATTGGCCAATGGCCTTATGCGGCCAAGTGCAAAATGCTAAGGCATGCATGCAAATAAATAATATTAAACTGATGGCTTGTATATGCGGTTATGTGTAATGAAAGCCATGCAAGGAATGCATATGCTAAATGCATTTCCAAAAATGCATGAAAGGCCATATGCGGCTAGCTACTGTACGCTTGCATTAAATGGTGCTAACTCATGCATTAAGTAATGCATCCAACAAATGCATTAAAGAATGCATGCATTCACTCCTGTACGTACATGCTAGCACATGCATTTAAATAATGCATTAACAATTGCATTAAGGAATGCATGCATTAACAAATGCATTAATAGAATGCATGTATTAACAAATGTATTAATAGAATGCATGCATTAAATTCCTGCACGCACATGCGGCTACATCAAGCATGCATGCTTGCATTAATCTAATGCAAGTAAAGTGTTTGGCCAAGCATTCTTATGCGGCCAAGCGTAAGAATTGTTACATGCGGCCAAGCATGCAACTCTTTCCCTCCCATGCAAGCACTTGGCTAAGCATTCTTATGCGGCCAAGTAAAATTTGTTACATGCGGTCAAGTAATATTTGTCACATGCGGCCAAGTGACTTGGTCTATGCATGCGGCTCAACTTTGACATATGAGCATGCATTAATATAATGCATGTAAATATTGCATGCTGCTGACTTTGGTATTGTTTTCTTATGCGGCTCACTAAAAAATTCCCATACGGCCAGCTTACGAATTCTCATGCGGCCAGCTAGCTTGGCAATTCAAGCAAAATGCTAAATGCATTAAGTACCCAAGTGTTTGGCCATGCGGCCAAGCTAAAAATGCTCATGCGGCTCAGTAAAATCCCGAAGGTCAAATTTGGACAAAATAAAATTTCCTGCAACATAGAACCATCAAATAACAAGATTATGCAGGTTTGATATATCACAACTCCTGAAAATCGAAAATACCACAAAGCTAGATTTATAAGAATTTAACCATAGAAATAAAAAATACTAAGTACTAAAGTGGGTTAGAAAGACATGAGGAAGACAATGGAACAATAAAAATGGACTTTCTCTATGAAGCAAGATGCACTTGCCTAAACCTTCCACTCTCAGGTTGGTGGAGAAGTAATGGCGGGGAAAAAGAAGAGTTAATGAGGAGAGAGAAAGGTGTGGTGGGATATTTAATGAAGGTGGTGGTAGGTGGGAGTGGTTTGGTTCACATAAAATCAAGCAAAATCGAACCATACAAAACTAAGCTGAACCAAGTCAATTCGGGCCGAACCAAACAAGGAGACATGCAATACGGGTCTAAATACGTACACATATACCAAAATACGTAATACAAACGTTGGTCTTTACAAGTATAGACAATAAACGAAGAGAGGACACAGAAATGCTCCGGGAGCCAGGTTACAACCCTTAAACCAAACAAGGACCGGGGTTGTAACCCTTCGCCTGAACAGAACTGGACCCCTGATCTTTATTGCTAAGGCCAGTATAAATAATCATGGTATTAAGGTAAGGTGAAACATGACGAACATGGCATGGAGTTGCAATAAGACAATAAACGAAGAGAGGACACAGAACTGCTCCGGAAGCTAGGTTACAACCCTTAAACCAAATAAGGACCGGGATTGTAACCCTTCGTCTGAACAGAACTGGACCTCCGATCGTTATTGTTAAGGCAAGCATCAATAATCATGTCATGTCACAATCTTGCACAGGATCAGGATAAGACTAAGCTGGAATAAACTCCATCCAATCAATCACGGCCAATCAAGAGTATGGCTTGATACTTTTAACTAACTAGGGTTATCACAGGCCTAGTTACTAGCAAGATGCAATGAGATTATCCCAACAACCACAAGCCCTGCAGACCATCCGGTTATCCAGGTCGAATGTCCGTTTATAAAGAATGCAACACGTGACTATGTGCTGGAAATGTGCCACACTCGTCGGTAAGCTACAAGTCCACTTAATGCGCCCAGATAACGGAATTGCCTGTAGCTGGGAATCTCTTCATGTTTACTGAATTATTCTAGTTTATTGGCCTTGGTCAATTACTGTAGGTATCCCTGACCGTGGTACTCAGGGATCCCTATCCTAGACATGATGCATGACAGTACTGGTTTATTTGTACAAACGCAATCGCCCACGGTGTCCAGGTCATTCATACTTGTCATGTCAGGCTAGCTGTCGTAACAGCATGTCATGATATATCATGTCAGTTTGCTTGTCGAGAGTGTGCCACGGCGGGCCACTATCGTGTTCAGGAAATATGCCAAAATTTATATGACATAAACATAATATGACATTTCAGTTTAATAATACTAATATTAATATTAATAATAAATAATAAAGAGGACAAGACTTGAGGAGGGAGCCATGCGGCAGAAAGCATGCGTGCTTATGTGGCTGGGAATCAAGAGAAATTCATGCGGCTACGAAAGTTCATGCGGCCACGAAAATTCATGCGGCTACGGAAGTTCATACGGCCACGGAAATTCATGCTGCTACGGAAGTTCATGCGGCCACGGAAGTTCATGCGGCTACGAAAGTTCATGCGGCTACGAAAGTTCATGTGGCCACGGAAGTTCATGCGGCTACGAAAGTTCATGCGGCCACGGAAGTTCATGCGTCTACGGAACTTCATACGGCCACGGAAGTTCATGCGGCCACGGAAGTTCATGCGGCCACGAAAGTTCATGCGGCTGCGAAAGTTCATGCGGCTACGGAACTTCATGCGGCTAAGGAACTTCATGCGGCCACGGAAGTTCATGCGGCTGCGGAAGTTCATGCGGCCACGAAAATTCATGCAGCTACGGAACTGTTCTTCTTCTCCATTATTCGGAGAAGAAGAACCATGCAAGCCATGGCTTCCAAGCTTCATAAAACCTACATCTAGAGTCCAAATTCGAACTTCCATAGGTCAAAATGGGGCAAAATGAAATTCTCTACAACATGGAACCATCAAAACTTGAAAATAACAATGTTAAGTAGATCAAAACCTAAGAAATCTGAAAATACTATAAACTTAGATCTACAAAAATTGAGCCATAAAAATTAGAAATGCTAAGTACTAAAGTGTGTTAGAATCTCGAGAGAAAGAGAATGGAACAATAAAAACAAAGTTCCTCCATGAATAGGGCAGAATGAAATTCTCTATAACACGGAACCATCAAAACTTGGAAATAACAATGTTGAGTAGATCAAAACCTAAGAAATCTAAAAATACTATAAACTTAGATCTACAAAAATTGAGCCATAGAAATTAGAAATGCTAAGTACTAAAGTATGTTAGAATCTCGAGAGGAAGAGAATGGAACAATAAAAACAAAGTTCCTCCATAAAGCAAGCTACACTTGCCTAAGCTCTCTCTCTCTATCTCTCTCTCTCCTGGTGGTTGAAGAAGTAATGGTGGAGAAGAAGTAGTAAATGAAGAGAGAGAATGAGGAAATGGGTTAATAAAGGATGATGGTGGTGGAAGGTAAGGATTCTCCCCTTGGTTCGTGATGAACCAAGGCAACCCAAGCCTAGCCGAACCAACCCAAAATAGACCAAGCCATGTAATGCTAATATAAGCCAAGCAAGGAATCATGCAATACAAGATAAAATATGTACACGTATTTCAAAATACGTAATACGAACTATAGGCATTACAACTCTACCCACCTTAAAAGAATTCCGTCCTCGGAATTTAATTAAGAGGCTAGAGGGACAAGAACAAGCTATACTATTCACAGGCAAGCTATACTAATCAAGCAATCAAGTAATTATTCATGCAAGCAAGGAATCGAAGGCATGAGACATAAGAAAGATATTATACCTCACGAGTCAAACTGGTCGGGATATCGCGATCGGATATCATCCTCACGCTCCCACGTTGACTCAACCAAAGAGTGATGACCCCAAGCAACTCGGACTAACTTGATAGTCTTGTTCTTGAGTGTCTTCTCTCTTCGATCCAATATAGACACGGGCCTCTGCTCATACGAAAGGTTGGTACCAACAACCAATTCCGAATGAACCAGGATGTGGCTCGGGTCCGGGATATACCGTCGCAGTTAGTATACATAGAACATATTATGCACCTCACGTAGCGATGGCGGAAGAGCGAGACGATATGATACATCTTCTACTCGCTCTAGAATATCGAACGGTCCTATATACCTAGGACTAAGCTTTTCCCGTACGCCGAAACGAATGACGCCACGGTTAGGCAAAATCCTCAGGAATATGTGGTCACCGACCGAGAATTCAAGGGGTCGCCGATGAGAATCGGCCCAATGACGCTGGCGATCTTGGGCAACTCGAAGATGATCTCTGACTCTCCTAACCACTTCAACGGTCTGAGCAATTATTTTCGGACCGAGCATCTGTCTCTCTCTGACATCGTCCCATGCTAGCGGGGATCGACACTTCCTACCATACAATACCTCAAACGGTGCCATCTGGATGCTGGCCTGGAAATTGTTGTTGTACGAGAACTCCACCAGGTGCAGGTGATCTTCCCACGAACTATACTAATCAAGCAATTAAGTAATTATTCATGCAAGCAAGGAATCGAAGACATGAGGCATAAGAAAGATATTATACCTCACGAGTCAAACTGGTCGGGATATCACGATCGGATATCATCCTCACGCTCCCACGTTAACTCACCCAAAGAGTGATGACCCCAAGCAACTCGGACTAACTTGATAGTCATGTTCTTGAGTGTCTTCTCTTTTTGATCCAATATAGACACGGGCCTCTCCTCATACGAAAGGTTGGTACCAACAACCAATTTCGAATGATCCAGGATGTGGCTCGGGTCCGGGATATACCGTCGCAGTTGGGATACATGGAACATATTATGCACCTCACGTAGCGACGGCGAAAGAGAGAGATGATAGGATACATCTCCTACTCGCTCCAGAATATCGAACGGTCCTATATACCTAGGACTAAGCTTTTCCCGTACGCCGAAATGAATGACGCCACGGTTAGGCGAAATCCTCAGGAATACATGGTCACCGACCGAAAATTCAAGGGGTCGCCGATGAGAATCGGCCCAATGATGCTGGCGATCTTGGGCAACTCGAAGATGATCTCTGACTCTCCTGGCCACTTCAACGGTCTGAGCAATTATTTTCGGACCGAGCATCTGTCTCTCTCCGACATCGTCCCATGCTAGCGGGGATCGGCACTTTCTACCATACAATACCTCGAACGGTGCCATCTGGATGCTGTAGGCCTTAAAAATGAACAGTCACACTGAGTTGATCAGAACAAGGTCCAAAAGTGATGCTGGGTTGATCAGGACAATATTTAAAAGTCACGCTGGAAAACAGCTCGTCATTTGTCAGAGTGTAATTATGACTGACAGCACGACAGTCGAAGAATATCTTCTCGCATGCCACGTATTCACAGAACTCGAGAGATCACAGCCGACTATTGCGTGATTTTCGAAATCTTCTTCAACAAGACTCAGCCTTCGTCAAGTTGGCGTACCAAAAGAGCTTCTTGTTATTTAATGCGACTGACAAAAGTAATCACTGTCAGAGATTTTGTGTCAGTCAAGGCACGTCGGATCAAGACAGCTGGCAGTCCTATCTCAATCGAGCGTGGATTATGTTCCTTCCCAAAGTCTGCGTATATTTTGAGCTTTCTGTCTCAAGTTTGCGTGGATTCTGAAGTTTCCTCCCTTATGTCTGTGTAGATTTTGAAGCTTTTTGCCTTAAGTCTGCGTCGATCCTGAAGCTTCTTGCCACAAGTTTGCGTAGATTTTGAAGCTTTCTGCCTCGAGTCTGCGTGGATTTCGTCTTCAACAAGTCTGCGTGGATTTCATCAAATTGGAGTACGTGGCAGCCATGCCACTGATCTCTCGCCTGCATGTCCTATAACTTGCACACGACTCATGCATGATTGCCATGTGTCCAACAGTTACAGGCCACGTCCAGTAACTGCTCACAACCTTGCGTATGTTAATTCCTGCGTGATTTTCAACTAGGCACAGGCTGTGAAGACAGTTATCCTTTCAGTTATTATTTTTGACTCTATAAATAGAGTTCTTTTTCTCATTCATTGTACAGATACATAGTTATCTACTGTCAAAATTTTGAGAGCTTTTCTTCTTCGCATAGTCTAAGGGATAAAGCGATCGTCTTCTAGATCGGATTCCTACAGTTGTAATTTTCCCAGAAACACAATAAATAAAGAGAATTTATTTATGGAAAACAAATTGGCGACTCTGCTGGGGAAAACCATCTCCTCTTCTGAGATGGCAATAACTCAATGCGACACTTCGTCAATCGGCTCGACGAAGAAGGTGATGATGATCCAATTCGATCAACTCGCCTACGAAGAAATGCAGTGGGCTAAGAGTGGCAAGCCTACTTCAGCCTCCATCACCACTGCCAAGTCGAAGGGACACTCTGTCTATGTCCCTAAGATTCAGTTGGCAGCCAATGGTGAAGTCTCTGCCACAGTGTCTACTCCTAACACTGGCAAAGACTCTACTGCAAGCTCGCACACTCTTGTGCGCTCGAAGATGACAGCATTCAAAAGTCATGCTGACAGTACTGGCTCCTTAGCCAAATCTGTTCCAGCGTACAATCTCACATCCAAAAGTCACGCTGACAGTATTGGCTCCTTAGCCAAATCTGTTCCAGCGTGCAAATTCAATCCCAAAAGTCACGCTGACAGTATTGGCTCCTTAGCCAAATCTGTTCCAGCGTGCAAATTCAATCCCAAAAGTCACGCTGACAATACTGGCTCTTTAGCCAAATCTGTTCCAGCGTGTATTTCCAAAGTCAAGAAACACGCCGACAGCACTGGCTCATTAGCCAAATCTGTTCCAGCGTGTATTTCCAAAATCAAAAATCACACTGACAACACTGGCTCCTTAGCCAAATCTGTTCCAGCGTGCAAATTCAATCCCAACAATCACGCTAACAGTACTGGTTCTTTAACCAAATCTGTTTCAGCGTGTATTTCATCTAAGAAGAATAGCTCTTTAGCTATCTTTTCTTCTGTGCCAAGTTCTACTAGAACTGGGGGTGGTCTTCCACACAAAGTCCCTTCGAAAAGAGATAACTCTTTAGTTGTTTTTTCTGCTCCTGTAGTTTTTACTTCAGGAACAGCTTTGACTGACAATTTTGTTAGTCAAAGAAAAGAAGATGGTCTTTTGACTACTCTTCCTCTTGGACATTCTATGTCTCAAAACTTGAATAAGTCTAAGAAGAAACATTCTTTAATGTCTTCTTCTACGACTTCTTCAAATTTGGCACAGAATTTGTCTAGAAAAGGTCTGTTACCAACTCCTAAACAAGGGGGTGGTTCAACTCTTCCTTCTCTGCAAATATCCAGATCAATGGAAGGAAAACTCCAAGTTTCCAAAACTAATGTGTTACATCCAATTGATCTAAGAACAAAACTTAATCAAACCCGTTTGGGAAGCACTTCTGGTGTTAAGAAACCACATCAATCGGAAATGAAAATAAAAGATCCGGATGCAGAGTATGCTAGAAATTATGTGGCTCATATTAATCACTCCCTATATAATCAAGAGCCATCAAGACCCAGGAACAAGAAATATACTCCTAAAAATACACAAGGAGTGTTCTCTAATGTACCTCAATCTTCACAAACAGATTTATGAGAACACCTTCGACAGAAGAGAAGGAATAATTCTATGACAATGGATCATGCTGAATGTGACTTCCAGCCAAGAGTCATAATTCAATGCAGATGTCAATCAATGGTTCAAGACTATGTTGATCATGAATGTGACTTCCAGCTGAGAGTTACAATGCAATGCAGATGTCAAACAAAATGACAATCTGTCTTCAATCAGATTCAATGTGAACCTATGCCTGATGAAGATGAGCCTTTGTTTGCTTCAGTCAACATGACCTCTCGGAATACTGGGGGTAGATATGATAGTCCAGATGGAGTATATAGAGGCACAAGAGCAAGAGTCCTGGCCTCTAGTCAGAGAACTTTGATCTCTGAAGATGATTCTGAATTCCTTGGAGAATCTAACTTCCCACCTCTTCCTACCGGGGGTAGTTCTCTTATAATTGACTTTGATGCACAAAGCAATGATTCAGAACAAACAATATCCACCAGTTCATCAATAATCCCTCGTACAGTCACGACTTATATGGTTGATGGAAATACTGATGAACCTTCTTCTTCCTTGACTCCTCAAGAACAAAGAATTGCTTCTTTGGAACAGCAAATGAAATCCATGGCTGATACTATGAAGTCGATGTATGAACTCATGGCAACTCAGATGCAAAATTGACAGACTGTACTAGATGCCATACCAATTGATACTGGTGTAATACAAGTTCCTCCAGTAGTACAATCTAATACTCCTGGACCAGCTCAAACAGATCCTAGTCTCTCTGGAGCTGGGGGTAGTGCTTATAACGCTGTTCCTCCTCCCAACTATTCTCTACGAGCTACAACTCCACAATCTTCCGTAGTTGTTAATGAAGAATTGAAGAATCTCAAAACTCAATTCGAGGCATTCAAACAGAAAGATGGTTTACAAAGGTTAGGCATCAAACAACCTTATCCGATAGAATAGAAGCAAGTATCGTATCCTCCTAAATACAAGCCTCCTACTATCTCATTCTATGATGGAACCACTTCTCCAAGTCAGTTTATTAATCACTTTGAAGTGATGACTGATCAATTGCAACCAAGTGACGCCCTTCTTACTCGGGTGTTTGTTGGATGTCTCAAGGGAACGGCTTATGAATGGTATAGAAGTCTCCCAGATGGGTGCATTACCTCATTTGTCGGTTTCAAACAGATGTTTATTGAACGGTTCTATGAAGGGCTCAATGACATGACTATGTATGCTCTTATTAGAATCAAACAGAAAAATAATAAAACTACAGAGGATTTTATTGAACGGTTTCGAAGAGAAGCTCTGAAGATGCCTCTTGGAACTCCAGATGCTGTCACCATCGACACATGCAAATCAAACTTGTTGCCAATCATCAGCATGTGGACAGGATCTACTCAATTTCAAGACTGGCCTTCTTTAATAGTTAGTGCCAAGGCTGCAGAAATTAGTGCTGAAACCTTCAAAGGTTTAGAAGTGCAGATGACTCCCAAAGAAACAGGTCAAGGTACTAACAATAATGCTAAAAACAATGCTCGCAAGGGAAAAGAAACTCTTGAAGTTAATCTTCAGAGCAAAGATGCATCAACTGTTCAAACTTCTCCTACCTCTACAACTCAACAACCAAGAACACCTCGCCCCAAAGAAGAGTACTCTTTCGATGACGACGATGTCCTTGGTATCTTTGAATGTCTGCTGAAAGGTAATAAAATACAATTACCTGAAATCAAGAAACTTGATGAAGCTGGAAAGACAGATCATCCTAAATACTGTCCATACCACAGAATATTGGGTCACACAATTCGTACATGTTATGTACTGAAAGGAAAGATCCAAGAAATGATTAAATCTGGAGCTATCTCCCTTACTCCAAAAGAGAAGACCGTCACCTCCAACGTCGTCTCTATGCAATTCGAAGATTTCCTTCCTCCATTCCTTGAAAGTGGGATCGTTCCTATTCCCAAGGCAACTCTTGAGATAGTGAATATTCCTCCTCCACAATATGAAGGATTAGTGCCAATCACTTTGGAAACAGGAGAAATCATATGGATTCATCATGATCTAGTGGCAGATTTTGACTCTCCTCATCTTCAAAAGACTACATCTCGAAAGTCCAAGAAGGCTGGAAAGATTAAGTCATGTCATATGACTTTTCTTGGATCTTCCTCTGACACAGAGCCAAAAGAGAAGGAAGAAGCACTTGCTACTCGAACAGGGAAACCTTATCTAAAGGATTATTCCAAGAATCCTGAGGATACTCCTGATATCCCTCCAGCTGATAAAGATGCTCCTAATGTTCCTCCTGAAGAAAAATCATCCACTGCACCTGTTCCTTCAACTACACCGGTTGAACCTGTTTTTCCCAAGCCTACGGCTTTTGAGAAAGGCAAACAACAGGCTCGGTTTGATAAACCAATCAAGAAGTCCCCTCCTCTTGGGCTTCAGAAGCCTTATAATTTCGACATTCTAGCTCAACTTGCTAATACTCCAGCTAGAATGTCCCTCTTTGAACTTCTACGTCTTTCGAAAGAGACTCGGGAGACGTTGAGTGAAGCACTTCTTCAAGCCGACTCTTGTCTTGCACAATTGAAGAAGCCAGATGCAGAACCTGCCACTTACTTACATTACAACAGTGTATTGGAGATTATCCTAAATATCACCTTTACACAAGACGACATGCTATTGGAGGATAATCGACATGATCGGCCTCTCTACTACACTGGTTATATCGATACAATGAAGATAGATCGTATCCTCATTGATCCAGGGTCTGCTATAAGTATAATGCCAAAGAGTCTGTTGGATGAACTAAAAATTCTTCTTCACAAGCTCTCCAAGACGGTTACTACTATCCTGGGATTCAATCAAAGCCGAAGCGAGCCTTTGGGAAAGATTCATCTGAAGCTTCAGATAGGTGATTTCAGATCCAAAGTCACTTTCTATGTGGTTGAGATCGTGGGATCCTACAATCTTCTTCTTGGGAGGCCCTTTCTTCATGAAAATAATGTAGTGCCTTCTACTCTTCATCAGTGTTTTAAATACATTGATAATAATAGAAGAATACAAAAAGAAGTTGCTGATATAAATCCCTTCCATAGGGTCGAAGCTTATTTCATTGATTCCCGAATGTACAAAGAAGAGTATACAAGGGTGATACAAGCTATGGAGAAAGAGGATTCACAAAGTGAGACTTTAATAATCCCTGTTAAAGGTCGAACTACTCAGCAACAATCTTCCAAATCCTCCAGAGAAGGTTCTTTCATCATTTCAGTGAGTGGACGGATCTCTCCGTTACCTCAGTCGTCTGCTCAAGATACAATGATCATTCCTGTTAGTGGGCGTATTACAGTTCCTGTATCTTCACATGATACTCTGCTAATTCCAGTTGGAGGATGGATTACTCTTCCATCTCAAGCTTCAAGGGAGCTCACCTCTTTTGAGCCATTTATTATCGATCTTAATCGAAACAAAGCTTCTTCTCGTTCTTCTTCTTCCCCTTTAGTCATTGACTTGGCTAAGATCTCTAAGGCTCAGCCTTCTCCCGATGTAAATATTATTGCTTTTACATTTAATAAAAAGTCTCCATCTTTACAGTACGCTGATGTGTGTAATTATGTTCATAGTTATTTACATTTGTTAGATGACTTGAGCACAATAACCATAGGAGTTATACAGACTGTTCATACAGATGTCCTTAGAACCTGTACAATCTTTATACTTTCTAGTTCCCAGCAGAAAGCCAGGAGACATTCCAATATTCTTTTACAAAGGGCCACAAAGTCCTTCTGATTTAGAAGATGATGACAAGAATGACAATACTGGAAGATTACAACTACGTCGTTATAGTCAGCAATCTAAAGACATCATTAAAAATATGGGCTATGACTTCAGGACTGGCCTCAATAATGGCAAAGGAAGAAAAATGCCTGTCCGAATTCCTCCTCTGAAATATGGAAGGACAAAATACGGATTGGGCTATATTGCTTCTACTCCTTTTATCAATATTATCCATGAAGATCCCGAGTCTGACGAAGATAAGAGATCTGATTCTTCTAGTACCACTTCTTGGGATTCCGATACGAGTATCGGTGATTTCTACTGCAACATTCTGTCTTCCAACATGGTTTCTATTGACTGTTCTGAAGAAAGTGATGAAGACGAAGAAGAATTTGAAATCTCACCTGAATCAGAACAATGGGCCTAAAGGTTAGATAATCAATGGGAGTTCCGTTTCGAGCAAAAAGAACCACCGACTGAAGATAAACTTGTTCAAATAGATGTTGGTGAAGAGGGATCCCCCAAACCAATATTCATCAGTGAAAGTCTTTCAGAAACTGATAAGCAAGACATGATTAAACTCATTCGTGATTACATCGATGTCTTCGCTTGGAGTTATGAAGATATGCCAGGACTTGATCCACAAATCGCAACTCACAAGCTCAATATCTTGCCGAATGCTAAACCGGTCAAACAACAACAGCGATGATTTCGTCCAGACATTATGGATGCAATTGAAGCTGAAGTCAATAAACTCATGGCCTCCGGGTTTATTAGAGAAGAACAACATCCCGATTGGGTGGCTAACATAGTTTCTGTTCTTAAAAAGACTGGCAAGATCAGAGTTTACATAGACTTCCGCGACCTCAATGCGGCATGTCCTAAAGACGAATTTCCTCTACCAATCACTGATGTCATGATCGATAATACCTGTGGATTTGAACGGATGTCATTCATGGACGGGTATTCTGGATATAATCAGATTAAAATGTTTCCAGACGACGAGAAACACACTTCTTTCAGAACGTCGATCGGTACATACTGTTATACAGTGATGCCATTCGGTCTCAAGAATGCAGGAGCAACTTATCAACGAGCTATGAGCATTATATTCCGTGAACATTTGCGAAAAATAGTCGAATGCTACGTTGATGATATTGCAGTCAAAAGTCGACAAAAAGAGGATCACATCCAAGATTTGAAGACTATTTTTGATCTAATGCGTAAGCATCAGTTAAAGATGAACCCTACTAAGTCCTTCTTAGGTGTCTCTAGTGGTAAATTTCTCGGCTTCGTCATTACCTCTAAAGGTATACACGTGGATCCCGAGAAGATCAAAGCCATCCAAGAGATGCGTCCTCCACGCACCTTAAAAAAGCTACGAAGATTTCAAGGAAGGATCGCTTATATCAGGAGATTCATCTCTAATCTTTCAGGACGCTGCAGACCATTCAATAAACTCATGAAGAAAGGTATTTCTTTCGTCTGGAGTGATGAATGTCAGAAAGCATTCGATGATATAAAACAATATCTGATGAGCCCGCCAGTATTGGTACCTCCCGTCTCAGGAATACCATTCCTTCTGTATACCCGAGCAATGAGTCATTCACTGGGTGCATTGCTTGCTCAAAAGAATAAAAATGGTCATGAACAAGCCATTTACTATCTCCGTCGAACTATGACCGGAGCTGAACCTCGATATTCACCGGTAGAAAAAGAATGCCTAGCCTTGATGTTCGCTGTCCAAAAGACACGTCATTATATTATTGGCCAGACTATTCATGTCATTTCTAAGATCAATCCTATACGGGTCATGATGAAGAAACCTAGTGTTTTGAATTCTCGATTGGCTAATTGGGGAATTCTACTTGCTCAATATGATATGCACTATATTCCTCAGAAGTCGGTCAAAGGACAAGCTTTAGCAGATTTTCTGGCTGCTCATTCAATTTCAGAAGATTCAAAACTCTATGATGAAATCCCAAATGAAGTTCTAGATTCAAACCAAATTGCTGAAGAAGATTTTACTTAGCGTCTATTCTTTGATGGAGCTTCAAGAATTGGTCCTAATGGAGACATCGTCGCTGGAGTTGGAATTGTTCTTGTATCGCCAGAAGGTCTTGCTATCCAACGAGCTTATTCTCTTGATCAACCATGTTCAAACAATGTAGCTGAGTACAATGCATTGCTCATTGGTCTTCAACTCGCTAAACATCTAAATATTCAACATTTGGAGACATACGGAGACTCTAAACTCATTGTCAATCAGATAAGGGGTACTTATGAAGTTCGCCATCAAGATTTGGTTCCTTATCATAGATCAGCTATATCTATGGCTTCTTCGTTTGAAGAATTCTTCATTGAACATGTTAGGCGAGCATGTAACACAGAAGCTGATGCTCTAGCTAATCTTGCGGCGGTGTTGGCTATTCCGATTAGACGGCAACAAATGATTGTTGTTCGCAATCGAGAATTGTTTCATCTCGAAAACAATCTGACTCTAGGACTTCCAATTCACATTGAAGAATCAACGTCTCATGATGTCAACACAACAAGAGGATTTGGATTTAGTCGTAAATCTTTATCATCTTCATCTGATTCTAGCATGGAATTCATCTTCAGTAATTCAACTGAAACTCAGAATACGGATAAAGATTGGAGACTTCCTTTCTTAGATTTCGTATTGTATGATATTCTTCCGGATGATCCGAGTGAGGCAGCATCTATCAGACGACGATCACTCAGATTCTATTACAATCATACTACAAAAACCTTATATCGTCGAGCTTATGACGGTCTACTTCTTCGATGTGTTGCCGGTGATGAGGCTCAGCAGATCATTCGCGAAGCACATAATGGAATTTGTGGAGCACATCAGCCTGGCCCAAAACTTCAGGACCGTATTCGACGTATGGGTTATTATTGGCCCACTATGGTATCAGACGCCATCGAATATGCAAAGAAGTGTAAAGCTTGTCAAATCCATGCGGATTTTATTCATCAACCCTCGGAATTTCTATATCCGACGGCAGCATCATGGCCCTTCGAAGCTTGGGGCATGGACATTATCGGTCCGATCAATCCGCCGTCATCCAAAGGTCATCGGTTTATTCTCGCAATAACCGATTACTTCTCTAAATGGTCCGAAGCCATTCCTTTATATGAAGTTAAAACGTCCAATGTCATCAGCTTTATTAAGCATCATGTCATCTACAGATTTGGTGTTCCTCGACGCATTATTCATGATAACGGACCACAGTTCGTCAGTCAGAAGTTTACTCGATTCTGTGACGATCACCGGATTAATAATGTGGCTTCTACCGCGTATAATCCGGCAGCTAACGGATTAGCAGAAGCTTTCAACAAGACCATCATCAAACTCCTAAAGAAGTTTGTCTCTACTAACAAACATAATTGGAGTGAGAAGCTCGGTGAATGCTTGTGGGCCTACCGTACTACAGTTCGTAATGCTACTAAATGTACACCCTTCTCTCTGGTGTATGGTTGCGAAGCTGTTCTTCCATTAGAGATTCAAATTCCTTCTTTAAGGATAGCAATCGCTAATGAACGCACCGCTGAGAATAATGATCGTCTTCGACTTCAGGAATTAGAAGCTCTGGATGAGAAGCGATTATTTGCTCAACAGAATATCGAATTCTATCAAGCTAGAATCTCAAGAGCTTTTAATAAGAAAGTCAGAGTTCGAGCGTATCAAAAAGGAGAACTGGTTCTAACAGTCAGACGTCCTATGACTATGACTCATATGAGCAAGGGCAAATTTGACGCAAAATGGGAAGGTCCCTATATCGTAAGCAGAGTTTTCTCAAATAGAGCTTATCAACTCTCAAAACTGGATGGCCGAAAAGTTATGATGCCTATTAATGGCAAATTCCTTAAAAAATATTATGTATAAATGTAAATGCTTGTAATCATCAGACAAGTTCATGTTTAGAAATAAAATTTTTATTTTATTTTAATCATGAATGATCGTACATGATATTAAGGAAGATCACTATCATCCTTCTTTATACTTTGACGCGGGCCACTGTCGTCCTTCTCGAAAATGCGGTCAGCAAAAGAGCCAAGAACCTCCTTGCTAGAACCCACGCGGAACTTACAAGCGGCCATCCTCATGGCTTCTTCTTCTTCTTCAGTCCTTCCAGGTTCGAGCAGGAAGTCCAAAATGTCCCTTGGTGGCTTGGGTGCAGACGAACCTTCGCCTGCTTCCGCCTTCTTCGATTGAACTGGATCAGCAGGGCGTTCTTCAGTGCCTTTCTGAACCTTCAGAGTGATTCCAACTTTCTTGGATGCTTCTTCAGACGACATATTTATGTTTGAGAGTAGAAGTGTTCGTTCTTGTCAGATTTCTGCTATATTTATAGGCAGAAGCTCCTCAAATAATGAAGCGTCACATTCATTCGACGATTCACACGTTCATTAATGCTTGACGGTTCATCCGTTTATTTCTCACATTCATCAGACGGTTCGCCCGTTCATTAATGCTTGACGGTTCATCCGTTCATTTATTACATTCATCCGACGGTTCATTCGTTCATCTGACGATTCGTCCGTTCATAATCTTCTATGCCGAATCTACTTGCTCATTTGTCATTTGTTATTTTTGACCTCTGCATAGAAATCAATCTATTTTCTTTTGAGTTCCTACATATTATCATGTCCATATTACCTCTGATAATATTATATACTCTAAATCAGAAAAGAAGATTTCATTATCTATCATGTCCATAATTCATCCACAAATACAAATTTATGAGCATAGAAGAATTATCATTTCCATTCTCATTTCACCACAAAAAGTCTATTACATTCTCTTAGACTTTCTTACAAATCATAATGGAAATCTGTTACAAATTTTGGATTTTCATTCTACACCACAACAATAATCTAATAGAGATCTATCTTCTTCTTTGGATCTTCTCCGTCGGACCTTCTCCGTCAGGTTCGTTGTTGGTGGCAGTTCCTGACTGTCTGAGTCCCAGTCACGACTAGATCACCAGAAATCAAACTCTGGTCTTCTCTCTCAGACGAGAGAAGAACCACAGAGTATGGCAGCCCGAAGGCGTGTTGCTGCCAATACAACTGGTGGATTGGGAGCGACCTCTCAAAGGAGATAGGAATGTTTCCCACATTGGGATACAATTCCTAGTTCTCCCGTGAAAGGAACACTACTACCCGATTTTTCGGGGTAGAGTTGACTCCACCATCCAACTCTCGTGTGTAAAGGCTCTTCCTACCATCTGAGGAAGACCCTTCTATCCCACGAAGAGTTCTGAGTTGTCTGATTTACGCGTCAAAAGCGTATGAGCTCCCTGATGTAGGTGTCAGAGGAATATTCTCCACAGTATCCAAATCACCAATGCCAGTTCTGAAGAAAATTTTCAGCCGAGCTTCTGCAGAAAACAGCAAGGAAAAAGATATTAAATCAACAGAAATATCATTATCATCCAGCGTGCATTTGTCAACTAGAAACAGATGCACCCTGTTCAGTCAGAAACAAAAGCCTATCTTCAAACAGTAAAAAATGGTACGCGTTCTATACTGGACTTACCATCGAGTTTGGTGCTACGGATTGGCAAACCAATGTCTGGTATAGTGCACAGAAATCGAACATTAGAAAGCATTGCTTTCCTGTTTGAGAATGAAATCTCACAAAAAATTCATTCTCAGAGAAGAAGAAGAAGAATAAGGAGATGAGTATCTGTAAAACTCACTTATCTATTTAAAGGACAAAGTACAAGCCTATTCTTGGAAAAGATCCGAGCAAATAGCGCACATAAATTATGGAATGAGTGTCACGTGTGCTTTGGAAGACAGCACAGCATTGGAAATATTCAAAGAGTGCCGCCTATGACTCTTCATTGGTGCACACTATTCGGAGTAAAGTTAGCTTTCAGCGTAGATTTGTACCACACAGAATTTTGAACATTCAACGCAAAGATAAGCAGGCACTGATGGCCTTACAAAAGACAAAAGTGCAACATTCTCAAAAAGAAAACAAAAGCATAAAAGTCACGGTCTATTTTGCAGAGCGACTGAGCTTAGCGCCCAGTTCTTCTACGCTCTTGACTCCCATATGGTGTAACAGAACCTTGAACATTTCACGCTACTCCGCGAGGCTGCGTCCATTGGAAGAAGACGAGCCATCCAAGCCAAAATAGCTCAAGAAATTCTTGGCTAGTTGTGTCGGGTCATCTTTGAACTCGAAGACAAAAGGCTCCGATTCCTTACCCTCAAAAGTAGGGTCGCCATGGGCACAGAAACCTAACTTTCTTGCTTCTTCTTCAGCTTTCTCCTTCGGTGTCATGTGGACGTGAGATGAACATCAAAGCTGAATTCTCTCCCTGTTTATATAACAGAGCTTACCGACGGTTCATATTCCACCATAAATTGGATGCAATCAGTCTCGAAAAATGAAGAGTCATCATGACATTTAATAAGTTCATTTGGATGTTTTCAAAGAACTTCGAAGTCTTTTTCAACTTCCGAAAAATTTGAAGTCATCTCAGTGTGACTAAATTCATTTTTAACATCTCGATTTCAAAGTATTTCGAAATAATTTATCATTTTTTCGAAAACTTTGAAGGGGGTTTTGTAGGCCTTAAAAATGAACAGTCACGCTGAGTTGATCAGAACAAGGTCCAAAAGTCACGCTGAGTTGATCAGGACAATATTTAAAAGTCACGCTGGGAAACAGCTCGTCATTTGTCAGAGTGTAATTATGACTGACAGTATGACAGTCGAAGAATGTCTTCTCGCATGCCATGTATTCACAGAACTCGAGAGATCACAGCCGACTATTGCGTGATTTTCGAAATCTTCTTCAACAAGACTCAGCCTTCGTCAAGTTGGCATACCAAAAGAGCTTCTTGTTATTTAATGCGACTGACAAAAGTAATCACTGTCAGAGATTTTGTGTCAGTCAAGGTACGTCGGATCAAGACAGCTGGCAGTCCTACCTCATTCGAGCGTGGATTATGTTCCTTCCCAAAGTCTGCGTATATTTTGAGCTTCCTGTCTCAAGTTTGCGTGGATTTTGAAGTTTCCTCCCTCAAGTCTGCGTAGATTTTGAAGCTTTTTGCCTTAAGTCTGCGTGGATCCTGAAGCTTCTTGCCCCAAGTTTGCGTAGATTTTGAAGCTTTCTGCCCCGAGTCTGCGTGGATTTCGTCTTCAACAAGTCTGCGTGGATTTCATCAAATTGGAGTACGTGGCAGCCATGCCACTGATCTCTCGCCTGTATGTCCTGTAACTTGCACACGACTCATGCATGATTGCCATGTGTCCAACAGTTACAGGCCACGTCCAGTAACTGCTCACAACCTTGCGTATGTTAAATCCTGCATAATTTTCAACTAGGCACAGGCTGTGAAGACAGTTATCCTTTCAGTTATTATTTTTGACTCTATAAATAGAGTTCTTTTTCTCATTCATTGTACAGATGCATAGTTATCTACTGTCAAAATTTTGAGAGCTTTTCTTCTTCGCATAGTCTAAGGGATAAAGCGATCGTCTTCTAGATCGGATTCCTACAATTGTAATTTTCCCAGAAACACAATAAATAAAGAGAATTTATTTATGGAAAACAGATGCTATCCTGGAAATTGTTGTTGTACGAGAACTCCACCAGGTACAGGTAATCTTCCCACGAACCACCGAAGTCAAGCGTACAAGATCTCAACATATCTTCAAGAGGCTGGATCGTGCGTTCTGACTGGCCATCTGTCTGTGGATGATATGCTGAGCTGAACTGGAGGCGAGTCCCCAAACTCTCTTGCAGGCTACGCCAAAAGTGCGACGTAAATCTGGAATCTCTGTCCGAGGTGATACTGACTGGCACACCGTACAATCTGACAATCTACCGGAGATATATTTTTGCTAGCTGAGCCGTCGACTGACCAACTCTGAACGGGAGGAAGTGAGCCACCTTCGTGAGCCGGTCAACTATAACCCAAATAGCATCTCGACCAGCTGGGGATCTAGGTAATCCAGCCACGAAATCCATGGTCACATGCTCCCACTTCCATTCTGGATTTGGCAAGGGCTGAAGAAGTCCAGCTGGCCTCTGATGTTCAGCTTTAACTTGTTGGCAAACCAAACACCGAGAGACAAACCGGGCTATCTCCCTCTTCACGCCATTCCACCAAAATTGCTGATGGAAATCACGGTACATCTTCGTACCACGGGGATGAATGGAATACTGCGAACTGTGAGCCTCTGTCATGATCTCCTGTCTGATATCTCCGCTGGGTACACAAAGACGCTTCCCATGTCGAAGTATACCGTCTTCATGGATACATAACTCTGGTCTTCGTCCTGCCTCACACTTTGCTCTGAGTCGCTGAAGCTTGGAATCTGTTGACTGCACCATCCGGATCCTCTCGACTATAGTGGACTGAACTTGCATGCTGGCCATCAATACCACACTGGAAGGGAGGACAACTTTTATACCTATTTTCTGAAGATCGGCTAACAGCTCTGGTTGCGCTGTTAGAAAATAAACTCTGGCTCTCCTGCTCAATGCATCTGCAACAACGTTGGCCTTCCCAGGATGATACTGCAAGTTAACATCATAATCCACAAGTAGCTCCAGACACCTCCTCTGACGCATGTTAAGATCCTTCTGGATGAAAACATACTTCAGCTCTTGTGGTCGGTAAAAATCTTTACCCTATCTCCATATAGCTAGTGCCTCCACAACTTAAGTGCAAATACTACTGCTGCCAGCTCCAAGTCATGGGTTGGATAATTTCTCTCATGATCATGGAGTTTTCGTAATGCATAAGCTATTACCTTCCCATGCTGCATCAGAACACATCCCAAACCTCTGCCTGAAGCATCACAATACACTGAGAATCCCCCGGTTCCATCTGGAAGCGTGAGAATAGGAGCCGTCATCAAACCTCGCTTCAACTTCTCAAAAGAATCTTGGCACTCTGCTGTCCAAGCAAACTGCACATCCTTGCGGGTCAACTGGGTCAATGGCGCTGAAATTCGAGCAAAGTCTGAAATAAATCGCCGGTCGTAGCCGGCCAAGCCAAGAAAACTACAAATTTCTGCCACTGTGCTAGGTACCGGCCACATTTTAATGGCCACGATCTTCTGGGGATCCATTTCTACTCCTCCTCTGGTGATGATATGACCTAAGTACGAAATGCGATCGAGCCAGAAGTCGCATTTACTAAACTTGGCATACAATTGGTGCTCTCTGAGAATCTGGAGGACAACTCGAAGATGCTGCTCATGCTCCGCTTCACTCTTGCTGTAGACCAGGATGTCATCTAGGAACACAATCACAAACTGATCCAAATAAGGCATAAAGATGCGATTCATGAGGTCCATGAATATAGCCGGCGCATTGGTTGCTCCAAATGGCATCACAAGTAACTCCCAATGCCGATACCTAGATCTGAAAGCTGTCTTCGGGATGTCCTGCTCTCTGACTCTGATCTGATGGTATCCTGACCGCAAGTCGATCTTCGAGAATACTGCTGCCCCCTTGAGTTGATCAAACAAGTCATCTATCCTTGGGAGAGGGTATCTATTCTTGATTGTCACTGAGTTTAAGGTACGATAATCTACACATAATCTGGACGTACCATCCTTCTTTTTCACAAAAAGCATCGGGGCTCCCCAAGGTAATCCACAAGCACGAATGAATCCATTGGTTCTGAGTTCTTCAATCATCTTGTACAATATCTCTAGCTCTGACGGTGCCATCCTGTAGACTTCTCTCTGATACTGGGGCTGTCCTGGGAATCAAGTCGATGGTAAACTCGATCTCTCGCTCTGGCGGCATCCCTGGAAGCTCTTCTGGGAAAACATATGAAAACTCGTCAACTATCCGAGGTAACTGCATTGCTGCTACTGCCATCCGCAATACTGGAGGAGAAGGTTCAACTTTGCCTCGGGAGAAGAAAAACTCCGGCTCGCCTGGAATACTAAAAACAACCCTGCCAATGTGGCAGTCTATCCTAGCATACTGGTCCCTCAACCAATCAATCCCAAAGACCACATCTTAATCGGCCCTTGGAAAATCTATCAATCTAGCGGAGAACTCTTTACCGCTAACTGCGATCCGACACGAGAAAAACACTCTCTCTACTCCCACAAGTCCGTTACCAGTAAGTATATTGAGCCTTACCGATAATGACTCGGGCTCTAGTCCTATCCGTGTCGCGAATCGTGCAGACATAAATGAATACGAGGCACAAGAATCAAATAATACTGAAGCTGGAAGGGTGTTGACGAGAATAGTACCTGCCACTACCTCACATGGTGCTATTTCTTCTTCTCCCATGGTCAAAGCCAGCACTTGACCATGCCCTCTGGGTGCGGGTCTCCTCTGCTGAAAATTCCTCTGCCTGCTCTAGATCAGGACTTGGGCATGGGCATACTGCTGTGGTCTCTGCTGCTGGAACGCCTGGGCCTGCATCGACAATGGCCTCGGGAACGGGAACTGCAGCTGTTGTTGTTGCTGGACTGGTGCTGGTCCTCTAACTGAAGGACTAGAGAAGGCCGATGAACTCCCCCGGTTTGGGCAATTCCCAACCCTGTGGTCCGGGGCACCACAAACCAAGCACAAATCCTGTGCTCTGTGACACTCTGATATCACATGCCCTGGCTTTTCGCAGTGTGAACATCCCACTGCGGAAGACTGCTTCTGCTTCTGCTGCATCGGGGTAGAATGCTGAACCGACGTCACTGAGGCCGCCCGTCTCGGAGCTCCAATGGCTAAAGGCCTGGCTGCCCGGACTGGTGCTGATGACTGATTCATCTGGCCATGGGATCGCTTCCGACCTCCGGTCCAATCCATGACCTCTGGGAGGTATATTCATGCCTCCGGGCTGCCCTCAGTACTGCATCAAAGGTCTGATGCTCAAACTGCTCCACCGCCAATAAAATCTCTAGGTGGAGCCCCTGCTGGAACCGCTGGGCTCTATCGAACTCGGTCGCCACCAAGGTGGGAGCAAACCGACTAAGCCTGGAGAACTCGGCCGCATATCCATCGACCGTCCTGCCCATCTGCTTCAGATTGGTAAACCTCGTCTGTAGATCATACCGAACTACAGCATCAAAATACTTGGTCTGGAATTTCTTCCTGAATACTGCCCAGACAATAGGGGCCACTAATCCAACGTCCTGCGCCGCCCACCAGCTGCGGACAAGATCCAATAGCTGTAGGCGCACCACGACCACCTTCTCATTCTCTGGAGTCCTGGATGCTTCTACAATCACCTTTGTGTCCTGAAGCCAAGCATCTGCAGCGATCGTATCTTCACTGCCGTCGAAGATGGGAGGGTTCAAGCACTTGAAGCTGTTGGCCGCGCTGTTATCCTGATGACCTTCTCTGGTCAAAGCATCTGCCACAGCCTGGTACAAGGCATCTTCCCGACGATCCTGGGAAGCTAATAATGACCTGATGAGACCCACCAAAGTGCCATCATCAGGCTCTGCAGGTTGGATGGGCTGAACTGGTGGCTCTCCTCCTATAGGCATGACTCTGGAGGCTACTCCTGAATGTTGGGCTTGATCTCTGGGTTGCTGCTTGGCCGCGGGAGGTGCTCCGCCTTGCTGATCGGCAGGTCCACAAACAATACCGCTGAAAAAGACGACATAGGGAACAATAAGGAAGGACCAGGACAGATCAACGATACAAGTATGTGATCAGGTCAAGATTTTCAGGGATCAAGAGGATACGAGCAGAGATCAATGGAGAGTACTGATTGAGACATCTATTCGGTAAACCCTCACATATCTTGATTTACAAGACCTGCATGGGCCACCACTTAAACCATGTCACGCCCCAGAACCAGAATACTGGAGAGCGGGGGAAGACATAGCCAGCTACGTATATTGAAGTGAAACCCACCTCGCTATACGGTCACGGCTGTCTAGATACATGAGGGTTTAACTACAAGCCATCAGTCTCCTATGGTCAAGAATAAGCCGATTGTCTCAATCACAAGCAAGTAAGTAAATGTTACAAGATGTAAGACCACCAAATATACAATAGGAAGGCGTTCGAAATATTACATATTTAGCTGATCATGAAGCTAGTCATTACAAAATGTCAGGACTAGCAAGAGTTTAGTCATACATGATCAACCCTAGGATCTGTCAATCATGTTACAGCCCGTAGGCAGACATTAAATAAAGGTACAATCGAGCTAAGTGCTCGTCGGCTAAACGCCTCAAAAGAATAATTTTACAATAAAGTGGGAGATAAAAAAAACCCACTCGTTGCCAGGATTACGCCTGGTGGTCACCATCTGGCTGGAAGGTCGGTAGATCCTCTGGTGCTGCTTCGATATCTGGCCACACAAATCCAGCTGGGTCAGCCCCAGAAAGAGCAAGTGCCACAAAGGAGGCTTCATTTAGGAACTAAAACCAGCATATCACAATAGAATATTAAAGATAATAAATAAAGAACTGATAATAATAGATATAACAACAGTAAACTGAGTACGAGGAAACCATTCAAGTAGCCAGGTTACAACCCTTAAACCAAACAAGGACCGGAGTTGTAACCCTTCGCCTGAATAGAAACCCGTCTCAAATACTATTGGTACCGTATAGACAATAAACGAAGAGAGGACACGGAAGTTCATGCGGCCACGGAAATTCATGCAGCCACGAAACTGTTCTTCTTCTCCATTATTCCGAGAAGAAGAACCATGCAAGCCATGGCTTCCAAGCTTCATAAAACCTGCATCTAGAGTCCAAATCCGAACTTCCATAGGTCAAAATAGGGCAGAATAAAATTCTCTACAATATGGAACCTTCAAAACTTGGAAATAACAATGTTAAGTAGATCAAAACCTAAGAAATCCGAAAATACTATAGACTTAGATCTACACAAATTGAGCCATAGAAATTAGAAATGCTAAGTACTAAAGTGTGTTAGAATCTCGAGAGGAATAGAATGGAACAATAAAAACGAAGTTCCTCCATGAAGCAAGCTACACTTGCCTAAGCTCTCTCTCTCTCTCTCTCCTGGTGGTTGAAGAAGTAATGGTGGAGAAGAAGTAGTAAATGAAGAGAGAGAATGAGGGAATGGGTTAATAAAGGATGATGGTGGTGGTAGGTAAGGGTTCTCCCCTTGGTTCATGATGAACCAAGGCAACCCAAGCCTAGCCGAACCAACCCAAAATAGACCAAGCCATGTAATGCCAAGTTAAGCCAAACAAGGAATCATGCAATACAAGATAAAATACGTATACGTATTTCAAAATACGTAATACGAACTATAGGCATTACAGTTTCGCGGCTCCTGTGCGTTGTCCGTCCACTGTCCGCGTTCCCGTACGTGCTGTCCTGAGCCAATCCCGCTGTCCGCACGGATTCGTTCCTCTATTTTACATCTGAGAGCTCTAGCCGAGCACCCGAGGTATAATTTTGTGACCCCGTGTCCCTCCCGTCGTAGAGTCGATGATGATGCAGTCCTGACCCCGTTATGGGGATCAGCTTTTCATATTGTTGCGTTAGGGGATATGACGTTCGAGATCCCTCGGACTTGGTTCTGTGGGTTATAGTATATTCTTTGGGTGTTGTTCTTTGATTAGTGTTTGCTTTGTGCTGTGGGTTTATTCCCTAGTTTGGACATTCTTAGTATATATGTTTTGTTCTTTTGTTAGTTATTTGCTGTAAACTATTACGCTTGAGTCGATTATAATTATAATTTTTTTGGCTTATATTCATTTTGGGTTGGACTTTGTGTTGTCTCCCTGGTTTGGGATAGACTTTTGGGTCTGGATCGGTACCGCCTCGTGGCTAGGTTGTCCTAGTTACAGAGGAGGTACCGCCAAAATTTTTGGTAAAATATTTCAAAATAATAGTATTTAATTAAGTTCAATAATTTGGTAATTAAAAATCTATTTCTAAATTTTGGTCTTTGTAAACGGTTTACAAAATTGGTTTCAGTTTGGTTTAAGTGTTGATTTTATGGGTTTTCTGTATCCCCTTAGGCGACGACCGTATCTGTAACGCCCCAGAACCAGAATACTGGAGAACGGGGGCGTATATAGCCAGCTACGCATATTGAAGTGCAACCCACCTCGCTATACGTTCACGGCTGTCTAGATACATGAGGGTTAAACTACAAGCCAACAGTCTCCTATGGACATGAACCAGCCTATTGTCTCAATCTCAAGCAATCAATAATAGTTACAAGATGTCAGAGCACGAAATATATAATAGCAAGGCATCCCATACATTATATATTAGATGATCATGAAGCTAGTCGTACAAAATGTCAAGACTAGCAAGAGTTCAGTCATGCATTATCAATCCTAGGATCTGTCAATCATGATACAGCCCGTAGGCGGACAGTAAATGAAGGTGAAATACGGGCTAACACGTGCTCGCCGGCTAAACGCCTCAAAAGAATAATTTTTACAATAAAGTGGAAGGGCAAAAAGAAACCCACTCGTTGCCAGGGTTACGCCTGGTGGTCACCATCTGGCTGGAAGACAGGTGGATCCTCTGCTGCTGCTCCGATATCTGGCCACACAAAATCAGCAGGGTCAGACCCTAGAAAGAGCAAGTGCCACAAAGGAGGCTTCACTTAGGAACTAAAACCAGCATATCGCAATAGAATATTAAAGGTAATAAATAAAGAACTGATAATAATAGAGATAACAACAGTAAACTGAGTACGAGAAAACCATTCAAGTAGCCAAGTCACAACCCTTAAACCAAACAAGGACCGGGGTTACAGCCCTTCACCTGAATAGAAACCCGTCTCAAATACTATTGGTACAGTGAAGACAATAAACGAAGCGGAAACACAGAACTGCTCCAGGAGTCAGGTTACAACCTTTAAATCAAACAAGGACCGGGGTTGTAACCCTTCGCCTGAACAAAACTGGACCCCCGATCTTTATCGCTAAGGCCAGTATAAATAATCATGGTATTAAGGTAAGGTAAAACATGACGAACATGGCATGGGTTTGCAATAAGACAATAAACGAAAAGAGGACACAGAACTGCTCCGGGAGCCAGGTTACAACCCTTAAACCAAACAAGGACCGGGGTTGTAACCCTTCGCCTGAATAGAACTGGACTCCCGATCGTTATTGTTAAGGCAAGCATCAATAAGCATGTCATGTCACAATCTTGTACAGGATCAGGATAAGACAAAGCTGGATTAAACCACATCCAAGCAATCATGGCCAATCAAGAGTACAGCTTGATACTTTTAACTAACTAGGGTTATCACAGGCCTAGTTATTAGCAACATGCAATGAGATTATCCTAACAGCCACAAGCCCTGCAGACCATCCGGTTATCCAGGTCGAATGTCCGTTTATGAAGAATGCAACACGTGACTGTGTGCTGGAAATGTGCCCTACTCGTCGGTAGGCTACAAGTCCACTTAATGCGTCCAGATAACGGGATTACCTGTAGCTAGAAATCTCTTTATGTTGATCTACTGAATTATTCTAGTTTATTAGCTTTAGTCAATTACTGTAGGTATTCCTGGCCGTGGTACTCAGGGATCCCTATCCTAGACATGATGCAAGACAGTACTGGTTTATTTGTACAAACTCAATCGCCCACGGTGTCCAGGTCATTCAATTCTGTCATGACATGCTAGCCGTCGCAACAACATTCGAGATATATATCATGTCAAATTCACTGTCAAGCGTGCGCCACGACGGGCCACTATCATGCAATATCATTTGTCAGAAATATACCACAACTGATCACCATTATGTCGTGGAACATATTTAAAATTAACATTTAATCTGGTATAAGCGTATATGCAATAACTAAATATAAACAGGGTACAAGAGTTGTGGAGGAATCATGCAGCTCAGGGGAGACGGGGCATAACTTCCACATATGAACCCAAAATAAGGTGCTCCAGAGATATTCGGAAAGGCAAGACAAAGATCTAAAACTTTCATGTTTTAAGTTTTTCAAAATTCTGGCTAAAAAAGAGCTAAACTAGGCAAAAACAGTCATTCTGCGCACTTTTTACGCCAAAAATTCAATTCTGCGTAAAATACGCAAAATGGGAGGATTCTAGCATAAAATTTTACATTCTGGGTACCATCCAGCATAAAATACACAAATTTAGGGTTCCCTACATAAAATCTTACATTCTGGATGCTATCCAGCGTAAAATACGCAATTTCAGGGTTCCCTGCGTAAAATCTTACATTCTGGATGCCATCCAGCATAAAATACGCAATTTCAAGGTTCCCTGCGTAAAATCTTACATTCTGCGCATAAAATACGCAATTTCAGGGTTTCCTGCATAAAATCTTACATTCTGGATGCTATCCAGCGTAAAATACGCAATTTCAGGGTTCCCTGCGTAAAATCTTATATTCTGGATGCTATCCAGCGTAAAATACGCAATTTCAGGGTTTCCTGCGTAAAATCTTACATTCTGGATGCCATCCAGCGTAAAATACGCAATTTCAAGGTTTCCTGTGTAAAATCTTACATTCTGGATGCCATCCAGCGTTAAATACGCAATTTCAGGGTTCCCTGCGTAAAATTTCACTCAGTCGACTTGAAAAATTCAGAAAACTTGTTTTGACCATAAAAATTTTATTTTAACTCGAAATGAGGTGAATCAAAAACCAAATTCATACGAAATTTCGTGCTCTTGCTCATGGAACTATTAGTTTTCAAAAATAACAAGTTTTAGTCGATCAAAACCAAAAAAAACTCCATGAACTCATGAAATCCCAAGTTACAACGTAGATCTAGAAGAATCTATCCATAAAAATTAAAAACTCCAAGATCTAAAGAGGCTTATAATCATGTAAAGAAGAGAATGGAACAATAAAACTTGAGATCCATCATGAAGCAAGTTGCACTTGCCTAGGGCCCTTTGGTGTAGGTGGAGGGTAATGGTGACGAAGAAGAAGAAGAGTGAATGAGGAGAGAGAAAGAGTATTGGGTTAATAAATGGGGATGGTGGTGGTAGGTAAGGGTTCTCTCCTTGGTTCATGATGAACCAATAAGCAACCCAAGCCGAACCAAGCCAACCCAAATAAGCCGAACCAAGCCAGAAGACATGCAATACGAGTCAGATACGTACACGTATCCCAAAATACGTAATACGAACTATGGTCATCACAACTCTACCCACCTTAAAAGAATTCCATTCTCGTAATTTAATCAAGTGGCTAGAGATGCAAGGACAAGCTATACTAATCACAGGAAAGCTATACTAGTCTAGCAATCAAGCAATTATTCATGCAAGCAAGGAATCGAAGGCATGAGGCATAAGAAGGATATTATACCTCACGAGTCAAACAGGTTGGGATATCGCGATCGGATATCATCCTCACGCTCCCATGTTGACTCACCCAAAGAGTGATGACCCCAAGAAACTCGGACTAACTTGATAGTCTTGTTCTTGAGTATGTTCTCTCTCCGGTCCAATATGGACATGAGCCTTTCCTCATACGAAAGGTTGGTACCAACAACCAATTCTGAATGATCCAGGATATGGCTCAGGTCCGGGATATACCATCGTAGTTGGAATACATGGAACACTCATGCACCTCACTCAGAGACGGCGGAAGAGCGAGACGATAGGACACATCTTCTACTCGCTCCAGGATATCGAACGGCCCTATATACCTTGGACTAAGCTTTCCCCGTACGCCGAAACGAATGACGCCACGGTTAGGCGAGATCCTAAGGAATACATGGTCGCCGACAGAAAATTCAAGGGGACGTCGATGAGAATCGGTCCAATGGCGTTGGCGATCTTGTGCAACGCGAAGATGATCACTAACACTTCCGACCACCTCGACTGTCTGAGTGATCAACTCGGGACCAAGCATCTGCCTTTCTCCAACATCGTCCCATGCTAGTGGTGATCTGCACTTCCTACCATACAGTGCCTCGAACGGTGCCATCTGGATGCTAGCTTAGAAACTATTGTTGTACGAAAACTCCACCAGGTGCAGGTGATCTTCCCACGAACCGTCGAAGTCGAGCGTACAAGATCTCAACATATCCTCAAGAGTCTGGATCGTACGTTCCGACTGACTATCTGTCTGCGGGTGATAAGCTGAGCTGAACTGGAGGTGAGTTCCCAAACTCTTTTGTAGACTACGCCAAAAGTGCGACGTGAATCTCGAATCTCTGTCCGAGGTGATACTGACTGGCACTCCGTGAAGTCTGACAATCTGCCTGAGGTATATCTCTGCTAGCTGAGCCATCGACTGACCAACTATGAATGAAAGAAAGTGAGCCACCTTCGTGAGCCTATCAACTATAACCCAAATAGCATCTCTACTAGTCAGGGATCGAGGTAATCCAGTCACGAAATCCATGGTTATATGCTCCCACTTTCATTCTGGAATCGTCAAGGGCTGAAGAAGTCCAGTTGACCTCTGATGTTCAGCTTTGACTTGTTGGCAAACCAAACACCGAGAGACAAACTGAGCTATCTCCCTCTTCATGCCATTCCACCAAAAGTGCTGATGGATATCTCGGTACATCTTCGTGCCACCGGGATGAATCGAATACTGAGAACTGTGAGCTTCGATCATGACTTCCTGTCTGATATCTCCATTGGATACGCAAAGACGCTTACCATGTCGAAGTGTACCGTCTTTATGAATGCATAATTCTGGTCTTCGCCCTGCTACACATTCTGTCCTAAGCCGCTGAAGCTTAGAATCTGATGACTGAGCTATCTTGATTCTCTCAACTATACTGGACTAAACTTGCATGCTGGCCATCAATGCCACACTGGTAGGAAGGACAACTTCTATACCCATCTTCTGAAGATCTGCTAACAATTCTGGTTGTGCTGTCAGAAAATAAATCCGGCTCTCCTGCTCAATGCTTCTGTAACAACATTGGCTTTCCCAGGATGATACTGCAGGTTGACATCATAATCCATAAGTAACTCCAGCTATCTTCTAAGACGCATGTTAAGATCCTTCTGAGTGAACACATACTTCAGGCTCTTGTGGTCGGTGAAAATTTCTACTTCAGGCTCTTGTGGTCGGTAAAAATTTCTACTGCTGCCAGTTCCAAGTCGTGGGTCGGGTAATTCCTCTCATGGTCACGAAGTTATCGTGACGCATAAGCTATTTCCTTTTTATGCTGTAACAAAACACATTCTAAACCTCTGCCTGAAGCATCACAGTATACTGAAAATCCTCCGGTCCCATCTGAAAGTGTGAGAATGGGTGCCGTCATCAAGCCTCGCTTCAACTTCTCAAAGAATCCTGACATTTCGCTGTCCAAGCAAACTGTACATCCTTGCGGGTTAACTGCGTCAGTGGTGCTGAAATTCGAGCAAAGTTCGAAACAAATCGCTGATAGTAGCCGGCCAATCCAAAAAAACTGCGAACTTCTGCAACTGTGCTAGGCACTGGCCACGTCTCAATAGCCACGATCTTCTGGGGATCCACTTCTACTCCTCCTCTGGTGATGATATGACCCAAGTACAAAATGCGATCGAGCCAGAAGTCGCATTTACTAAACTTGGCATACAACTGGTGCTCTCTGAGAATCTGGAGGACAACTCGGAGATGCTGCTCATGCTCCGCTTCACTCTTGCTGTAGACCAGGATGTCATCTAGGAACACAATCACGAACTGATCCAAATAAGGCATGAAGATGCGATTCATGAGGTCCATGAATACAGCCGGCGCATTGGTTGCTCCAAATGGCATCACAAGTAACTCCCAATACCCATACCTAGATCTGAAAGCTGTCTTCGGGATGTCCTGCTCTCTGACTCTGATCTGATGGTATCCTGACCGCAAGTCGATCTTCGAGAATACTGCTGCCCCCTTGAGTTGATCAAACAAGTCATCTATCCTCGGAAGAGGGTATCTATTCTTGATTGTCACTGAGTTTAAGGTACGATAATCTATACATAATCTAGACGTACCATCCTTTTTTTTTTACAAGAAGCATCGGGACTCCCCAAGGCGATCCACTAGCACGAATAAATCCCTTGGTCCTGAGTTCTTCAATCATTTTGTACAATATCTCCAATTCTGACGGTGCCATCCTGTAGACTCTCTCTGACACAGGTGCGATCCCGGGGATCAAGTCTATGGTGAACTCGATCTCTCGCTCTGGCGGCATTCCTGGAAGCTCTTCTGGAAAAACGTTTGGAAACTCTTCGACGATCCGGGGTAACTGCACTGCTGCTTCTGCCATCCGCAATACGGGAGGAGAAGGTTCAACTTCGCCTCGGGAAAAGGAAAACTCCGGCTCGCCTGGTATGCTAAAAACAATCCTGCCAATATGGCAATCTATCCCGGCATACTAGTCCCTCAACCAATCCATCCCTAAGACCACATCATAATCGGCAATCGGGAATTCTATCAACCTAGCGGGAAACTCTCTACAGCTAACTATGACCCGACACGAGGAAAATACTCTATCTACTTCCACAAGACCGTTACCAGTAAGTATATTGAGCCTTACTGATAATGACTCGGGCTCCAGTCCTATCCGTGTCACGAATCGTGCAGACATAAATGAATACGAGGCACTAAAATCAAATAATACTGAAGCTGGAAAGGTGTTGACGAGAATAGTACCTGCCACTACCTCTCCGGGTGCTATTCCTTCCTCTCCCAGGGTCAAGGCCAGCACTTGACCATACCCTCTGGGTGCGGGTCCCCTCTGCTAAAAATTTCTCTGCCTGCTCTGGATCAGGGCTTAGGCTTGCACATACTACTACGGTCTCTGCTGCTGGAATGCCTGGGCATGCATCGGTAATAGCCTCGGGAACGGGTACTGCAGCTGCTGCTGCTGCTGGACTGGCGCTGGTCCTCTAACTGAAGGACTAGAGAAGGCTGATAAACTAACCCTGTTAGGGCAGTTCCCAACCCTGTGGTCCTGGGCACCACAAACCAAGCACAAACCCTGTGCTCTGTGACACTCTGATACCACATGTCCTGGCTTTCCGCAGTGTAAACATCCCACTGCGAAAGACTGCTTCTGCTTCTGCTGCTAAGGGTGCGTCGGAGTGGAATACTGAACCGACGTCACTGAGGTTGCCCACCTCGGAGCTCCAATGGTCAAAGTTCTGGCTGCCGGGGCTCGGGCTGACGACTGGTTCATCTGGCTATAGGATCGCTTCCGACCTCCGGTCCTATCCACGATCCTCTGGGAGGTATATTCATGCCTCCGGGCTGTCCTCAGTACTGCATCCAAGGTCTGATGCTCAAACTGCTCCACCGCCAACAAAATCGCTAGGTGGAGCCCCTGCTGGAACCGCTGGGCTCTATCGAACTCGGTCGCCACCAAGGTAGGAGCAAACCGACTAAGCCTGGAGAACTCGGCCGTATATCCATCGACCATCCTGTCCATCTGCTTCAGATTGGTGAACCTCGTCTGTAGATCATACCGAGCTACAACATCAAAATCCTTGGCCTGGAATCTCTCCCTGAATATTGCCCAGGCAATAGGGGCCACTAATCCAACGGCCTGCGTCGCCCACCAGCTGCAGACAAGATCCAATAGCTGTAGGCGCACCACGGCCACCTTTTCGTTTTCTCGAGTCCTGGCTGCTTCTAGAATCACCTCTGTGTCCTGAAGCCATGCATCTGCAGCGATCGCATCTTCACTGCCGTCGAAAAAGGAAGGGTTCAAGCGCTTGAAGCTGTTGGCCGCGCTATTACCCTGATGACCTCCTTTGGTCAAAGTGCCTGCCACCGTCTGGTGTAAGGCATCTCCTCGACGATCCTGGAAGGCTAATAGTGACCTGATGAGACCCACCAAAGTGCCATTATCAGGCTCTGCAGGCTGGACGGGCTGAACTGGTGGCTCTCCTCCAGTAGACATGACTCTGGAGGCTACTCCTGAATGTTGGGCTTGATCTCTGGGTTAATGCTGGTCCACGGGGGGTGCTCCGCCTTGCTGATCGGCAGGTCCAGAAATAATGTCGCTGAAGAAGACGACATAGGGAATAATAAGGAAGGACCAGGACAGATCAACGATACAAGCATGTGATCAGGTCAAGATTACAAGGATTCAGAAGATACAAGCAGAGATCAAGGGCGAGTGCTGATTGAGACTTCTATTCGGTAAACCCTCACATATCTTGATTTATAAGACCTGTATGGGCCATCACTTAAACCATTTAACGCCCCAGAACCAGAATACTGGAGAGCGGGGGCGTACATAGCCAGCTATGCATATTGAAGTGCAATCCACCTCGCTATACGGTCATGGCTGTCTAGATACATGAGGGTTTAACTACAAGCCAACAGTCTCCTATGGTCATGAACCAGCCTATTGTCTCATTCTCAAGAAATCAATAATAGTTACAAGATGTCAGAGCACCAAATATATAATAGCAAGGCGTCCCATACATTACATATTGGATGATCATGAAGCTAGTCGTACAAAATATCAAGACTAGCAAGAGTTCAGTCATACATGATTAACCCTAGGATCTGTCAATCGTGATACAGCTCGTACGTAGGCGGACAGTAAATCAAGGTGTAATACGGGCTAACACGTGCTCGCCGGCTAAATGCCTCAAAAGAATAATTTTTACAATAAAGTGGGAGGACAAAAAGAAATCCACTCGTTGCCAGGGTTACGCCTGGTGGTCACCATCTGGCTGGATGACAGGTGGATCCTCTGGTGCTGCTCCGATATTTGGCCACACAAAACCAGCTGGGTCAGACCCCAGAAAGAACAAGTACCACAAAGGAGGCTTCGCTTAGAAACTAAAACCAGCATATCGTAATAGAATATTAAAGGTAATAAATAAGGAACTGATAATAATAGAGGTAACAACAGTAAACTGAGTACGAGAAAACCATTCAAGTAGTCAGGTCACAACCCTTAAACCAAACAAGGACCGGGGTTGTAGCCCTTCACTTGAATAGAAACCCGTCTCAAATACTATTGGTACATTGAAGACAATAAACGAAGAGGGGACACAGAACTGCTCCGGGAGCCAGGTTACAACCCTTAAACCAAACAAGGACCGGGGTTGTAACCCTTCGCCTGAACAGAACTGGACCTCCGATCTTTATCGCTAAGGCTAGTATAAATAATCATGGTATTAAGGTAAGGTAAAATATGACGAACATGGCATGGGATTGCAATAAGACAATAAACGAAAAGAGGACACAGAACTGCTCCGGGAGCCAGGTTACAACCCTTAAACCAAACAAGGACCGGGGTTGTAACCCTTCGCCTGAACAGAACTGGACCCCCGATCGTTATTGTTAAGGCAAGCATCAATAAGCATGTCATGTCACAATCTTGTACAGGATCAGGATAAGACTAAGCTGGAATAAATTCCATCCAAGCAATCACGGCCAATCAAGAGTACGGCTTGATACTTTCAACTAACTAGGGTTATCACATGCCTAGTTATTAGCAAGATACAATGAGATTATGCCAACAGCCACAAGCCCTGCAGACCATCCGATTATCCAGGTCGAATGTCCGTTTATGAAGAATGTAATACGTGACTGTATGCTGGAAATGTGCCCTACTCGTCGGTAGGCTACAAGTCCACTTAATGCGCCCAGATAACGGGATTGCCTGTAGCTGGAAATCTCTTCATGTCTACTGAATTATTCTAGTTTATTAGCCTTAGTCAATTACTGTAGGTATCCCTGGCCGTGGTACTCAGGGATCCCTATCCTAGACATGATGCAAGACAGTACTGGTTTATTTGTATAAACGCAATCGCCCACGGTGTCCAGGTCATTCAATTCTGTCATGACATGCTAGCCGTTGTAACATCATTCGAGATATATATCATGTCAAATTCATTGTCAAGAGTATGCCATAACGGGCCACTATCATGTCATGTTATTTGTCAAAAGTGCATCATAACTGGTCACCATTATGTCATGGAACATATTTAAAATTAACATTTAACCTGGTATAAGCGTATATGCAATAACTAAATATAAACAGGGTACAAGAGTTGTGGAGGAATCATGCGGCTCAGGGGAGACGGGACATAACTTCCACATACGAACCCAAAATGAGGTGCTCCAGAGATATTCGGAAAGACAAGACAAAGATCTAAAACTTTCATGTTTTAAGTTTTTCGAAATTCTGGCTAAAAAATAGCTAAACTAGGCAAAAACCATCATTCTGTGCACTTTTTACGCCAAAAATTCAATTCTGCATAAAATACGCAAAAGGGGAGGTTTCCAGCATAAAATTTTACATTCTGGGTACCATCCAGCGTAAAATACGCAAATTTAGGGTTTCCTGCATAAAATCTTATATTCTGGATGCCATCCAGCGTAAAATACGTAATTTTAGGGTTCCCTGCATAAAATCTTACATTCTGGATGTCATCAGCGTAAAATACACAATTTCAGAGTTTCCTGCGTAAAATCTTACATTCTGGATGCCATCCAGCGTAAAATATGCATTTTTAGGGTTTTCTGCGTAAAATCTTACATTCTGGATGCTATCCAGCGTAAAATACGCAATTTCAGTGTTCCCTGCGTAGAATTTCACTCAGCCGACATGAAAATTCAGAAAACTTGTTTTGACCATAAAAACTTTATTTTAACTCAAAATGAGGTGAATCAAAAACCAAATTCATACGAAATTTCTTGCTCTTGCTCATGGAACTATTAGTTTTCGAAAATAACAAGTTTTAGTAGATCAAAACAAAAAAAATCCATGAACTCATGAAACCCCAAGTTACAACGTAGATCTAGAAGAATCTATCCATAAAAATTAAAAACTCCAAGATCTAAAGAGGCTTATAATCATGTAAAGAAGAGAATGGAACAATAAAACTTGAGATCCATCATGAAGCAAGTTGCACTTACCTAGGGCTCTTGGGTGTAGGTAAATGGGGATGGTGGTGGTAGGTAAGGGTTTTTTCCTTGGTTCATGGTGAGGAAGAAGAAGAGTGAATGAGGAGATAGAAAGAGTATTGGGTTAATAAATGGGGATGGTGGTGGTAGGTAAGGGTTCTTCCCTTGGTTCATGATAAACCAATAAGCAACCCAAGCCGAACCAAGCCAACCCAAACAAGCTGAACCAAGCTAGGAGACATGCAATACGAGTCAGATACGTACACGTATCCCAAAATATGTAATATGAACTATGGTCATCACAGTATCGGTCGAATGAGCCTCGGTAAAACGCAAACGCTACAGGACCTTCCTGTACGTTGAGGCGTTAGTCAGCAACATGAGATTGCATGACCAAGTCTGAGATGCCATATTTTCTATAAATTATATTTAATTGTATTTTATTTTAGAACTGGTTACTGGCCCTTAGTATTTTGGGTGCAGGGCCTCGACCTTCTGTTTGGACCGCTTCACGGCACTCAGAGCTCGCCTCAGCTATTTAATTTAATTTATTTTGTTGTAAGGGCATATTCTCAGTTTTTCTTTATTTTCTGTGGCCCTGTAATTGTGTAGTGTAGATTTTCTATTTTTTCTGGGTTTGTTGTTGGCGTAGCTAGGCGCATAATTATAATTGGGTATTAATTATTTTGTATAAAATTAATAAGGATTTCTCACATTTAATTAAAGTGAATAAATTACTAGTAATTAACAAGTTCATGTTTTATTATTTAAAGAAAACTTAGTTTTAGATATATTATTAAAATACAAAGTTTTGCCAATTAACCGGCAATTGCTATTTTCTCCAATAAATTAGTAATCGGTTTATCCTGTTAATTGATAACAAATGTAGTTTACGACGTTAGACGGATTTCGGTATATTAATTTTAATAACTTAAAATCTGACTAGGGTCTGTTTCTAGAAATTGCAACTAGCACACCTAGATATGGCTCATTTATGGTTCTAAGTCAGGATTCTCAAACTATAGGATTTCGAGAACGTACTTGACTTCCTTTCCGGTACCGACATCTCGATCCAGTCATACAAACAGAGGCAAGTTACGGTTATGTTTTCTTTTATTTTAATTAGTAATTGTCATGTTGCATGCTTAAACCACATTGCTACACGGAACTCCCTCATTGAGTTCGATTATTGATTGTGGGAATATTGGGGGAGTAGTGTAGCGTTTATGACTAATACCCTCATATTACATTATTGCGCGAGCTTATCCCTGTTACACACGGGGTTAAGCCGTATCGCATCGCAAGGATGCTATTGTACAACCCAAGCCGGTCATAGACGTTACCTATTCAAATCACATTGTTTCAAATATTGAATTGCTGAAAATTGCTGAAAAATATTGTTTAAAGTATTTTAACTATTTAAAATTGCATCTTTCTATTATTATTTAGAATGTCGGATATGTACTCGTACTTGCTCCTTTCCTGACTGGATTCTCTCCCAATAGATGATGTTGATGATGCTGAGCTATTGTACAATAGCTACTATGACCCGGTGTTATATCCTGTGGTGTTGCCAGAGTCCCCTTGGAGGACGCAGAACCAGAGGCCGATGAGCCGACCGTTTAGCTAGTCGTTTTTCTAGCTACCTAGTTTTATTGTGTTGGAGTTTGTAGATTTTGAATTCAGTATTTTATTTTAGTATTTTCATTTCCAGTTGTACTTCTCTTTATTGAATAATAAAAGTTTTAAAATTTTCGTATATTCGTGTTGTGACAAATGTATAGTTGTTGTTGAAGATTCTTGCAACTAGAAACAGCTTACTGCCGCCGTCTCACAACGGTGCATGCTGGGCATGATCCGATTCGACCCAACAATTTGGAATCGGGTCGTGACAAATTTTTAGTGGTGGCCCATGCAGGTCAAAAATAATAACTTAGGTGAACATACCTAGAAATAATTAGAATATTAGAACATTGATTTGTCACAACATAGGTCCGAATTATGTATATGTATGTATATATATATATATATATATATATATATATATATATATATATATATATATATATATATATATATATATATATCTATAAATATTTTTGTTTGATTATAGACTGGTAGGATAGCTTGCTTATGTATTGCATCCTAAATCTTCCAGAGTATGGCCAAAGGAAAGACCACCCGCTCCGGCCCTGCTGACGATGAGGAGTCATCTACCGATCATACCCCACCTCCTCAAGCACGTCCGAACGCTCCTCCTTTGCAGCTGACTGACCGTCCCCACGCTGCACCAGCACCCCGTGCCGTTTACGCTACTACAGCTCAAACGACAGAACCTACACCTCCCCGAACTGAGCCACAGTCCCCTGCGGTAGTGCCCGCACCAGCTGTCCCACCAGTACCGGTGGACCCCGCCGAGCTCGTTGGCCTGCTACGATGAATACTTGAGGCCCAGAGAGCCCAAGCTGAAGCTCATCGCGAACAAACTGCGATCATTAGAGAAGGCATGGTGAATGCCCACAACGTGGCTATGGCTGCCCTCGAGAGAAGAGGAGCAGTTCAATCGGAACCAAGGCCTGCTAAGGTAAACATAAATCTAAGAGTTAATTTATGTATCATTAAGGCCATTCAATCTGATAGGAGACATATTATTATGTGAACGTCGGCAATATCGAGAATTTTAAGAAGCAGGACCCTCGACCCTTCAAAGGAACTGAGGGAATCATCTATGCCGACGAATGGCTCGACAGCATGGATCGTCTCCTCAGCGTCGCTCGACTACCAGACGACCTCCAGGTCGAAGCACTAGGACCCCAGCTGCAAGATGTAGCAAGCACCTGCTATCGGAATGAACCCCGACTCCAGGACAAGCAGCTTGACTGGGACACCTTCAAGAGGTTGTTCCGCAAGAAATTATTCCCAACATCAGAGTTGCGGGAGATAGAAAGACAGTTCCAGGATCTGAAGCAAGGGAACATGATGGTTGGAGAGTATGCGACAAAGTTCGGTCGACTTAGCCGTTTTGCCAAGAACTTGGTTGCTGATCCCGCGGATCGTGCTGAGAGATTCAGGTATGGACTAAGGAAAGATATTCGTACCCCTGTGATCGCAGACGGCGCCAAAACGTACGAGATGATCCTGATACGAGCTCTTGATGTGGAGAAGAGCCAGCCTCCTCGTTCAAAAAGGGAGTATCCTTGAACTAGTAACTTCCAGGGTAACCAGAAGAGGCCCAACGTCAACAACCACAATAACAACAACAAGACTCCTCACCACCAGCAGGCAGCAGCACCATCAGACAAGGACCAGTGACAGAGCGCCTCAGAAGCAGATCCATGTCTGCGACTTCTGCAAGAGGCCAGGACATCCGGCGAACATCTGCAAGAAGAAACTGGGACACTGTCTAGTTTGTGGGTCTGCCACCCACCAAGTGAGGGACTGCCCCACAGAATTCACACGGACCGGAGCAACTCAGCAAAGAGCTCCTCTACCCACTCAGCAACAACGGTTCGGGCAACATCAGCAGAAGACTGGACGAGCTTTTGCCCTAGCAGCAGACGAGCAAGAACTAGAACATGAACCCACCGCTGATGTCATCACAGGTTCCATTTATGTGTTTTCACATCCTGCTCTAGCATTATTTGATTCTGGTGCATCATACAGTTTTATATCATCAAAGTTTATTTCTGCACACCACCTAGTTACGGGATTTAGCAAGATGATATGAAGAGTTATAACCGGTGGGAGACCCATACCCATCATCGAGACATGTAACTGCCCCATAACTATCTCATGACACAAATTCTTAGCACCCTTACTTGTGATGTCCTTACCCAACTATGATGTAGTCCTAGGGATTGACTGGTTAAGTGAGCAGCATGCGCTGATAGATGTAGAAGCGTAAATAAAATTCGAAGACCAAGTCAAGGAGATTGAGATATTTACGCAAGGATAATTCCAAATAAGATTTTACACAAAGGTTAAACTGAATCAAACTCAAAACTCTACGTAAGCCTTACACTCAGACTTTATACGGAGAACAGATTAACTTTCTACGCGAATGAGCTGTCCATGCTGCATTAAATACATGAAGATTCTATTCTGACAGATGGATTTTCTGACAAAATAAATGCATAGAAGCCAAAGAGTTTGTTGTTTAGCGTGCCAATGGGCGGCTTTACGCTTGAGGAACAGCTTCCTCTTTACGCATAAGAGTTATTTGAGCTTTTACGCTCAAGGCTATCTCAGTTACTCTTTTTTTGCGCTCGTAGAGTTTATTTGAGCCTTTTACGCTCAAGGCTATTTTTAGCCACTTACGCATGAAGCTCACTTTGAGCTCTTTTATGCTCGGACATGTTTAAACAACATTTATTATGCACAGTTTGTCCTGATTATGTAGGAACGTAGTTTTCTGACGTGTCTTTCATGCCACACTTCTCGAAGAAAGTGTGTACGTGCTCTACTTATTTTATTAGATTGTGGGACATGTGTCAACATGCGTAGAGGCTAATTTCTGTACGTAGGTGACGGTTATCCTAATAGCATGCGTAAAGACCCAATATTGAAGCTTTTTACACACAGAAGACAAGTCTATATAAAGACTTCTTTTTAAAGAATGAGGGACAAGATTTTTGAAGCCCAGATACTTTCAGAGCAAAGTGATTTTCCAGAGCATTTCTCTTCAACTTCTCTTCAAAAACAGAGTGAAGCAAAGCAGGAAAGCATTCGACTATGCCATCAGTGCCAATTTTGTCGATACCTTTCTGGTGACTTAATTCTTCCAGTTGTTCTTCTCCAAGCAGTTTTCTTCATCATCATCGTGTGGTCCAAGGAACAAAGTGATCGCTCTCAGATCAGACTTTCATAGCAATACTTCCCAGAATTTACTTATACTTTTGTACACTTTTTTTCGTTTTCTTTCAAAAGCATTATAAGGGCATTTTGTTAAGTGAAACAAAATGGCGACTCTGCTGGGGACGACTTTCTCCTCCGACGAGAAAGCAATTGCTCAATATGATGATGTGTCGATTGGATTGACGAAGAAGACTCTGGTTGTTCAATTCGGCCAAACTGCTTACGAAGAAATGCTCCAAACTGGGGGTATTACTCGCTGCTCTAATGTTCAAAAATCACGAAAAGTGTGCAAAGTTTGGATTCCTAAGTCCAAAGAACCCTCTGATCTCGTCGTTGTCTCTGAAGGCAAGGAAATTCTCCCCACTCCTGTTGTTGGGGCTTCCGTCTGTGACGAGGCAGTCCCTACTTCAGTGTTGCGCCCTGTGCGTAAAATTCAATCTCCCGTCTGTGATGTGGTAGACAATTTTATCTTGCGCTATACGCGTAAAGGCAAATCTTCCGTCTGTGACATGGCAGATACTCCTGTTTTGTGCTATACGCGTAAAGGTAAATCTCCTGTTGGTGACATGGTAGATAAAGTTCACAATGGTACTTTTGCATCTAAAGTGAACTTACCTACACGCGTACAGCACAAAAACAAGTCTCTTATGATAAACAATTCCTTTGATTTATCCAAGGAGATAAGAAATGTTGGCAAAACTTCTGTTTTATGCCAACAATCCTCTAATGCTGCTTTAAGCAAAGTGCCTAATCTTAGGATTACGTGCAATGCTGATGGTGTTCTCAGTGCACACAAATCAACTCCAGATTTATGCACACAACTTCAGGTGCATAAAAATGCACAACTTTCTTCTGCCAATGAAGCTAGTAATCTTCTTTTTACATAAGGGACTAAATATTTCTCTGTCCCAAATGTAAAAAAGAAAATACTACCTTCTAATTCTTCTGATTTACGCGAGTTACTTATACAAAAGCGTAAAAACAGAAAATCTCCTGTGACACTCCCTCAAGAAAACTATCATTGTGAGTGTCACCAAATTGTAATCAAATGTTGCTGTTCTGTTACTAAACGGTCAGTTTTCGACCGATTAAGCTAGAACATACCTCAGCAACAAATTGATGACCAAGAATATGAGTTGTCCTATGCATCAGTCAATATGGCATCTCATATCAATAGAGGACGACGTTCAAGACGCACACTACAAGAAACCAGGGTGTCTTACAACGGTCGAAAACCGTTGCAAAAATAATATAATCCATTGCAAAATCATTATGCAACAGTTATTAGAACCATTGTAAATTTGAGCGTTGCAGATTCCTCTTGCAACTGTTATAGAAGGTTTTTATAACGTTTCTATAAATAGTTGCAAATAACGTATTATGCAACGGATCTCACGTCATTGCATAATGGTTACATAGTATTGTCAATAATATATTTGGTAACAATTAACAAACTATTGTAAATATTGAGTAAAGTACGATGGTTGATAACTGTAGCCTAAAATATTTCTTGCAACGGTTAAAAATTGTTGCGGATAATAGGCAACGGTCAATAAAAAATACTTTTTTACCTCCAATAAGGCTTGAACAACCAACCTCCTGGATCATATACTGTCACCCCCAATTTTCAGGAACATGGATATTTTTGTCATTTTGTATTTTTGAATATTTTTGACTTTTATTTTACTATTTATGATATTGTTTTGGGGTTAATTGAGTTGGGTTCGAATTTCAGCTCAATCCGACTTGTAACGGGGACCCGGGATAGTTTTTACTCTAGTCGGATCCACACATTAGTTAGGCATGGCCCACATAACATTATTTTAGTTAGTGAGTTAGAGTAATTATTTACGGGTAGGTTAAGTTTAATTAGAGCCGTTAAACTAGACTAATTTAGCCTCAACCTAAGCCATTCCTAATTTAATTCAATTAGAGATAAGTGGGGGCATTTTGGTCATTTACAAATGGGGACACATGGCCATGGGTAGCCGGCCACAATAGGAAGGGGTGGAGTCATCCTCTCATTTGTTCTCATCCACAAATTTCTTTCTCTTGTTCTTCCCCAAATTTTAGAGAAGGTTCCCATTCATTTCATCTCCAAATCAATCATTTCTTCCACCAAATTTTCTTTATTTCTCCTCTATTCCATGGATAGAGGGTGCTAGCCAAGTTTGGGAGGATTTGGCTTTGGTTCGTGTCCATTTGGAGGCCACTTCGTATCGGTGTCGTGTCGGAAGGGTTTCTCTTGGAATCTCTCTCCCGGAAGGTATAATCTCTCCTCTAATCCACCCCTACATGCATATAGGAATATTTTGAATCCGTAGGAATGACCCCCATAGTTGTATCTCTATTTGTGTCCATTTTGTGTCCATTTGGGGGTCATAGGAGTGTCCTTTGTGTTGTGCTTTGTGTCCATGTGGGAAACCCCCAATTTTGGACACACTATGTGGTTAATATTTGTGTGAATGAATATTCCTATTTTAATTTCAGTTTTTAGATTCCTAGAATATTGCTCTTAATGTTTCATATATATATATATATATTTTTTTCATGGTTAGATAGATATATATATATATATTTTATATATATATATATATATATATATATATATATATATATATATATATATATATATATATATATATATATATATATATATATATGTGTCTCCCTATATATATATATATATATTGGTGTGTGTGTGTCTCTCTCTCTCTCTCTCTCTCTATATATATATATATATATATATATATATATATATATATATATATATATATATATATATATATATATATATATATATATATATATATATATATATATATATATTATATATATATATATTTTATATATATATATATATATATATATATAAATATATATATATATATATATATATGTGTGTGTGTGTGTGTGTGTGTGTGTGTGTGTGTGTGTATAGGATGTAGATTTAGATATAGAGAGAGTGGTGGTTGTAGTGGTGGTTGTAGTGGTGTGTAGTGGTGGTTATAGTGGTGTTTGATGGTGGTGAAAAGGGGGAGTAGGCTGCTGCCTATGGCAGTAGCAGTAGCAGTAGGTAACAGACCCCTGTGGGGACTGTTAATAGCAGTAGAGAGCAGCAGTAGCAGCAGCTACTAGCTGCCATAGGAGGGGAGGGGGAGATGGGCAGCCATTGACAGCCATTCCATCCCCAATGACAGCCCCATATATCAGCCAAACCAGTCCCCATTTAGACAGCCACCAATCATCCATTTGGAAGCCCATTTCAGCCACCCAATAGCCCTATGACATCCCCAATGACAGCCCCATGACGTGTTATGTCCGGATCCTTTATACTATTCGGGGGATGGAGAGTTATTAGTGGTTGTGTGATCAAAATTCCCACTTGTTCTATACACTTGTACTAGTTACTTGTTCATAGCTATACCCTCGCCTCACGACGGGTAAAGCCTTACCCTACTTGTTCATAACTTTCCATGGTGATCGACTTTATTCTTCACACTTGTACTTTTTACTTGTTCATAGCCGATCAAATGGAAAGCCTGAACATATTTTCCCAAGCCGATCACATAACGTACTAATAATTCAAGGCACCTTTTATATTTATTATCATAGGAGGCTAAGTTCTGTTCGGGAGAAGGATTACAACCCCGGTCCTTGTTTGGTTTAAGGGTTGTAACTCGGCTTCCGGATGTTTCCAAGTCATCCTATATATATATATATATATATATATATATATATATATATATATATATATATATATATATATATATATTGTCGTCCTATTCAGTACTCGTATCTTGATATATATTTCCTGTTGATTTTGTCATGTATTTCATTATACTGTCTCTTATATAATTTGTCAATTCGTATGGAACTGCCGTTAGTGTTTGTACTTGCTCATTTTCCTGATAGGATACCGTTGGTATATTACAGATGATTCTGAGGCAGATTGCCCGACCAATTATGGGGACGGGTTAGATGGAGTAGACCTGGACCGTGGCTTGATAGTAGAGCCACTAGACTTTGCACACCCAGAGTAGTGTAGCTTAGTTAGGTTTGCCTGGTCTGCGAGCCAGCTAGTACTTTCAGACTGTAGTAGTTTATATTATATTTCTGTGACTCTGTGGTGTTGTGTATAGCTTTGGGCTTGTGTGGATCTTGAACTATTTCATGCTTTCATCTACCATATTTTCTGTCCATGCTATCTACCTTAGTTTTACTTTGTGATTGAGACTGTATTGCTATGTCATCTCCATTCGGAGTGTATATACTGTACATGTACCTTTATACTGTTTAGTTGTAGTATTTATAGATGACCTATACAGCGTTCTACCGCCGATTCTGCGTCGTAGGCTGGACGTAACCACGTGCTCGTGCCCCTCTTCAGGGTGCGGGTCATGACATATACCTCCACTCTACCACTAGGCTACAGGCTCATTTGTATATAAATACTTGTATAAAAAAATAGTATAGATGTACTTATATTATTTTCATCAATTGAAGCTTTTGGATCGATGTTAAATATATTATATAGTATTTTTTGTTAGCGAACAAGGAACCAATTAATACGAGCAAATCTAATGCTTAAATCCCTATTGTGTATAAATAAAATTCAAATTGGATATTGAATTTGCAACAACTATAAAGAAACTGTTGCAAGATCAATATTTTGTAATAGTTGTTTATTCTTTTGACAATGGTTATCATAAACGCTGTTATTAAACAAAAAATTACAACTGGTAGCACAAATTGCTGCACAATTATTACAAATAATACGCCCACTCACAACAGGTTGCAAAAATTGTTGCGCAACTGTTGCTACCAATGAGCCTTTTTATAAGGATTTATGTAATCATTGCAAAATATTAATAATTTTGTAACAAATACTTACAATCCTTGCATAACCGTTGCCCATTCAACTCGCTTTGACAACACTTTCATAAAACTGTTGCTTGATTGTTGTAAAAAAATTTATTATGCAATGGTTAATCTATAACCATTGCAAATATATTTAATTTAGAAACGGTTATTTCAACCGTTACGTAACTGTTGCAAATTATAGTTCCAGTAACATACATAAAAGTGTTGCACTAAAATCGTTACAAAATAGGGGTATTTTTTGTGGCAATTCGTCCCAGACACCAGGTCAACAACGGTTCAACCGAATCCTCGACTCTTTTGAGGGAGTATATCAACATACTCGGTCAAGAAATCGACAATCTTTAAATATGCATTCTTCATATTTAGAGGCTGCGGGTACCCAGTATTTGAAGTCAGAAACTGATAGCGTTGATTCATCTCTCTACACCAATCCCTTTGTATGTTCAAGGGAGGTTGAATCTCATGTTATCGGAGAAGAAACAGAGACATCTACTTCAAACACAGAACGGTGTCTTTCGACGGTGGAACAATCGTTAAAGGATATGCTTGTCATGATACAAAATATGCATCAAATAATAATGACTCAGCAAACAGTCCAACCGGCAGTGGTAACACCGGTGCAAGTAGCAGCGCAAACTCAAGATAGTCAAGGGGTTGACATACCTTTGAATAATTTGAGTCAAGAGCCTGCTATCAATCAAAACTCTGCATCTCCAGATCCTCTCATTCCAGGAGATGTATCACCTCCAGTGGGGTTACAGTTCCAGCCACTATTCAATTAAATATGCTTCCTCAAACTAGTGAAGCTATTCAAGCAGTGCGGGAGTTAAAAGCGCAGTTTAAGGTTCTTAAGCACAAAGATCAGCTCCAGAAGTTGGGGATCAAGAAACCTTATCCTCCCCATTGGAATGATGTTCCCTTTCCTCCAAAATTCAAGCCACAATCTATGGTATTATTTGATGGAAAGGCTTCTCCAAGTCAATATATCAATTATTTTGATATTATGACTGTGCATCTATAGAAGAATGATGCTCTTCTTACCCGAATCTTCATTGGGTGTTTGACGGGTACAGCATACGATTGGTATCACAGTCTACCCGATAATTGTATATCGTCTTTTGACTAATTCAAAGCAATATTTCTCTCTCGTTTCTATGAAGGAGGGATGGACATAAATATGCCTTCCTTAATAGAAATTAAACAAAAAGAGAAAGAGGATACTCGGACGTTTGTTGAACGTTTTCGATAGGCTACTTTGAAAATGTCTCCTGGTATGCCAGATTCAGCATTAATTGATACATGCAAAATGAATCTGTGACCAACCATCGCTATTTTTATAGTCTCTCAATTCACAGATTGGGTCTCGTTTATTATAGCAGCAGTTTCATCTGAGACCAGTGGAAGATTGGCTCGTGAACATGGGATTATCTTCGCCTCAGAAAATAAAGGAAAGAAAGCCACTTCAGGTAATAGTTCTGGTAATCGCAATGGAAAAGGAAAAGAAACCCTGGTGGTTAACCTTTCAAAATCCAAAACTACACCAAGTAATCCAGAATCCTCTAAACCGAAAGAAGAGTACTCTTTCGATGACAGTGATATTCCTAGGATATTCCAATGTCTCGTGAAGAGTGGTAAACTCCAGATTCCAGAGCCAAAATGACCGAATGAAGTAGATTTGACTGATAATCCCAAGTATTGTTTCCATCATAGATACACAAATCATCCTACTAAGACTTGCTATGCCTTGAAGAAGAAGATTCAAGAGCTGATAAATGCTAAAGCTATTGCTTTAACAAATGATGAGCATATAGTTACAACCAATATAATTTCTCTTCAATTTGGAAGATTTTCTCCACAGTAAGTTCCTGATGGGATTGTCCCAATTTTGAAGGCGACAATGAAGATTGTGAATCTTCCACCAGCCAGAGATCAAAGTTAAGAATTAGTGCCTCTCACCTTGAAAAATGGTGAAATCACGTGGGTACACTCTGACTTAGTACCAGAAATGGAGGATGAAAGTAAAATTTTAAAATCTAAGAAAGGTTGAAAAGTCAAAACCTGTAATATGATTTCTCGTGTTGTTACTTCAGACTATGATGATTCTGATCATCTATGGGATGACATCCCTTTGGAAGATAGGCTAAGGGGTCTGAACATATGCCCTCCGAGTTTGGCTCCTCCTACCAAACTAATGCTTACTCATCAGCAATGGTTGGCTATGAATAGTGTCCCTTTATATAGGGCACAACAAATTTTTGCTGCTTACGAGAAAGCTCCGGTTGGGATTTTACCTCCTGCACCGAAAGTTTCTACCCTTGTGACTATAGGGGTCTCTATTCCTTCTTCATCTATTGGACCAACCGTTGAAAGTCCGCTACCCACTCACATGTACAGTCAATAATCGGTTCATCTCATAAAAAAGATGGGCTATGACTTTCAAAAAGCGGAAGGCTTGAACTATGGTAAAGGTATGTGAGTTCCTTTACAAATTCAAGGTCAGAAATCTTCCGTCGGATTGGGATTCGAGGTTCCTCGTAAAAATCCCCATAAAACGAAGACTAAGGGAAAAAAAGACTAAATTCTGTAATATGGTACTTCATTCTCCTGAGTCTGAAGAAGAGACTTTTGCTGGTACAAGGTCTGGAAAAGGCTACCACAAAGATTACGAGGGAACTTCCAAAGAAGCGGATGATGCCGCTGAAACACTGCCAACTCAGTCATCTTCTATTCCTGCTGAGGCAAGACCTTCTAAACCATCAATGGTTGAAAAAGGAAAACAGAAGGCAGTACGTTTTGACGTTCCGCTGAAATCTGGTTCAAATTTAGGGTTGATAACACCCTATAAATTTGACATTCTAGCCCAATAGCCAATACTTCGGCTAGGCTTTCTATCTTTGAGTTACTCCGTCTTTCTAAAGAAAGTCGAGAAACATTGAGCGAAGCATTACTGCAGATTCATGCTTAGCTCAGCTCAAAAGTCCTGATAATACACTGGTGTCGTGTCCCCAATGTCACAGTGTGATGGAATCAATTCCTAACATTACTTTCACACAAGAGGATATGTTGTTGAAGCATAATTGACATGACAGGCCTTTGTGTTATACAGGGTATATTGACTCTAATGAAATTGACAGGATTTACATCGATCCTGGGTCTTCCATTAGCATTATTCTCTAGAGTATGCTACGACCATTGAAGATTCCTACTAGTGAGTTGACTTACACTAGTACGACAATTGTTTGTTTCAATTCTGGAAGAAGTAAACCATTAGGAAAAATTCGTCTGAAGATTCAAATAGGTGATCTTCGAACCATGGCAACTTTCTATGTTATCAATTCAGATGTATCTTATAATATCCTTCCCAGGAGACCATGGATACATGAACATAACATTGTTCCTTCGACTCTCCACCAATTCTTCAAGTATGTGGATTCTCAGGGGGTTGTGAAGACTGAATTTGCAGATCTCAATCCTTTTAAAGGTGTTGAAGCTTATTTCTCTGATTCAATACTCTATAAACAGAAACATGTGAAGAAAATATCTGATATGGCTGAAGATTGATCGCCTTCAGAAGACCAATCGATTTCAGAAGGCCAATCGTCTTCAGAAGATCAACATTTGAAGATTAAGGTTAAGGGTCGGATTCAACCCCAACCTGTCAATGACGAACCTTTGGTGATTAAAGTCAAAGGAAGAACTCAAGCTACGTCAGATGAATCTGTGAAGATTCCGATCAAAGGTCGATTTCAAGCCAACACTAGTGATCAGCCTCTCATGATCAAGGTTAAAGGACGTACTTCTCGTACAACTGATCCAGAGCCACTAGTTATCAACCTGGGCAAGTCTACGCTGAAGACGGATGATGGTCCGTTAATGATTAATCCAAAGCATAGTAATCAGTCTGTCAATGATGTAAATATTGATCAATCTGTATTCTCTCATTTTAATGAAGATTTTCTTTTAGAGTATATCGCTGTCGAATTTATTGAAAGAATGACTTTATCTGTTGATAATCAAAGTCATCAACATAAAACTGACATAAATACATAGAAAACCTTATATATTAACCATAAAGAGAATTATTTTCCTCCTCGTGTCGATGTTGGACCCTATGCTCAGAGGTTCCTAACATCTACTCCTTATTTACTACCTGTGGCCTCATCATCACAAGCTTGAGTAACTTATAGACGTCACGAAGAATCTTATTTTGTGATCCCGTCTAATAAAAAAAACAAGCGTCAAATTGTGTTTGGTTTGGCTAGAAATATTTCTGTCATACAAACAGATAATCTCGAAGCGAAAGATAAAGAGAAAATTTGAATTGACAGATATAGTCAACAATCTCTTAAGATTATCCAAAGTATGGGATATGATTTGAAAACTAAGTTAGGTCTCAATCAGGGCAAAGGTAGATGATTACCATTATGTGGCGATCCATTTTATCAACGAATCCGTCATGGTTTGGGATACGATATATCCTACATGTTTAATGAAGATGTGGAAGAAGAATTTTCTTCCAGTTCTTTACAATCCTCAGATTCTGAAGGAGTCCAGTATGTTGAATCTGAGCACGTCATTTCAGTTAATATGGCTCAAACCGATGATGAGTCTAAACTATTTGAAAATGACCCTTGGGTATAATAAATGGATACTCAGTGGGAGCTTCGATTTGAACAGCGACAGCCACCCACAGAAGATGAAATTGTCTAGATTGATGTTGGAGACAAAACTACGTCAAAGCCAATATTTATCAGCAAAAATCTTTTCGAAGATGAAAAAAAAAGAGTTGATAAAGCTGATAAAAGAATATATTGATATCTTTGCATGGAGTTATGAGGATATGTCGGGTTTAGATCCTAAAGTAGCTACCTATAAACTCAATATTCTTTCTAATGCCAAACCAGTAAAGCCACATCAGCGACGTTTTCGACCGGATATGATGGTTGCAATGGAAGCAGAAGTAAAAAAATAGATCGCATGTGGCTTTGTCCGTGAAGAACAACACCCAGATTGGGTTGCCAATATTGTTCCTGTCATGATGAAGAATGGAAAAGTTCGAGTTTGCATAGATTTTTGAGATCTCAACGCAGCTTGTCCAAAAGATGAATTTCCACTTCCGATCATCGATGTCATGATAGACAATACATGTGGTTTTGAACGTATGTCTTTCATGGACGGATTCTCAGGATACAATCAGATTAAGATGCATCCAGGAGATGAAAAGCACACTGCTTTTCGAACACCCCTCAGAGTTTATTGCTACACAGTTATGCCTTTTGGTTTAAAAAATATCGGTGCTACATATCAAAAGGCCATAAGCAATATCTTTCAAGAACATCTATGAAAAACAGTTGAATGTTACGTGGATGATATCGCCGTCAAAAGTCGATTAAAAGATGATCACATTCAAGACTTGAAGAGAGTATTCGAGTTGATGCGTCAACATCAATTAAAGATGAACCCCACTAAGTCTTTCTTAGGGGTTTCCAGTGACAAGTTTTTGGGATTTGTCATTACTTCTCAAGGTATCCATGTTGATTCTGATAAAGTCAAAGCAATTCTTGAAATGCGTCCTCCACGTAATCTGAAAGAACTCTGTGGCTTTCAAGGTCGCATTGCTTATATCAGGAGATTTATATCAAATATTTCTGGAAGATGTCAACCTTTCTTTTGTTTGCTGAAAAAGGGTGTGTCATTTGTTTGGGATGAAGCATGTCAAAAAGCATTCAATGACATCAAGCAACACCTTACAAATCTACCTGTTTTAGTACCCCTAGTAGTAGAAAGACCATTTTTGCTGTATGTTCGAGCATTAGATCATTCTCTTGGTGCTCTTCTTGCACAGAAAAGTGATAAGAGTCATGAACAGGCAATTTATTATCTTAGCCAAATGATGGTTGGAGATGAACACAGGTATACTCCGGTGGAAAAAGAATGTCTAGGCTTTGTTTTTGCCATTCAAAAGACAAGACATTATGTATCAGGAGAGACTATTCATGTCATATCCAGAATAAATCCTATTCGGGTATTAGTGAAAAAGTCGAGTATTCTTAATTTCCGGTTAGCTACCTGGGCAATGTTGCTTACTCCTTATGATATGGTCTACATACCTCAAAAATCAGTGAAGGGTCAAGCGTTAGCTGACTTTTTAGCAGCTCACCCTATACCTGAAACTTCCAAACTATATGATGACATTCCGGATGAAGTCGTAGATTGTAACATGACTTTGAGGGATGACATTTGGCAACTATACTTTGATGGAGCATCACGAGTTGGACCTAAAGGCAATATTGTCTCCGAAGTAGGCATTGTCTTGGTCTCTCCTGATAAAATGGTTATATACCATGCTTATTCTCTCAATGAACCACGTTCCAATAATATGGCAGAATATAATGCTCTGCTAATTAGTCTTCAAGTAGCAAAACAATTGAACATTGAGTTCTTGGAAGCATATGGAGATTCTCAATTGATTGTTAATCAAGTAAGAGGGACATATGAAGTCAGAAATCCTGACCTCATTCCCTATCATCAGGTGGTAATCGAATTGGCACTTTCATTTAAAGGGTTCTTCATTGAATTCATACCGCGTTCTAAAAATTTGGAAGCTGACGCTCTCGCTAGTCTAGCTGTAGATTTAGCAGTTCCAATCAGAAGACAAAATACCATCACATTGTTGGATCGAGACCTACTCTGTATCAAGAATAATTTGCATATCGAACAGAGTTATGCTACCGAATATAACTCTCAGCAAAAGGATTAAAGAAGTCCATTTATTGATTATGCGGTCTATGAGATTTTACCTGAAGATCCAAAAGAAGCTGCATCAATCAAAAGACGATCATTTCGATTTTACTATAATACTTCTATGCATATGTTGTATCGTCGTTCTTAGGACGGGCTTTTACTGCGTTGTCTCTCTGAAAGGGAAGCCAAGCAAACACTTTATGAAGCTTATGATGGAGTTTGCGGTGCACATCAAACAGGTCCAAAGTTACTGGACCGTATTCGAAGAATGGGTTATTATTGGCCTTCTATGATAACAGATGATGTGGATTATGCCAGACGGTGTAAAGCATGTCAGATTCATGCTGATTTTATTCATCAATCCTCTGAATTCTTACATCCTACAACATCTTCTTGGCCTTTCGAAGCTTGGGGTATGGATATTATTGGTCCGATAAATCCCCTTTCTGTCAAATGACATCGGTTTATCCTGGCCATAACTGATTATTTTTTTAAATGGTCAGAAGCGGTTCCTCTTGTTGAAGTAAAAATGTCTAATATGGTTAAATTCATCAAACATCATGTTATTTATCGTTTCGGGATTCCCCGAAGGATAATCTATGATAACGGGCCACAATTTGCTAGTCAGGCGTTTTATCGATTTTGTGACAATAATCGGATCCATAACATAGCTTCTACGACTTATAATCCAGCTGCTAATGGTTTAGCAGAAGCTTTCAACAAAACAATTATCAAACTTCTCAAAAATTTTATCTCTTCTAATAAACGTGATTGGAACGAGAAACTTGGAGAATGTTTATGGGCTTATCGAACAACGGTCAGAACTCCAACTGGTTTTACACCATTTTTATTGGTTTATGGATGTGAAGCTGTTCTTCCACTAGGGATCCAGATACCATCTCTTAGAATAACCATTGCTAATGAGTTAACTACGGAGAATAATGACCGTTTAAGACTCCAAGAACTTGAAGGTTTGGATGAGAAGCGTCTTCAAGCGCAACAACACATTGAGCTATATCAAGCCCGCATATCTTGAGCTTTCAATCGCAAAGTTAAAAAAATAGTATTTAAAGTAGGAGAGCTAGTTCTAGCTGTCCGAAGACATATGGTTATGACTCATAAGAGTAAAGACAAATTCCAAGCTAAATGGGAATGACCTTATGTAGTCGAAACCGTATTCTCCAATGGTGCTTATAGGTTATCTAAGCCTAATGGAGATTTGCTCATGATGCCAATTAATGGTAAATTCTTGAAGAAATATTATGTTTGAATTTCTTCTTTATTCTCCAGCTACCAAGGTTTGGTTAAGCTGATTATTTATTCTCCCAAAAGAGAATTTAGATTTTCTGTCTTACTATCTGATTTCAGAATTATCATGTCCTCATTACCTCTGAATAAATATTAAATCGACTTCTTTTCATTATTATCTATCATGTCCATATTACCTCTGAATAGATATTAATCTATTTTTTTTGAGTTATTACGATCTGTTATGTTCATACTACCTATGATAGTATTGTATACTCTAAAAAGAAAACAAGATTTATTATCTATCATGTCCACATTACCTCTTGATAGATATAATCTACTTTGTTGAGTTTGGAAAACTTATCATGTCCATATTACCTCTGATAATTGTTTTCTATCTCACACATATTTTAAAAATATTTCATTTATTTTATGATTGGAAATAGTACATCAGCAAAATAAAAGAAATGATAAAAAAAATTCTTTATTAAGTACAAAAAATTCCTAAGGTGGAGCAGATTAATCTTTAATCATCTTCTGCAACTCTGCCAGACGTTTTTCACGAGAGCCCATTACAGTTGTGTATGCTATAGATCTTCGAGCTTCCGCAGTGCAGAGGTGAGAGAGTTCGGCAAAGGAAGATATCATTTTGTCTTTGGCTTCTTCAAGAGTTTTAATTTTTGATTCAGAACCAAAGATCTGTTCTTCCAAAATGGAACTTTGCCTCAAGCATTGATCCCTATCTGCCGTCATCCGGTTCTGCTCCTCCTTTAATCGAGCCAGCTCAGCCTCGACTTCATGAATTCTATCATTTTGTTGATGAATTTTGATATTCATGGAGTCATAGGCTTGCTGATGCTGCTCCAATAAGGGTTTATTTTCTTTCAAGAAAGTCCTCTCCACGGCAACCTTGTTACTATAATCTTGAAGAGATTCTTTGAATATGGTTTCTCGAGTTGTATACTCATTGGTAAGAGCATCATACTCGGATTGGACGAGGCTTTCTATAGTCCCACTTGACAACCTCAGATAGTCTTTGATGGGTTGTTCAAGTCCCTGGACTATTTTTTGCAGAGCTGCTGCCCTCTCAGTATCATTGAACATTGCTATGTTGTCTATGGTAGTAGCAATAGCACTTTTTAAGCTCTCATAACTGAGGCTTTTCTTCAAGACCATTTTGATCAACGCCGCCAAAGTTTTGTAAAAAGTTTCAGTATGAATTTCTACCAAAAGATTCATATCAGCGTTGGAGCTTGGTGTATCGACGATATCTGCCAATCTCTTTTCCTGAAAACTGGAGACAGGTGCTGATGTTGCTGTGGTAGCAAGTTGAGTTAACGATATATCTGTTATCGTTACCATAGCCAATTGATTTTTTGGGAGTTCCGGGACTGTATCTTCAGCAACTTTTTCTGCTACCTCCGGAGGATGAGTTTCGGTGGTAGAGGATGGTATCATTGAGGTGCTGCCTCCTATGTTCGATTCAGACTCGAACACGACTGTCTCAGGAACTTGATCTGGACAGGTAGTAGTAATTGATGTTGTCGCTACATCTACGGCCTCTGCAATCTATTTATTTGCATTTGGCTCTTCGTCTGCAACTGGTTCTTCTTCTGCTGCTGCTTCTTCTTCTCTTTATTCGGCAAGAGAAGGCAATTCCCGGTGTGCCTCTACTTCAAGCTCTTGTTGTATCTCCATAGAAGGAGAACCTTCCTTAGAAGCAGAATCTTCTTTTGAAGAAGAGCTCCCTTCTTCAGATTCTACTTTCTCTTCATGAATAGTCTTTTGAGGAGGAGGAGGAGCAACAGGCTTTGTCACAGTAATAATACCTACAAAGATTAAACAAAATAGTCAATATACAAAATCATAATAGATATTTTTGTATAAATTTTGTGTAATTTATCTTTACCTGGAGTAGGTGCAGGACGTGACAAGAGTGTGTCATAATCCATATCCCAGTCATCATATTCCAGTTCAAGAGCCGGTTCATCCGAGGGGATGGGTTCCGGATCAATAGCATGAGTTGTGGCGGTGTCTTCAACAGCTTTCGCCTTTTGTGGCGAAGTGAGATGCAACGAAGTGCTGATTCGTCCGGGAGATAGGACTCTTGTAACTCCTGTTGCTGCTGCTGGTTGGGGTACTGAAGACCCTTCTCCAGGTTGAGCTGAAGAAGATGTAATTTTTTGAGGCTCCTCAACAGGAGTTTCGCTTTCTGGAGTAGCGGCTCTCTGTCTGGAAGGCCCTTTAATAGTAGCCTTCTTCTTCTTTTCCCGGAAAGTAAACGCTGTGTCTGGTTTCCGTTTTCGGGTTGTAGTGATGGTAATGGGTCCTGCAGCTGTTTCTCCAACTCCCGTAGGGATCGTCTCCAGATATTCATCTGGAACAGCATCATCCGGAATGTCCGAAGGCACCATAACTGGTTCTTCGGCGTCTACTTCCTTTTCCCACCGAAGACTTCCCTTCATATTGTAGTCTTTTGCGAAGGAGCGAATGGAGGCATACAAATGAGCATACGAATGAAGCATTCGTAGCTCAGTTGTACTTGTAGCAGTCGACACATGGAATTTAGCACCGGTGCATCCAGCCCTGAAATACCGCCATGCCCTCGCGCCATCAATTAACTTTTCATAATAGTTGAAAGTAGTGGAGGGATTACCAACATGAAGTTGGTCATACCCGAACTGACGAACGAACCGACTGGGTAGATACGGTTCGAAGATACAGTTGAATTCATTTCAATATATCAGATACGAGGGTCTGATGAATATTAGCCATTTAAAAATTGGTGCAGGTATCTCAGCCCTCTCTTGACCTACATCTTCAAATTGTACACCGAAACTGTCGGCTGGGACTTGTGGTCGTGTGCAGAAAAAGTTCCACCCATGGAAGATGTTTAGTGTTGCCCGGGTAACCGTCACTGAAGTCGCATTCCACGTGGCTTTACTAAACTTCTGAAGGAATACCTTCGCATCATTTTCAGGGCCTGGTGGCAATAAGTTGCAGTTGTGATGCAATAACCAGCCCATTAAATAAGTGTAGGGCATCTCCACCCTAGGGAAATCTTTATGGTAAGGAGCATTTATTGATCAGTTCATCACCAAATGCTCGCAAACCTGCATTTATCCGACATACCATTACCGATAATAGGTTGAGTCTGGCCTTGAGTACCAAACGTACTGTTGGCCATAGTACGTTTCGGTAAATCCTATCGACTGTACCAGTCCCTGGTATGACCCATCTTCGCAGCCACAGGAAAAGAAAGCCCGCCAGCAAGGCTTCCTTTGAAAGCGTTCGACTGCCATGTTTCAGAAAGCTTAATGTTTCAGTCCCCGCAGGGAATTCTCCAGTCTTGGTGGTCAAATACTTGTCCGGAGACTTACATGTGATCATCCAATTGTTTATCAAATTTGAAGGAATTATTGAACAAGGGTTGATGGTTTGAGCCTTGTTGTCTTGGAATCTCTCCTTGTCATCCTTGGATATCCTGTTCTTATGGTAGAATAGATATGTTGTCCATTTATTGATGTATGCCAAATGTGATCCACTCTCATACATAGTATTGCAGATCAAATAATGACACATCAACTCTTGATATACTTCGACTAAACTAGGATTTTTTTTGTTGATCTTTGCTAGTTCCTGGTTGGAGGGAACGTATTCTTCGTATGGTAATTCCCCCATTGGCAGCTTGGAGATGAATTACATCTCATGGAGTGCAAAACCTATTTTACCTATTGGGGTTGCAAAGGTTCCTGTTGAGCTGATATACAACTCCATCAAAGCTAAGAACAAGTTATTGTTCATAGGTATGCCTTGACTTATGGAGGCTACTGCTTCTAACAGCCCAATAGCTCGGAGTTCTGTTTTGAAGTTCTTCATGACCCAAGCACTAAGTTGAACCCAGTTCTTATTGTGAGGGGTCATCCACCCTGACAGCCTAGGGTTGACCTGGGGATATAGTACTGAGGCGTTCATAAACTTGTTTATGAACAACTATATCTGCACCGGTTGGATCAGAGCTGAGCCCTCACTCGGTATAAATCCAGGCAATAAGCCGGAGAAAGGAATGACACCACCACTGGTAGTACTTGTATGATAACCCATTTGATTTTCATCGCTCTTGAATATGATTCTCCCCTGTCTTCCATGACTATTGGGAGTCAGATTTTAGATCATCCGTCTCGGATGAGTAGCATGAGCAAAAGAAGAAAGGGGATATATAATCTCTTGACATTGTTGGGAGATATATCGCCCTTTCTCCAAATTTGAACACCCAAGACTCCTTCTTGGGGTTTGTCTGAGATTTGAAGTCAATTGCATCCCCGAACATGAATGCAGGCTTCAGATACTGCTGGCCATCCAGTGATGTCAATAGTTCTCCGTTCATCAGAGACAGCAACATTCTATCTCCTTGAGTAGCTATCAATTGATGTCTTTCATATTGATACTGCTTGTCAGTTTGTGGGAACTCGACATGGGATAAATTCTCTAGACAATTTGATCACAGAATCCCAGCTGGTGAACCGAACACTTCAGAGAGAGGATGAGCCCCCAAGCCCACTGCAAAAGAAGTTCAATAAAGAAAAATCAAGTTAGTAAAGAATTCAAATATGAACTCTATGCAAAATCAAACTCTACGCAAATAACTATACTTGAGTTTTTATGCGTAAAAAGTTCTATGTTTTTTAAGAGAATTTGTTTTATGCAAGAGAACGCAGTCTAAACAATGAAATTTTTACGCTTCTGTTCAAAAAAGTAAAGCTTTACATGTGGAAAATATATAGTCTTTTGACTTGCGTATTTTTTAATTTTACGCTCACACATTTTCAATTTTGCGCTTCTGTTCAAAAGAGTAAAATTTTGCATGTGAAAAATATATAGTCATTTGACTTGCGTATTTTTTAAATTTACGCTCGTACGTATAACATGGGCTTATTTTCTGATTTTACGCTCGCACGGATAACGTGGGCGTATTTTGAGCTTTTACGCTCGCACGTATAACGTGGGCATATTTTCAAGTTCTACACTGGCACGTATGACGTGAGCGTATTTTTAATCTTTTAATTTACGCTGGCACGTATAATGTGAGCGTATTTTGGATTTTTCAATTCACGCTGGCACGTATAACGTGAGCGTATTTTTTCGTTTGGTCTTGAGTCGTCTTTTCCAAACGAAATCTTTGTTTGAAATAGAGTTTCTACCTATCATGGCCGGAGCCACGTTCGGGTTGGTCAGTGGTGCTGCGGCAGCGTGAACTTCCTCCGATGATCTAGCCGTCGACGAAGAGGCGAGTTTCTTGCCCTTGGCTGAGGCGGCGGCTTGCTCTTTGGTGCCATTTCACTCAAAAAGATTTGGATGATAAGTGAAGAAGAGAATAGGGAATAAAAGAGACGAGTAAAGTTCATTCTCATCAACAGAAGCCCTATTTATAGAGAACTTAAGGGTTGATTCAAATTCTAAGTGACTGTTGGGTATCCCTGACTTTACGCTGATGACTGTTGGGTATCCCTAAGTTTACGCTGATGACTGTTGGATATCCCAAAATTTACGCTTATGTTCAAAGTGTATCAAATATTAGAAATTTTGAAAACTTTGAAGGGGTCTTGTAGAAACGTAAATAAAATTCGAAGACCAAGTCAAGGAGATTGAGATATTTACGCAAGGATAATTCCAAATAAGATTTTACGCAAAGGTCAAACTGAGTCAAACTCAAAACCCTACGCAAGCCTTACACTCAGACTTTACGCGGAGAACAGTTTAACTTTCTACGCGAATGAGCTGTCCATGCTGTATTAAATGCATGAAGATTCTGTTCTGACAGATGGATTTTCTGACAAAATAAATGCACGGAAGCCAAAGAGTTTGTTGTTTAGCGTGCCAAAGGGCGGCTTTACGCTTGAGGCACAGCTTCCTCTTTACGCATAAGAGTTATTTGAGCTTTTACGCTCAAGGCTATCTCAGCTACTCTTTTTTGCGCGCGTAGAGTTTATTTGAGCCTTTTACGCTCAAGGCTATTTTTAGCCACTTTACGTAGGAAGCTCACTTTGAGCTATTTTACGCTCGGACATGTTTAAATAACATTTATTTTGCACAGTTTGTCCTGATTATGTGGAAACGTGGTTTTCTGACGTGTCCTTCATGCCACACTTCTCGAAGAACGTGTGTACGTGCTCTTCTTATTTTATTGGATTGTAGGACACGTGTCAACATGCGTAGAGGCTAATTTCTGTACGTGGGTGACGGTTATCCTAATAGCCTGCGTAAAGACCCAACATTGAAGCTTTTTACGCACAGAAGACGAGTCTATATAAAGACTTCTTTTTTAAGAAAGAGGGACAAGATTTTTGGAGCCCAGAGACTTTCAGAGCAAAGTAATTTTTCAGAGCATTTCTCTTCAACTTCTCTTCAAGAACATAGTGAAGCAAAGCAGGAAAGCATTCGACTGTACCATTACTGCCAATTGTGTCGAGACCTTTCTGGTGTCTTAGTTCTTCCAGTTGTTCTTCTCCAAGCAGTTTTCTTCATCATCATCGTGTGGTCCAAGGAACAAAGTGATCGCTCTCAGATCAGACTTCTATAGCAATACTTCCCAGAATTTACTTGTACTTTGTACACTTTTTCTCGTTTTCTTTCAAAAGCCTTATATGGGCATTTTGTTAAGTGAAACAATAGATTGTCACAGAGGATGTATAATCTTCAGCCCACCAGGAGAACCGGAGTTTGAAATCTCTCGAGCTCCGGAAGACATGAAGAGTGTTACCTACTCCTCTATCACCGAAGAACCTGGGCCTCCTCACCCAATCATAGCAAAATTCATGGACGTCTTCCCAGATAGACTTTCGGAATTTCCCCCGGATCGAGGTGTGGAGTTCACCATCGATCTAGTTCCCGGCTCTTCCCCTATTTCTCGAGGATGCTACAGAGTCAACCCCAAGAAGGCAAAGGAGAGGAAGGACCAGATTGACGAACTGAAGGCCCAGGGGTTTATCAGAGAGGGTGCTTCATCCTGGGGAGTGCCAGTTTTGTTCGTGTCCACGAAGAATGGAACCGTGCTGTCACGACCCGCTCCCGAATAATTGGATACGAGTCGGACACGCCCAGCCTTCGTCGTTAGATACGACGAAGTAAGCTGTACCAATCTAGAAAAATCTAACCAGATAATCATGAACAAGTATGAAATCACAGTATCTATAAATGTATCCCAAATCCAGAGTAAAGTACAAGTCTCAGAATTTATTACATTCCAGCAAATGAAAGATAGAGTCTACTAGTATCAAAATACATGGAAAATATAAAGTGCTAATGGTAAAGCTCTAGGCTTCTGCAGCCTCTAAGTCGAGAGCAACTCCAGCTGGCTCTCCTGCATCTACTGGTTTTCGGCCATAATATGTGTCGCAAAGGGCCTCCAACTCACTTACAACATATCTTATTCAGGAGCAGAGCAAAGTACAGTTCTAGGTAATGAAACAAGAACATGATATGAAACTGAGTAAAGGGGTACATGAATATGAAATACAGGAAATAAACATGAAGGTACAGGAAAGTAGTACAGGAATAAAGTACAGGAACTACAGTACAAGAATATAAAGTACATGAGCTTGTAAAGTACATGAATGAAACTATAATCCTGAAGTATCAGACATGATAAGTGCACAATAATTGAAATACATCTAGTCCATGTGACCGGCTGGGGTGAGTACAAGAGCATGCACAGGAGTACATGAATATGGTACGGCTTAGGGCCCGCGTGCACGATACGAGGCCTAAGCTATCTACATGAAAATAGTAACCGGGGATTGATCACATGACTAGTGTATTTTCCCGTCCGACACAAGTAAGTACAAGAACAAGATAGTACAGGAGTACAGGAGTATAGGGGTACATGATATCGTGTCATGACGTGTCACAAGAAAGAGTACAAGAATGTAAATGCACAAAATCGTAGAAAAGTACTTGCCTGGCTTCGAAAACGTACGGGTAGATAGAAGATCTGGATACCCTCCTGGTTTATTGAGTACAAGTTGGTCAATACCTAAATAAATTCTAGATTACCTATCAAGTACTTTAATACAATTGGAATATACTAAAAATTCAAGTTAAACTATTTATTTCCTTTATCAAATTAGTGCACTAAAATTACTCTCAAATCACTCTATGGTAATCCTCACTATTTCTTATATTTAAAGAAGGTTGGCATCAAGAACTTGGATGTATATTAATTGTACATAATTTGAGAAGTATCCCCTACTAGTGCACAAACCTATTGAAAACAGAGTCTCTTCCCTAATGTCTGATATTGAAATCTCAGATTACAACTGAGGCCTGAAATCTCTGATACATCAATTAACCCAAGACAATGTATGACTCTTCAGGTTCCTCCTTTGTCACGACCCGTACCCTAGAGTATGGGCACTAGAACGTAACAACGCCCAGCCTACGTCGCAGTGTCGGTGGTAGAACGCTGTCCTAGGTCTCATGCATCTAGCAGTATAAGGATAAATAGTGTATACTGCCCGAATGTGGGTGACATAGCAGATACAGTCTCAATCACATCTAAGGTAGAGCATGATAAGGATAGATAAAACATGAAATCCAAAAGAGATACAGCAGAGAGAAATCTAAGTGTCTAAAATACACAAACCCAGAAATACATCTCAAATCTCAAAATACAGTAATCCATAAAATAATACAACTCAAGACAATAGAAAATAAACTGAGCAAAATCCTAGCTACCTATACAACCTCTACTGTGTCTCCTCTAGGCTAGCAGGCAATGCCAGGCTATTTGTAAAATTTATCAACAGGTCTAGTCAGGACAGGAGCGAGCACAGTACATCTCATGCAGTTCATATCATGGCAGGAAATATAAAGCAAGCAATAGAGTAAGATATATGAAACGCTGTAAGAAGATGTACATGAAACAGAAGAGATATTTGATAACTGGAAATATATACATGATAAGTAAGAACTGTAAGTGACTAGTGATTTAGAGTAAGAGATGGCATGTAATTGGCTTAGGTTGAACATGATGTACATGAGTGAACATGTAGGACATCAGCCAATAAGGCTATGTTGTACATGATAAAACATGAAAAGTAACAGAGTGAACATGATGGGTAAATCACATGACCATTTATACTCACCCCTACCCACAATCAATACATAAGGATCCGTTCAAGTTACGTTACGGACATGATGTTTTGGTTATACAAGAAACACATGAGGAAACATGAGCGTTCATGAAAGAACATGAGAGTACATGAACGTACATGAAAGAACATGAGAGAACATGAGTGTACATGAATAACGCAGAAGCAAAGAATACATGATGCACATGAAACACATGTCATAAACTATCCGATGCGCCCGCTAAGGGGGATAACATCCCAAGAAGAGATCCATATAGTACCAATCCGTTATGATAACGTGACAGCATCAAGTAAAAGTAATCTTGTAATGCCTGTAGTTCGTATTACGTATTTTGGTATACGTGTACGTATTTTTGACTCGAATTTCGTATTTTCCTGCATGGTTATTTTGGCATGTCATTGGTTATGGCTTAGCTTGGTTCGGCTTAGCTTGGTTTGGTTTGCTTGTGGGTTCATCATGAACCAAAAGAAAATCCCTACCTACCACCACAACTACCCTTTATTAACTCATTTCCCCTTTCTCTCTCTTCATTATTCTTCTTCTTCCCTATCATAACTTCTTCAACCACCAGGAGAAAGAGAGAGAGAGCTTAGGCAAGTGCAAACTTGCTTCATGATAGATCTCAAGTTTTATTGTTCCATTCTCTTCCTTACTTGATTCTAAGCCTCTTTAGAACTTGACATTTTTGGATTTGATGGATGGATTCTTGTAGATCTAAGTTTGTAAACTTTTCGGTTTTTCTTGGTTTGATCTCTAAAACTTGGTTATTTTCGAAAACTAGTGTTTCTATGTTGTAGAGAATTCAATTTCATGCAGTTTTGGCTTTTGTTTCACTTGATTTCGGCTTCGGATGAGGAAGTTATGGCTAAAACAATTTCTGGTCATTTCTAGGTTCATCTGCAGCATAATCAGCATGTCGCAGAAGGCGCATGTCGCAGAAGGCGCATGTTGCAATGAAGCGCATGTCGCGGTAGCCGCATACCATGTCGCAGAAGGCGCATGTCGTAGAAGGCGCATGTTGCAATGAAGCGCATGTCGCGGTAGCCGCATATCATATCGCAGAAGGCGTATGTCGCAGAAGGCGCATGTTGCAATGAAGCGCATGTCGCGGTAGCCGCATAACATGTCGCAGAAGGCGCATGTCGCAGAAGGCACATGTTGCAATGAAGCGCATGTCGCGGTAGCCCTATATCATGTTGCAGAAGGTGCATGTCGCAGAAGGCGCATGTTGCAATGAAGCGTATGTCGCGGTAGCCGCATATCATGTCGCAGAAGGCGCATGTCGCAGTAGGCGCATGTTGCAATGAGGCGCATGTCGCGGTAGGCGCATATCATGTCGCAGTTGAGCCACATGAGGCGCATGTCGTGATAGGCGCATATCATGTCGCGCATGAGCTGTATTAAGGTGCATGTCGCAGTAGGCGCATATGGTGTCGCAGTTGCATGCATGTCGCAGAATAGGCCGCGTAATGCATATTTTGACTATTACTAACTGTTATATGTCCTAATTGACTGAATTATTGCTCGAATTTCTCCCAACTCCCAACGTGGAAGTTGTAGATCTTTTCCTTAGCAGCAAGAATATGTCTCTAGTTATTTTATGCAAGCTTCTCTCATTCATAATATTGTAAGAATAGAACGCGATAGTGGCCCGCTGCGGCGCACTCTTGACAAGTAAACTGACATGTTATATCTCGGCATGCTGTTACGACAGCTAGCCTGACATGACAAGTATGAAAGACTTGGACACCGTGGGTGATTGTGTTTGTACAAATAAACTAGTACTGTCTTGCATCATGTCTAGGATGGGGATCCCTGAGTACCACGGTCAGGGGTACCTACTGAAATTGACTAAGGCTAATTAACTAGAATGATTCAGTAGTCATGAAGAGATTCCCAGCTACAGGCAATCCCGTTATCTGGGCGCATTCAGCGGACTTGTAGCCTACCGACGAGTAGGGCACATTTCCAGCACACAGTCATGTGGTGCACCCTTCATAAACGGATATTCGACCCGGATAACCGGATGGTCTGCAGGGCTTGTGGCTGTCGGGATAATCTCATTGCATCTTGCTAGTAACTAGGCCTGTGATAACCCTAGTTAGTTAAAAGTATCAAGCCGTACTCTTGATTGGCCGTGATTGATTGGATGAAGTTTATTCCAGCTTAGTCTTATCCTGATCCTGTACAAGATTATATCAGGACATGATTTCTTGTATCGATAAATGATGGGATACCAAGTTCTGTTCAGATGAAGGGTTACAACCCCGGTCCTTGTTTGGTTTAAGCGTTGTAACTTGGCTATCTGAATAGTTCCATGGTTATCTTATCATATATCGTCCTGCTTATTGTGCCCGCCTTAACAATAAAGATCGGAGGTCCAGTTCTGTTCAGGCGAAGGGTTACAACCCCGGTCCTTGTTTGGTTTAAGGGTTGTAACCTGGCTCCCGGAGCAGTTCTGTGTCCTCTCTTCGTTTATTGTCTTATTGTAACCCCCTGTCATGCTCGTCATGTTTTACCTTTACTTCAATACCATGATTATTTATACTGGCCTTAACAATAAAGATCAGGGGTCCAGTTCTGTTCAGGCGAAGGGTTACAACCCCGGTCCTTGTTTGGTTTAAGGATTGTAACCTGGCTTCCGGAGCAGTTCTGCGTCCTCTCTTCGTTTATTGTCGTGTTACCTTATCAATAGTAATTGAGGCGGGTTTCTATTCAGGCGAAGGATTGCAACCCCGGTCCTTGTTTGGTTTAAGGGTTGCAGTCTGGCTACTTGAATGGTTTCTCCGTGTTCAATATATATTTGTTATCTCAGCTATTATCACTATCTTTAATTACCTTTACTATTTATTTGTGATATGCTGGTTTTAGTTCCTAAGTGAAGCCTCCTTTGTGGCACTTGCTCTTTCTGGGGTCTGACCCAGCTGGTTTTGTGTGGCCAGATATCGGAGCCGCAACAGAGGATCCACCTGTCTTCCAGCCCGATGGTGACCACTAGGCGTAACCAGGGTAACGAGTGGGTTTCTTTTGTCCTCCCACTCTATTTGTAAAATTATTCTTTTGAGGCGTTTAGCCGGCGAGCACGTGTTAGCTCGTATTGCACTTTTATTTACTGTCTGCCTACGGGCTGTAACATGATTGATAAATCCTAGGGTTGATCATGTATTGACTAAAACTCTTGCTAGTCCTGACATTTTGTACGACTAGCTTCATGATCATCCAATATGTAATGTATGGGACGCCTTACTATTGTATATTGATGCTCTAATATCTTGTGACTGCTACTACTTGCTTGTGATTGAGACAATAGGCTTGTTCTGGACCATAGAAGACTGATGGATTGTAGTTAAACCCTCATGTATCTAGACAGCCGTGACCGTATAGTGACGTGGATTCCATTTTATTATACGTAGCTGGCTATGTCTGCCCCCTGCTCTCCAGTATTCTGGTTCTGGGGCGTAACATAGTTTTAGTGGTGGCCTATGCAAGTCTTGTAAATCAAGATATGTGAGGGTTTACCGAATAGATGTCTCAATCAGTATTCGTCCTTGATCTTTGCTCGTATCTTCTGAATCCCTATAATCTTGACCTGATTACATGCTTGTATCGTTGATCTGTCCTGGTCCTTCCTTATTGTTCCCTATGTCGTCTTCTTCAACGGCATTGTTCCTGGACCTGCCGATCAGCAAGGCGGAGCACCTCCCGCGGACCAGCAACAACCTGGAGATCAAGCCCAGCATTCAGGAGTAGCCTCCAGAGTCATACCTACTGAAGGAGAGCCACCAGTTCAGCCCGTCCAGCCTGCAGAGCCTGATGATGGCACTTTGGCGGGTCTCATCAGGTCCCTATTAGCTTCCCAGGATCGTCGCGGAGATGCCTTACACCAGGCGGTGGCAGATGCTTTGACCAGAGGAGGTCATCAGGGTAATAGCACGGCCAACAGCTTCAAGCGCTTGAACCCTCCCTTCTTCGACGGCAGTGAAGATGCGATCGCTGCAGATGCTTGGCTTCAGGACACAGAGGTGATTCTAGAAGCAGCTAAGACTCCAGAGAACGAGAAGGTGGCCGTAGTGCGCCTGCAGTTACTAGATCTTGCCTGCAGCTGGTGGACAGCGCAGGCCGATGGATTAGTGGCCCCTATTTCATGGGCAGTATTCAGGAAGAGATTCCAGACCAAGTATTTTGATGCTGTAGCTCGGTATGATCTACAGACGAGGTTCACCAATCTGAAGCAGATAGGCAGGACGGTCGATGGATATGCGGCCGAGTTCTCCAGGCTTAGTCGGTTTGCTCCCACCTTGGTGGCGACCGAGTTCGATAGAGCCCAGCGGTTCCAGCAGGGGCTCCACCTAGAGATTTTATTGGCAGTAGAGCAGTTTGAGCATCAGACTTTTGATGCAGTATTAAGAGCAGCCCGGAGGCATGAGTATATATCCCAGAGGATCGTGGATAGGACCGGAGGTCGGAAGCGATCTCACGGCCAGATGAATCAGTCTTCAGCACCAGCCCCGGCAGCCAGGGCTTTGACCATTGGAGCTCCGAGGCGGGCGGCCTCAGTGACGTCGGTTCAGCATTCCACCCCGACGTACCCTCAGCAGCAGAAGCAGAAGCAGTCTTCCGCAATGGGATGTTCACACTGCGGGAAGCCAGGACATGTGGTGTCAGAGTGTCGCAGAGCACAGGGTTTGTGCTTGGTTTGTGGTGCCCCGGACCACAGGGTTGGGAATTGCCCGAACAGAGGGAGTTCATCCGCCTTCTCTAGTTCTTCAGTTAGAGGACCAGCACCAATCCAGCAGCAGCAGCAGCTGCAGTACCCGTTTTCGAGGCCATTGCCGACGCAGGCCCAGGCATTCCAGCAGCAGAGACCGCAGCAGTATGCCCAAGCCCAAGCCCTGATCCAGAGCAGGCAGAGGAATTTTCAGCAGAGGGGACCCGCACCCCGAGGACAAGGTCAAGTGCTGGCTTTGACCATGGAAGAAGAAGGAATAGCGCCAGGTGAGGTGGTGGCAGGTACTATTCTCGTCAACACCTTTCCAGTTTCAGTATTATTTGATTCTGGTGCCTCGCATTCATTTATGTCTGCACGATTTGCGACACGGGTAGGACTGGAGCCCGAGTCATTATCAGTAAGGCTCAATATACTTACTGGTAACGGACTTGTGGGAGTAGATAGAGTGTTTTCCTCGTGTCGGGTCGTAGTTAGCGGTAGAGAATTCCCCGCTAGATTAATAGAGTTCCCGATGGCCGATTATGATGTGGTCTTAGGGATGGATTGGTTGAGGGACCAGTATGCTAGGATAGACTGCCACATTGGCAGGGTTATTTTTAGCATTCCAAGCGAGCCGGAGTTTTCCTTCTCCCGAGGCGAAGTTGAACCTTCTCCTCCAGTATTGTGGATGGCAGTAGCAGCAGTGCAGTTGCCTCGGATAGTCGAAGAGTTTCCAAATATTTTCCCAGAAGAGCTTCCAGGGATGCCGCCAGAGCGAGAGATCGAGTTTACCATCGACTTGATTCCCGGGACAGCCCCAGTGTCAGAGAGAGTCTACAGGATGGCGCCGTCAGAGCTAGAGATATTGTACAAGATGATTGAAGAACTCAGAACCAAGGGATTCATTCGTGCTAGTGGATCGCCTTGGGGAGCCCCGATGCTTCTTGTGAAAAAGAAGGATGGTACGTCCAGATTGTGTGTTGATTATCGTACCTTGAACTCAGTGACAATCAAGAACAGATACCCTCTCCCAAGGATAGATGACTTGTTTGATCAACTCAGAGGGGCGTCAGTATTTTCGAAGATCGACTTGCGCTCAGGATACCATCAGATCAGAGTCAGAGAGCAGGACATCCCGAAGACAGCTTTCAGATCTAGATATGGGCATTGGGAGTTCCTTGTGATGCCATTTGGAGCAACCAATGCGCCGACTGTATTCATGGACCTCATAAATCGCATCTTTATGCCTTATTTGGATCAGTTCGTGATTGTATTCCTAGACGACATCCTGGTCTACAGCAAGAGTGAAGCGGAGCATGAGCATCACCTCAGGGTTGTTCTTCAGATTCTCAGAGAGCACCAGTTGTATGCCAAGTTCAGTAAATGCGAGTTCTGGCTCGATCGCATTTCGTACTTGGGTCATATCATCACCCGAGTGGGAGTAGAAGTGGATCCCCAGAAGATCGTGGCCATTGAAACATGGTCGGTACCTAGCACAGTGGCAGAAGTCCGTAGTTTTCTTGGATTGGCCGGTTACTACCGGCGATTTGTTTCAGACTTTGCTCGAATTTCAGCACCATTGACCCAGTTGACCCGCAAGGATGTGCAGTTTGCTTGGACAGCAGAATGCCAGGATTCTTTTGAGAGGTTGAAGCGAGGCTTGATGACGGCTCCTATTCTCACGCTTCCAGATGGAACTGGAGGATTCTTAGTGTATTGTGATGCTTCGGGCAGAGGTTTAGGATGTGTTCTGATGCAGCATGGGAAGGTAATAGCTTATGCGTCACGATAACTTCGTGATCATGAGAGAAATTACCCAACCCATGACTTGGAGCTGGCAGCAGTAGTGTTTGCACTTAAGTTGTGGAGGCACTACCTATACGGAGATAGGATGGAAATTTTCACCGACCACAAGAGCCTGAAGTATGTTTTCACCCAGAAGGATCTTAACATGCGTCAGAGAAGATGGCTAGAGCTGCTTGTGGATTATGATGTCAACTTGCAGTATCACCCAGGAAAGGCCAATGTTGTTGCGGATGCATTGAGCAGGAGAGCCGAAATTTATTTCCTAACAGCGCAACCAGAGCTGTTAGCCGATCTTCAGAAGATGGGTATAGAAGTTATCCTCCCTTCCAGTGTGGCATTGATGGCCAGCATGCAAGTCCAGTCCACTATAGTCGAGAGGATCCGGATGGCGCAGTCGGTAGATTCCAAGCTTCAGCGACTCAGAGCAGAGTGTGAGGCAGGACGAAGACCAGAGTTATGCATTCATGAAGACGGTACACTTCGACATGTCAAGCGTCTTTGTGTACCCAGTGGAGATATCAGACAGGAGATCATGGCAGAGGCCCACAGTTCGCAGTATTCCATTCATCCTGGTGGCACGAAGATGTACCGTGATATCCGCCAGCACTTTTGGTAGAATGGCATGAAGAGGAAGATAGCCCGGTTTGTCTCTCGTTGTTTAGTCTGCCAACAAGTTAAGGCTGAACATCAGAGACCAGCTGGACTACTTCAACCATTGCCGATTCCCGAGTGGAAATGGGAGCATGTAACCATGGACTTTGTGACTGGATTGCCTAGAACCCCGGCTGGCAGAGACGCTATTTGGGTTGTCATAGACAGGCTCACGAAGGTGGCTCACTTTCTTCCGTTCAGAGTTGGTCAGTCGACGGCTCAGCTAGCAGAGATGTATCTCCGACAGATTGTCAGATTGCACGGTGTACCAGTCAGTATCACTTCAGATAGAGATTCAAGATTTACGTCGCACTTTTGGCGTAGCTTGCAAGAAAGTTTGGGAACTCACCTCCAGTTCAGTTCAGCTTATCATCCGCAGACAGATGGCCAGTCAGAACGTACGATCCAGACTCTTGAAGATATGTTGCGGTCATGTACACTCGACTTCGGTAGTTCGTGGGAAGATCACGTGCACCTGGTGGAGTTCTCGTACAACAACAGTTTCCAGGCCAGTATCCAGATGGCACCGTTCGAGGCACAGTATGGTAGGAAGTGTCGATCCCCGCTAGCCTGGGATGATGTTGGAGAGAGGCAGATGCTTGGTCCGGAAATGATTGCTCAGACCGTTGAAGTGGTCAGAAGAGTCAGAGATCATCTTCGAGTTGCCCAAGATCGCCAGCGTCATTGGGCCGATTCTCATCGGCGCCCTCTTGAGTTTTCCGTCGGTGACCATGTATTCCTGAGGATTTTGCCTAACCGTGGCGTCATTCGTTTCGGCGTACGAGGAAAGCTTAGTCCTAGGTATATAGGGCCGTTCGACATTCTGGAGCGAGTAGGAGATGTATCCTATTGTCTCGCTCTTCCACCGTCGCTACGTGAGGTGCATGACGTATTTCATATATCCCAACTGCGACGGTATATCCCGGACCCGAGCCACATCCTGGATCATTCGGAATTGGTTGTTGGTACCAACCTTTCGTATGAGGAGAGGCCTGTATCTATATTGGACCGAAGAGAGAGGATACTCAAGAATAAGACTATCAAGTTAGTCCGAGTTGCTTGGGGTCATCACTCTTTGGGTGAGTCGACGTGGGAGCGTGAGGATGATATCCGATCACGATATCCCGACCTGTTTGACTCGTAAGGTATAATGTCTTCCTTATGCCTTATGCTTTCAATTTCTTGCTTGAATAAATGACTGCATGATAGACTGCTTGTTATAGCTTACGATTAGTATAGCTTGTCCTTGCAATTCTGGCCTCTTGATTAAATTCCGAGGACGGAATTCTTTGAAGGTGGGTAGAGTTGTAATGCCTGTAGTTCGTATTACGTATTTTGGTATACGTGTACATATTTTTGACTCGTATTTCGTATTTTCCTGCATGGTTATTTTGGCATGTCATTGGTTATGGCTTAGCTTGGTTCGGCTTAGCTTGGTTTGGTTTGCTTGTGGGTTTATCATGAACCAAAAGAAAACCCCTACCTACCACCATAACTACCCTTTATTAACTCATTTCCCCTTTCTCTCTCTTCATTATTCTTCTTCTTCCCTATCATAACTTCTTCAACCACCAGGAGAAAGAGAGAGAGAGAGCTTAGGCAAGTGCAAACTTGCTTCATGATGGATCTCAAGTTTTATTGTTCCATTCTCTTTCTTACTTGATTCTAAGCCTCTTTAGAACTTGACATTTTTGGATTTGATGGATGGATTCTTGTAGATCTAAGTTTGTAAACTTTTCGGTTTTTCTTGGTTTGATCTCTAAAACTTGGTTATTTTCGAAAACTAGTGTTTCTATGTTGTAGAGAATTCAATTTCATGCAGTTTTGGCTTTTGTTTCACTTGATTTCGGCTTCGGATGAGGAAGTTATGGCCAAAACAATTTCTGGTCATTTCTAGGTTCATCTGCAGCATAATCAGCATGTCGCAGAAGGCGCATGTCGCAGAAGGCGCATGTTGCAATGAAGTGCATGTCGCGGTAGCCGCATACCATGTCGCAAAAGGCGCATGTCGTAGAAGGCGCATGTTGCAATGAAGCGCATGTCGCGGTAGCCGCATATCATGTCGCAGAAGGCGTATGTCGCAGAAGGCGCATGTTGCAATGAAGCGCATGTCGCGGTAGCCGCATACCATGTCGCAGAAGACGCATGTCGCAGAAGGCGCATGTTGCAATGAAGCGCATGTCCCGGTAGCCCCATATCATGTCGCAGAAGGCGCATGTCGCAGAAGGCGCATGTTGCAATGAAGCGCATGTCGCGGTAGCCGCATATCATGTCGCAGAAGGCGCATGTCGCAGTAGGCGCATGTTGCAATGAGGCGCATGTCGCGGTAGGCGCATATCATGTCGCAGTTGAGCCACATGAGGCGCATGTCGCGATAGGCGCATATCATGTCGCGCATGAGCCGCATTAAGGTGCATGTCGCAGTAGGCGCATATGGTGTCGCAGTTGCATGCATGTCGCAGAATAGGCCGCATAATGCATATTTTGACTATTACTAACTGTTATATGTCCTAATTGACTGAATTATTGCTCGAATTTCTCCCAACTCCCAACGTGGAAGTTGTAGATCTTTTCCTTAGCAGCAAGAATATGTCTCTAGTTATTTTATGCAAGCTTCTCTCATTCATAATATTGTAAGAATAGAATACGATGGTGGCCCGCTGCGGCGCACTCTTGACAAGTAAACTGACATGATATATCTCGGCATGCTGTTACGACAGCTAGCCTGACATGACAAGTATGAAAGACTTGGACACCGTGGGCGATTGTGTTTGTACAAATAAACTAGTACTGTCTTTCATCATGTCTAGGATGGGGATCCCTGAGTACCACGGTCAGGGGTACCTACTGAAATTGACTAAGGCTAATTAACTAGAATGATTCAGTAGTCATGAAGAGATTCCCAACTACAGGCAATCCCGTTATCTGGGCGCATTCAGCGGACTTGTAGCCTACCGACGAGTAGGGCACATTTCCAGCACACAGTCATGTGGTGCACCCTTCATAAACGGACATTCGACCCGGATAACCGGATGGTCTGCAGGGCTTGTGGCTGTCGGGATAATCTCATTGCATCTTGCTAGTAACTAGGCCTGTGATAACCCTAGTTAGTTAAAAGTATCAAGCCGTACTCTTGATTGGCCGTGATTGATTGGATGAAGTTTATTCCAGCTTAGTCTTATCCTGATCCTGTACAAGATTATATCAGGACATGATTTCTTGTATCGATAAATGATGGGATACCAAGTTCTGTTCAGATGAAGGATTACAACCCCGGTCCTTGTTTGGTTTAAGGGTTGTAACTTGGCTATCTGAATAGTTCCATGGTTATCTTATCATATATCGTCCTGCTTATTGTGCCCGCCTTAACAATAAAGATCGGAGGTCCAGTTCTGTTCAGGCGAAGGGTTACAACCCCGGTCCTTGTTTGGTTTAAGGGTTGTAACCTGGCTCCCGGAGCAGTTCTGTGTCCTCTCTTCGTTTATTGTCTTATTGTAACCCCCTGTCATGCTCGTCATGTTTTACCTTTACTTCAATACCATGATTATTTATACTGGCCTTAACAATAAAGATCAGGGGTCCAGTTCTGTTCAGGCGAAGGGTTACAACCCCGGTCCTTGTTTGGTTTAAGGGTTGTAACCTGGCTTCCGGAGCAGTTCTGCGTCCTCTCTTCGTTTATTGTCGTGTTACTTTATCAATAGTAATTGAGGCGGGTTTCTATTCAGGCGAAGGATTGCAACCCCGGTCCTTGTTTGGTTTAAGGGTTGCAGTCTGGCTACTTGAATGGTTTCTCTGTGTTCAATATATATTTGTTATCTCAGCTATTATCACTATCTTTAATTACCTTTACTATTTATTTGTGATATGCTGGTTTTAGTTCCTAAGTGAAGCCTCCTTTGTGGCACTTGCTCTTTCTGGGGTCTGACCCAGCTGGTTTTGTGTGGCCAGATATCGGAGCCGCAACAGAGGATCCACCTGTCTTCCAGCCCGATGGTGACCACTAGGCGTAACCAGGGCAACGAGTGGGTTTCTTTTGTCCTCCCACTCTATTTGTAAAATTATTCTTTTGAGGCGTTTAGCCGGCGAGCACGTGTTAGCTCGTATTGCACTTTTATTTACTGTCTGCCTACGGGCTGTAACATGATTGACAAATCCTAGGGTTGATCATGTATTGACTAAAACTCTTGCTAGTCCTGACATTTTGTACGACTAGCTTCATGATCATCCAATATGTAATGTATGGGACGCCTTACTATTGTATATTGATGCTCTAATATCTTGTGACTGCTACTACTTGCTTGTGATTGAGACAATAGGCTTGTTCTGGACCATAGGAGACTGATGGATTGTAGTTAAACCCTCATGTATCTAGACAGCCGTGACCGTATAGTGACGTGGATTCCATTTCATTATACGTAGCTGGCTATGTCTACCCCCTGCTCTCCAGTATTCTGGTTCTGGGGCGTGACAAATCTAGAGCGAGAATATAAGTCGTGACAAGTATAAAACGATCAGAGAATGTACTCGCCTGATAACTGAATGTCCGAAGAGGGTGTACTGCCTGAGGAGAGGTGTCTGCCTCCTAATCAGAGCAATACAAGTTACAATATGTCTAAAATAAGGAAATAGACTGCTACAATGCATCTACATGCTGTCTAGGTCAAACTAGGCTAAAGTCAACACTTGGTCAACTCTAGTCAACTATCTAGTCAAAGCTAGGTCAACTGGGTCAACCTAGACTCAATGAAGTCTCACTAGGCCTAACCAGTCTACCCTAGCTAGTACACACCATACAAATCCAAGGCTATACAAGCCAACACAAGTCACATATCAAAATACATCACATTCATGCATATTCAACATTTTATATATATATATAAGAGAAAAGAACTAACATGTAAAGCTATGTGTGTGTGTGAACATGGAAGTATAAATGAAAAGAGAAATCAATACTAGTTATGAGTTTACACTACACATGGCACAAAGCTAACCCATCTACATTACACATGTATTATACTTAACATGCATGGCTACAAGTATACATCTATATACATTAGAGTAGAGACTATTTAAGTTAAAACTAACATGCATCTATACTCTACATAAATCTATATACATTATAGCAATCATTTAGAGAAGGGTTACATGGCATGGTGGTTGATATAGAGTAGGGTGTCCTTGTACAGAGGGTGAAGTTCATTCTCAGTTTAGTTCCATATTTGCATATAAACTAAAGTGAGCTATCCCATAAACTGGTGTAACTAACCACATAAAATGAACCATGTTATCTGAAATCTGCCATTAAGCCAACATCCCATATGCATACAGCTCATACAATGTCTAATACTGAAATTAACTAACATTTCGAATTAAGGGGTTGAAGGTTAACATTACATTCATAGACATTCCACTATATTGAAACCTGAAATTGGCTTGGCAATAGAAAAAGGAAGGTGTATATGCTTACATGGACAGTTCAGTGTTCGAACAACCTAAAATGAACTAACATTCAATCTAAATATCAGCTATGCATTGGTTCTATGTCTACATATAAAATCTGATATTACATTTACAATATTTATACATTATGCATTCATATCTATTATTACATATATACCTTGCATTTATATCTAGCATTCATTATATACTTTCATGCATGCATTGTATATCATTCTTTCATTCATGCATTTATGCATTGCTTACATACATTACATTAATTGCATTCCTACATGCTTGCATTCAACCATATATATACATTAATGTAAAGAGGATATATATCATATATATATCATTTCATTCATCTAACATATCATGCATTACATACTATATATTCATTTAATATACATACTACATAGGCTCATAGGTTACACAAAATGCATATATCATATAGTCACCCTTCTACTTAAAACTAATACTGTACCAATTGGGCCTTCACTAAATTCTAGGATTAAAGTATGTTATAGATCTTCGTGTTAGCTTTCCAAAACTTCAAACGGATCGTATTTTCGTGTCCGGAAGCTCCCGGAATCGCGAAAACACCGAAACGCGTTCATCTTTCGTACAGCTGACACTCAAACAATTCTACAGAAAGTTTTAAAACGAATTTGGCTTATTAAAATATATATTTGGAAAGCTAACTTTGATACGCTTCTTTTAAAAAATCGGAAGGTTAATTGAAGTTATGAGCTAAAAGTTATGGTATTTCTAAGTTGCTTTAGGTACTAAAAATGTGGATAAATATTATGATGAATTTAGGTAGTTTGAGACAAAAGAAACACAAGTATATAACATAATATATCAAGAACTCACTCTCTACACTAATATATATATATGAGACACTATAGAACACATCTCCAATACAAAAATATGAGATTAAACATGTAATAATTTATTCACACATAACAACAACACATAGTGTGTTCAAATTTGGGATTTTTCCACATGGACACAACCACAACACAATGGACACTCCTATGACCTCCAAATGGACGCGAAATGGACACAAATGGAGATACAACCATGGGGGTCATTCCTATGGGTTCAAAATATTTCTATATGTATGTAGGGATGGATTAGAGGAGAGATTATACCTTCCGGGAGAGAGATTCAAAGGAAAATCCTTCCGACACGACACCGACACGTAGAGATTCCAAAAGGACTCCGAATCCTCCCAAACTTGGCTAGCACCCTCTAACCATGGAGTAGAAGAGAAATGAAGAAGATTTGATGGAAGAGGGAGTTGATTTGGAGATAAAATCAATGGAGGTTCATCTCTAAATTAATTTGGGGAAGAACAAGAGAGAGAAAGTGGATGAAAACAAATGAATGAAGGAGTGACTCACTCCTTATCCCCCCCTATAGGTGGCTGCCCAAAAAGGTGAGGTGTCCCCTATTTGAATGTCCAAAATGCCCTCCACTAATCTATTGATTTAAATTAGGAATGGGTTAAAGGTTGAGGTCATTTTAGTCTAGTTTTAAGTCTATAATTAAACTAAACCTATCCATAAATAATTAGTCTAACTACTAACTAAAATTAATATCATGTGAACTGAAATTAATATCATGTGGGCCATGCCTAACTAGTGTGTGGGTCCCACTAGAGTCAAACTACCTCTCGGGTCCCCGTTTCAAGTCGGATTGAGTTGAAATTCGAACCCGACTCAAATAACCCCAAAACAATATCATAAATAATAAAATAAATTTTAACCACAAAATAATATCATAAATAATAAAATAAATTTCAAAAGTATTTTAAAATGTAAAATGACAAAAATATCCCTGTTTCTGAAAACTGGGGAGTGACAAATCTATCCACCTTAAAAAATTTCGTCCTCGAAATTAAAATGTTTCTACCCCTTCCAGGTCAAACCCCCACAATCAAAGTCTCAAAACTTAATCAATCATACAATTTAAAAGAACGACATACAGGATCATGGCATACGGTGGTAATGAAAGTCTCATCTAGGTATACTAGTCACACTAGACCAAAACAATCATAAGGTATCAAAACATACAAGCAATCAAGGGTGTTGAACTAGAAAAGTTACAAAAACAACAATCATCAAAGCTGTAAGGCTGTCTACCATCTTATATGGAAACTGGTAATTAGCAAAAATAAAATAAGATAACTACTAATCATCTATAAAGGGGTACTATTTAAGAAAAATCAAAACCAAAAGTTTGAGGAACGAAGGTCAATAGCATTGAATCCAATCACAATATAATATATATAGAAAGAGAGAGTGTTAGAGAGGAAAAAGCTAACATTATGTAAATGTTATATGGTTAGTGTGTGTATGGATGTATGTGGACATGTTCATATGGTTAGATAGTAGTCTTGTATGTGTGAAATATACATGAAAGTGTATAGGAGGATTTGGGTCTCAAAACAATAGCTATCAAGTTATATTATTTATGGCATATTGGTTAAACAGTCTACAAGGCACAAGTTATTTACTCATAACATGCATGGCTAACCATATATATATTTGTATATCTATATGTATAGAGAGGTAGAGATTTAATTATGTATCTATATACATTATAACATGTATGCATAAACTATATATATATATATATATATATATATATATATATATATATATATATATATATAAATCTATATAGATTTATGAACATAACATGGAGATGAAGGGTTAGGTTTACATGGCAGTTGTGAACATTAGTGTAGAGTGTCAAGTGTACTTGGGTTAAAACTTGAAATAAAGGGTTCAATCATTCAGTTTAGTTCAACATTACATATTAAATCTGAAATTGAACTAAACATTTAAAAGCAATGTAAAAATGTTAACATGTATTCAGTTTTCAGAATTTTGGAGAAATTCGAACATCAAAACCAACCCAACGTTTACCACAACCACAACCTAACATGTAAGAGTATGAAACCTAACATTATATCCCTACATACAATAATGTATCCGGCTCAAAACATTATATTTTAAAAAAAACTGCAAATTTACTAATCACTTAGAATTCAGGCTTAAAGGGTTAATATGCACACAGTCTCAGATTTGACAAATTCAAACACAAAACTCAACCAATTTCTTTAAAACTTGAAACCCTGTATATAACATACATGTGCAGTGATATAAACAACGACTAATAACATAAAATTTACATTTAATTTACGAATTTAATCTGGAAAATATAGAACTAGTCACCGATACTGTACTATATTAGAAATATTGGAATTTTGAGAAATTAACATCAAACATATTAATATGCATTTAGATAGGTTGGTAATCAAGTGTAGCATGCATACGTGTCAGGCAAGTATCTGTGTCCACTATATATATATATTTTAAGGTAATACAAGAAATAATGGCAAGAAGGAATAATGATAAAATTTGTTCTGCTTATCTGTTTAAAGGAAGGAACCATTTTGAAACCCAGAGCTAAAATATCAATCCAAGATAAGGTCTAGCAAAATCATCGATTCATAGTATTAAGAAAAATTTCATGGTAAGAAGTTACACAAGCTACTCCTAAGTAAACAATGAGAAACAAAACAAAACAAAACAAAACAAAACAAAACAACAATAATTCTTTTTTTTTTGAATGACTGAAACAAAAGTAGCAAAAACATGTTCGAAAATATTTAAGGAACAATCTGATAATCATATGCGTCTATCCAAATTCATGGTACTCTAAATCCTCGTCATACTAGTGAGCAAGGTTACGATAATCACAGAGTCCTTGACTTATACACATACCTCTAGAATCATGGTATTTAACATTTTCGCGATGCCGCTAGCTTAGCTGCGAAAACCTTAAATTCCCACATCCGAGAAATATATCCAAAATCAGACTATATGTCCTCACCATGCTGGCTAATGTGATTATAGAAGACTAGATTCCATAACATAGATGACCTAGCCCATATAATTTCATGTTGTCAAAAATTAAATTAAATCAACAATGAATACCAAAAAAAATTAAATCAAATTTATCAACGAACTTCAAAATTCAAAAATGAACAAAAATCCTTCAAATCATATAAATACAAACTCGGATGCTGCAGCTAACATCAAGATTCAAAATTTAACAATCTTCCATCAAAATCAATAAATACAAACTCAAATTCAACAATAATCCATCAAAATCAAATTCAACAACAGAAAGTAAAGATAAATCAAATCAAGGGAAAAAAAAAGTTTTCAAATCGATGTTAAAATAAGATTCTCAAGGGTCGTCCCAGGAATCTCTCAAGGGATCCTAATTGTGATTGAGTACCTTCAAAAATATATCCTAATCCTACTGCAGGCTGTAGTGATACTCTAGTTCGAATACCACTACATAAACTCGACCTGCATGGGCCACCACTAAAAACGTGTCACGACCCGCACCCTAGAGTAAGGGCACGAGAACGTAACAACGCCCAACCTACGCTGCAGTGTCGGCGGTAGAACGCTGTCCTAGGTCTCATGCATCTAGCAATATAAGGATAAATAGTTTATACTCCCCGAATGGGGGTGACATAGTAGATACAGTCTCAATCACATCTAAGGTAGAGCATGATAAGGATAGATAAAACATGAAATCCAAAAGAGATACAGCAGACAGAAATCTAAGTGTCTAAAATACACAAACCCAGAAATACATCTCAAATCTCAAAATACAGTAATCCATAAAATAATACAACTCAAGACAACAGAAAATAAACTGAGCAAAATCCTAGCTACCTATACAACCTCTACTGTGTCTCCTCTAGGCTAGCAGGCAATCCCAGGCTATCTATAAAATTTATCAACAGGTCCAGTCAGGACAGGAGCGAGCACAGTACATCTCATGCAGTTCATATCATGGCATGAAATATAAAGCAAGCAATAGAGTAAGATACATGAAACGCTGTAAGAAGATGTACATGAAACAGAAGAGATATTTGATAACTGGAAATATATACATGATAAGTAAGAACTGTAAGTGACTAGTGATTTAGAGTAAGAGATGGCATGTAATTGGCTTAGGTTGAACATGATGTACATGAGTGAACATGTAGGACATCAGCCATAAGGCTGTGTTGTACATGATAAAATATGAAAAGTAACAGAGTGAACATGATGGGTAAATTACATGACCATTTATACTCACTCCTACCCACAATCAATACACAAGGATCCGTTCAAGTTACGTTACGGACATGATGTTTTGGTTATACAAGAAACACATGAGGAAACATGAGCGTTCATAAAAGAACATGAGAGTACATGAACGTACATGAAAGAACATGAGAGAACATGAGTGTACATGAATAACGCAGAAGCAAAAAATACATGATGTACATGAAACACATGTCATAAAGTATCCGATGCGCCCGCTAAGGGGGATAACATCCCAAGAAGAGATCCATATAGTACCAATCCATGATGATAACGTGACAACATCAGGTAAAAGTAATCTAGAGCGAGAATATAAGTCGTGACAAGTATGAAACGATCAGAGAATGTACTCGCCTGATAACTGAATGTCCGAAGAGGGTGTACTGCCTGAGGAGAGGTGTCTGCCTCCTAATCAGAGCAATACAAGTTACAACATGTCTAAAATAAGGAAATAGACTGCTACAATGCATCTACATGCTGTCTAGGTCAAACTAGGCTAAAGTCAACACTTGGTCAACTCTAGTCAACTATCTAGTCAAAGCTAGGTCAACTGGGTCAACCTAGACTCAATGAAGTCTCACTAGGCCTAACCAGTCTACCCTAGCTAGCACACACCATACAAATCCAAGGCTATACAAGCCAACACAAGTCACATATCAAGATACATCACATTCATGCATATTCAACATTTTATATATATATATATATATATATATATATATATATATATATATATATATATATATATATATATATATATATATATATAAAATATATATATATATATATATATATATATAAGAGAAAAGAACTAACATGTAAAGCTATGTGTGTGTGTGAACATGGAAGTGTAAATGAAAGAGAAATTAACACTAGTTATGAGTTTACACTACACATGGCACAAAGCTAACCCATCTACATTACACATGTATTATACTTAACATGCATGGCTACAAGTATACATCTATATACATTAGAGTAGAGACTATTTAAGTTATAACTAACATGCATCTATACTCTACATAAATCTATATATATTATAGCAATCATTTAGAGAAGGGTTACATGGCATGGTGGTTGATATAGAGTAGGCTGTCCTTGTAAAGAGGGTGAAGTTCATTCTCAGTTTAGTTCCACATTTGCATATAAACTAAAGTGAGCTATCCCATAAACTGGTGTAACTAACCACATAAAATGAACCATGTTATCTGAAATCTGCCATTAAGCCAACATCCCATATGTATACAGCTCATACAATGTCTAATACTGAAATTAACTAACATTTCGAATTAAGGGGTTGAAGGTTAACATTACATTCATAGACATTCCACTATATTGAAACCTGAAATTAGCTTGGCAATAGGAAAAGGAAGGTATATATGCTTACATGGACAGTTCAGTGTTCGAACAACCTAAAATGAACTAACATTCAATCTAAATATCAGCTATGCATTGGTTCTATGTCTATATATGAAATCTGATATTGCATTTACAATATTTATACATTATGCATTCATATCTATCATTACATATATACCTTGTATTTATATCTAGCATTCATTATATACTTTCATGCATGCATTGTATATCATTCTTTCATTCATGCATTTATGCATTGCTTACATACATTACATTAATTGCATTCCTACATGCTTGCATTCAACCATATATACATTAATGTAAAGAGGATATATATCATATATATATCATTTCATTCATCTAACATATCATGCATTACATACTATATATTCATTTAATATCCATACTACATAGGCTCATAGGTTACACAAAATGCATATATCGTATAGTCACCCTTCTATTTAAAACTAATACTTTATCAATTGGGACTTCACTAAATTCTAGGATTAAAGTATGTTATAGCTCTTCGTGTTAGCTTTCCGAAATTTCAAACGGATCGCATTTTCGTGTCCGGAAGCTCCCGGAATCGCAAAAATACCGAAACGCGTTCATCTTTCGTACAGCTGACACTCAAACAATTCTACAGAAAGTTTTAAAACAAATTTGACTTATTAAAATATATATTTGGAAAGCTAACTTTGATACGCTTCTTTTAAAAAAATGGAAGGTTAATTGGAGTTATGAGCTAAAAGTTATGATATTTCTAAGTTGCTCTAGGTACTAAAAATGTGGATAAATATTATGACGAATTTAGGTAGTTTGAGACAAAAGAAACACAAGTATATAGCATAATATATCAAGAACTCACTCTCTACACTAATATATATATATATATATATATATGAGACACTATAGAACACATCTCCAATACAAAAATATGAGATTAAATATGTAATAATTCATTCACACATAACAACAACACATAGTGTGTTCAAATTTGGGATTTTTCCACATGGACACAACCACAACACAATGGACACTCCTATGACCTCCAAATGGATACGAAATGGACACAAATGGAGATACAACCATGGAGGTCATTTCTATGGGTTCAAAATATTTTTATATGCATGTAGGGATGGATTAGAGGAGAGATTATACATTCCGGGAGAGAGATTCAAAGGAAAATCCTTCCGACACGACACCGACACGTAGAGATTCCAAAAAGACACGAACGAGCTCCGAATCCTCCCAAACTTGGCTAGCACCCTCTAACCATGGAGTAGAAGAGAAATGAAGAAGATTTAATGGAAGAGGGGGTTGATTTGGAGATAAAATCAATGGAGGTTCATCTCTAAATTAATTTGGGGAAGAACAAGAGAGAGAAAGTGGATGAAACAAATGAATGAAGGAGTGACTCACTCCTTATCCCCCCCTATAGGTGGCTGCCCAAAAAGGTGAGGTGTCCCCTATTTGAATGTCCAAAATACCCTCCACTAATCTATTGATTTAAATTAGGAATGGGTTAAAGGTTGAGGTCATTTTAGTCTAGTTTTAAGTCTCTAATTAAACTAAACCTATCCATAAATAATTAGTCTAACTACTAACTAAAATTAATATCATGTGGACTTAAATTAATATCATGTGGGCCATGCCTAACTAGTGTGTGGGTCCTACTAGAGTCAAACTACCTCACGGGTCCCCGTTTCAAATCTGATTGAGTTAAAATTCGAACCCGACTCAAATAACCCCAAAACAATATCATAAATAATTAAATAAATTTTAACCACAAAATAATATCGTAAATAATAAAATAAATTTCAAAAGTATTTTAAAATGTAAAATGACAAAAATATTCCTGTTTCTGAAAACTGGGGGTGACATCCTTGAACCAATCACTGAGATGAAATCTCAGTTTAGTGACTGGGCTAAAATATTGCATGTGAGATCTTAGGTTCACTAAACTTATTAAAACAATCCTCAGGTTCAGTAACATGAACAGTGCTGAGAATATGCAGTTTTTCACTATCAAGTTCAAATCTAACATAAGCAACCTACTTCTACTCATCCCATTTACTAACTAATTCCTTGTTTTACTGATTTGTCTAAGGAAGCTCAACATTCAAGAATATTCAGCTAAGGCTTTTGAACAAAAGCTCACTGTCAACCCAGGTAAACATATAGGAATCTCAGGTTTACACTGAGATCAACTTCTCAGTTTTAACTAAGATATATCTCTCAGTTTCAACTGAGACATCTCTCTCAGGATTAACTGAGATATCCTCTCAGGTTAATTGATATTTACCCCTCATTTTTCCAATGGACCAGGGCAAAAGATAAGCCACAATACTGAATATGAGATCCCAGGTTCAGAAATTGAACTGAAATAGTATAATGCTTGCAAAGAACACATAAACTCAGGTTAACAGGGTTTGTACTTCAACCAACATTACCCCTTCATTCGAATTGATTCCACATTCTCAGGTTCAGTTGAAAACTGAACTGAGAATCCTCATAGACCTAATCCACCTAATACTGCATATGTATTCCAGCTGAACCAAAATGCATATGTGTTAGTTTCAGTTTTTACTGAACGAAGTCAGTTGTACATGCAATCAGGTTCAATAAGATGAACCAGTCATGGCATAGGTTATCAAAGTTCTATCAAAATGAACCAAAGCATATGCAAGTATTCAGGTTCTTCAATTGAACCCGAGTATCACATGGGAGTCCCAGGTTCATATAAAATCTCAAGTTCAAACAACTCATAGGTTCATATGGAAAAACTACTCAATATTACCATGTCTGAATTTAGCCAAACTGCAGAATGCACATAAGTACAGTCCAATTAATACTGGACATAGCCCTCAATCGAGTCCTAATCTCAGTTAAATGCTTAGCAAAGAAGCCTGGAAACTGATCCTTCAATCAATCACCCAAATTGATATGGAAATTTAGTACCACCCCAAACCAATCCCGGTTTCATTGACACTAAACTGAGCTCTTACGTTCAAGTGTCAACTTCCGAAATACGAGATATCGAACACAGCCAACAACTAACCTATGTTATCAAGATCAGTCCAAAAGGATTGAATAATTGGCTAAAAGTCGACTTCCTTTCCAAACAGGAATGAGTTACAACTCCACTCAATTCCTATCCAACAGGTTCAATTCTAACTGGAACAAAATGGAATGCAAGAATGATGTATACTTGTAGAAAGGGTAGATCTCCAATTGTACTGCTAGGACGAGTCGAAGTTGTGTTCCAGAGATCGATTCGAGAGTAGGGAAACTCTGTTCAGACATATAATCAAACAGTTGCGGTGCAACAGAGTTTAGATAGGATGTCATTACTATTTGAAAAAAAAAGACACATGATACATACTAGTTCTATTATAGATTGTTCCATGTTTGTGCCCCCTTTCGTCGGGGGTCCTGGACCGTCGTCCGACCTGCCCTGGACCAGGGCCGCCCCTGAATAAAATGGTATTAGCAATTGCACGGGGTAATACCATTTTAAGTGAAATTAGCCCAATCTTTTTGGGACAAGGTTTGCTTCAAAGAACATAACACAAAGTTTGTTAAGCGTTAGAACCCTCGTCCCAAATTTTAAAAAAGAAAAAAAAATAAGAACATACGCTAGTCCAAAGTAAAGAAATATCTAACGCGGGAATTTTGCGAAGGATGATGGCATCATTTTGTTTCTATTTATAATTAAGAACGTGAACCTACGTTATCACGTGAGACTCGTGAAAAGGTTTATGACGTCCATAGAATAAATTGTAAAATTAATATCATTGAAGAACAATTTTTTTTAATTATTCCAATAAGTGCTAGATAATACAATTATTTCGTCCCTTTGACATCAAGAATCGTCTAACAAACGTCGAAAGCGGAAATCTACAAAATCTCATGGGGCCCTGCCAAATGTCTTGTAGTTCTAAAACTACAATTAGTTTGACTTCGACGAAAGCTCTGTTTTAGAAAATATTTCTATGTGGGACAATGACTCCTTAAATTTGTTTTTTCACAATAAATTTTATTTCATTTTCTATGACATAAGTAATACTTTAGTTATGACGCTCAAAGTTGTTTAAATACAAAGTAGGAAGAAACGTGAAAAGCACATTATAATCTGGGTCAAATCGAACTCGAATGACTCTTGTGGTTACCGAAAAGAATTATAAGATCATGTTTGCAGACGAAAAGTCCATGGATCGAACCAGGGGATATATTATTTTCTCCATTTATTTGGTAAGAGTTAGAAAACAGTGGGTCAAACATGCATATAATGCAATATGCACAAATCTCGTGCATATTGTCGAACATCTAAAAAAAAAAAAAAAAAAAAGAAAATCTGGGTCAAGAAACTTCAGATTTATAGTCACTATTTATTTATAATCAAAGACTATTTCTTGTTCAAACATGGCTGCCACTTCCTCTTTTTGTTTCCAATATTGATATGCTTAACCGCTATGTTGTTTGTGTGCTTTTAGGAAAAGCAGGTGGAAGAATTAATTACGAGGAACGTTTCAAAAACACTATTTCTTCTTCGGGTTTGACTTTTCTTAAATAATATAATGGTTAGTAATAGGGGTGTGCATCGGTCGGTGGTCGACCTATTTGGTTCCAACCGAAATCGAATCGAAGTTAATCGGTTTGAAAATAAGCAAAATCGAACAAAACCGATCAAATGGTCGGTTCGGTTTTAAAACCGACCGACTTGGTTCGGTTTGGATCGGTTGGACTTGGTCGATTTTGAGCACATAAAAAAATAGACTGTATGCTTCTTCTTTTTTGTGAAATCTCAGCCAACTTGCACTTTGCAACAGTATATACATTCAGCGGCTTCAATCAACTTGCACTTCAATTCAATTTTTTTTAACTTGCACTTCAATTCAAATTTTTTTAACTTGCACTTCAATTCAAATTTTTTTAACTTGAACTTCAATTAAATTCAGCAGCTTCAATTCAACTTGCACTTCAACAGTAAATACAAACCTCAGTCAACTTGCACTTCAAAAAAATTGGACTTCAATTCAGCAGCTTTAATTCAATTTTTTTTAAACCTAATTACTTAACAAGGATTTGGTTCGGTTCGGTTCGATTTAGACGGATTTTAGCAAAACTAAACCGTGAACCGAACCGAACCGGTCGGTTTTAAAAAAATTGAAGTCGAACCAAACCAGCCGAACCATCGGTTCGGTTTAAAATCAATCGGTTCGATTTGGCTTGGTTCGATTTGGTCGGTTTGACTTAATTGTGCACACCCCTAGTTAGTAAGAGACCATAAACTTTTGTTCCACTCATAAAAACATGAAAAGCCATTCCCTTGTATTAAAAATTTGAACTTCACATATTTTAAATAAGTTTCAAACTTTCAATCGAAAATCGATCTCCTAACCACTCAAACTGCATGGCTCACAATTATCACTAGACTAGTAGGTCATTGGCGTGCACACACACATATAAGCTTGATTTACTTTAAAGAAAATTTACAGAAACACTAATCATATACATTTCTTTTTCAAATTTCTCTTTCTTTAATTTTTTTAAATATCTCCTTTTATTAAAAAATTAATCCGTCTCTATCTTAAAAAAACAAGTCCTATCCATTGATTTAATTTTTTAAGATATAGATTGATTTTTGTTAAATAGAGATGGACATTTTTTTAGAATATAGATAATTTGTTTAAAAAAAATCTAACTTTCAAAATAAATCTATTTTAAAAATATTAATGTTAGTTTTTAGTGTTAATTTTAGTTTTAGTTTTAAAAAAATATTAAAATTAAAAAAAAATAAAAAATTAACATTAATATTAATATTAACATTAATATTAACATTAAGATAAAATAATGTCAATATTAACATTAAAAGTAACATTAAAAAATTAACAGTAACATTAAAAGTAATATCCATACTAATGTTAAATTAACATTAGCATTAGCATTAATATTAATACTAATATTCATATTAATATTAATATTAACATTACTATTTTTAAATATAGATTTCTTTAGATAGATTTAAAGATAGATTGTTTTAAAAGATAGGTTATATGCTAGATTTTTTTTTCCCATAAGGATTTAGATACAAATATAGATTTTTATTCAAGGATAGATTGTTTTGAAAAAAATTATTATTATTTTTTTTAAAGATAGAGAGACGTATGTTTTGACCATAAGAGTTTAGAGAGAATTTTTTTTTTAATATTTTTTTTCGTAATATTTTTTTTAAAAATTATCCGTAACTATATTTCCTAAGTTATTCCCACTTAACTCTAATCCAAGCAAGGCTATATGTATGATTCATTTCCCGTCAATCTAAGCAGACCCAACATATCTCTGTCTAATCTTATACGAATCAACAAAATAGAAAAATATCCTATTTCTCCAAAAGATTAACATTTTTATTGGCATAAACTAACTACATCCAAGTTTATTTTTTGGGGGCTGCTATTTTGACTGTCGTATGACTGGCCCGTGTTGGCTGCGGCCACACGATGCTTTGGCATTGGCCTTCCGATTCGAAGTGGGTCCATGTTAGCAGAGACTAAGGCTGACCATTCTACGGCTACGGATCAGTTCTGCGGACGGTCAAAATAGATTTTTTTTTTTTTTTCCACTATCTAGAGAAGAGGAAACTCATGTCAATGATCTTGGGCCCCTCCCTCAACTAAAATGAAGCACACATACATGATTTAATTTTGTCCTACTAATGGAAAGAGATAAGAATAATGGAAGCCTGACCCCAAGGCTTAGGGCAGCCAGGACCCCGAACCCCAGCGTTGGGGTTGCGGCTTGCTTCTGGGGGTGACCCACAACCCATTGCGAGCAGATGGTCCCAAAGCTGTCTTGGACCTATTGGGACACATGGTCAGGGAAGTGGGCGCTCCTCCCCTTAAGCCTTCGCTTGGCTTGGGTGGTAGTCCCCCAGATAGAACACCTATTGTTGCCATGTGCCCCAAAGTTAAGGACATACTTCCAACCCTTCAACCCTACTTTTGCCCCCTCTTGCTTGCACTTGCACCCCACCCCACCCAAAGTCACACCCGCTTCCCTAAGCTCCAAAACAAGGTCATATTTATTTTTTTTTTTCTTTCTTCTCTTCTCTTCTTCTTCTTCTTCCATTTAAAAACACATTTCTACTCGTGTAATCTTTCAATTGGAATTTATTTTTCTTCGCATCCGTATCATATCGTGTCGATGTCACTACTCTACCTTTGTTTCGATACCAATTTACTATAAACATAATATTCAAATTCTATCCACAATAGGTGAGGATAAATCAGAAAATCAACACTCAACACATTACCTTTAATTACAAAAAAAAAAAAAAAAAAAAAAGTAAAATTCAACGATCATGAATTTATTATCCGGTCACTAATTAACGGTAACTATTATTTAGAAAAATAATATTTTTATAAAATGCAAAAAAAATCTACATATAGAACTTTTTTTTGGTGGTTCTAACCTTTTGGAAAAGCTTAGTCCATTGTCTTGTGCACTTGATATCATCCTTCTTTCGTGGCCGAGGGTAGACGACTATGGAAGAGAAGGGTCATTTGACCCCACTCATTTTTTTTCCAAAAAAAAATCATCTATTATATATTCTTTTTCAGTACTGTCTTTATTTCTCCTCGCTAAATTACAACTTAATACCCTCAACTATCACAGCTTTTCAACTTGATACACTCAATTTTGATAGATACTAACTTGATACCCTATATCAACTAATATTTCTAAGTTGATACCCAAAAAAAAAATTATTCCTAAACTACCCTCCCCCACCACCACCACCTCGACTGCTACTCCCCCCCCCCCCCCCACCTCTACTCCCCCCCCCCCCGGCGCCATTACCCCCCTCCCCCCCCCTTCCCCCCCCCATCCACCCCCCTCAACCCGGCCAAGACCCCCCCTCCCCACCCCCCCCCTCCGGCAGCCATACCCCTATCCCCTCCTCCCGACGTCGACCACCCCCCTACCCGGCCCCGACGACCCCCCTACCCACCCTCGAGCCCGCTCTCCCTCCCTCTCCCTCTCGTGCACCCCCGCTTTCCCCCACCCCCGTGCGCTTGCCCCCCGGCCTCGCCCCCCCTCCGCGCGCTCCATGCCCTCCCCCGCCCCCCCCCCCCCCCCCCCCCCCCCCCCCCCCCCCCCCCCCCCCCCCCCCCCGCGCCGCCCGCCGTCCGATCGCGTGTGCCCGCCGTCCGATCGCGCGTGCCCGCCGTCCGATCGCGTGTGCCCGCCGTCCGCCAACCACCCGCAGCCAGAGAGGGGGGGTTGGGGGGAGAAGAGAAAGGGCAATTTGGTCCAAAAAATTTTAGATATCAAGTTGGTACCTATAAAAGTTGAGAAAACTAAGTTGAAAAACTATGATAGTTGAGGATATCAAGTTGTAATTTAGCCTTTCTCTTTTGACAGACTATCACAATTTGTCTTTACTTGTCTACATGCTAGATTACAATTCTCTTTTGAATCCACTACCCCATTAATGGCATCGATTATGAAGTCATCATGAGAAAATTTCAAAATATGAGTTTTTCGTTTAGATATTGGTATGTATAGGTTTGAATATTTTGATTGACTAGATAACAAAAAAAGATTATACTAAAACTATTATTGTCTAATTATTTGTCTTTTTCTAATATGATTTTTCTTTATTATAACTGTTTATTTTTATTGCATAACAACAGAATAAATTCTAACTCAAGTAAATTATTTTTTAAGTTTGTCTCCGCCCAGTACATTACGTGGCCTCTCGTCAATAGATTCCCTTGCTAAAGTGTAGATTTGCAACAGGAATTAGATGACAAAGGGTCCAATGTTGCCACTGAAGTTGTTCATCAGAATATCCATTTAAGGCTTTAGATGGACATTGCTCAAGTAGCAGTGGTCCTCAATATAATTACTGTTCATAAGCTATTAATAAGAAAAGTACGTAGAGGAATTAATCATGTCAAGCAGCTGGTTCTTGATTTTGAATATACTTGAAATTTAAAACGTGCTCATAACTTTCAGATTATGGATGCGTACAAGAATTTGTTTTGTTTGGTGGCTTTATGGAATAAAAGTTTCAACATTACTTATTGATTGGAAATTGCATTCTCAAATGATGAGAAACTGCAAACATTTGGTTGTAGAAGTTATTCTTAATTTGGATAGATGATGCTTATTAAGTTCAAATTGTTCGAGTGAGAAAATGTATAGGCACATTTAAGGGTATGTTGAGTGTTCAAGTTTGATAATGATATAAAAGGATTTGTATAAAAATTTAGCCTCACATCAACTACAAAGTGAGAACATAATGTATAGATCGTTGGAGTTTTGTGAGCCAACACTCTTAGGAAGTTCAGTCTTACATTGCCTAGAACTCTACGGACGTATTTCAATATAATGATTCTGTTTGTATTGACTTGTGCACATCAAATGTGGAAGTCCACGTGGCTTGTGGGATATTTTTTTCAAGAGGGTAAAGATCAAAATACTATAAAAATAATTTTTTGCTTTTGTCACTCATTATTCGAGATTTCCTTGTGGAACTAAAGGTTCGGACTCAAACGAAGGCATAAAGTGGCATTTTGGTGGTGTACGTGCACAGGTGCAGCGTGCGCATGTGCGTGGAGCAACGATGCGTGATTGCATCCGCTGTGCGGTTGCCCGCGCGGTGCACATTCATGCCACTGTCAGCAACGATTGCACTAATTGGCATATTTTGTGGAGATTTAGTTTCACCTACTCCAGATTTTTTAAAACTTCAGTATGGGCAGGGGCGGATCTGCATAGGATCCAAGGGGGGCACGTGATTACTATATAGAACTTTTTTTTACACGTTTACAATATATATGATTTTGACCCTCTAATGTATAAAGAATAAGATAGCTTAAGTATTATGCTTTGGACTTTCAATTTAGAGGTTTTAAGTTCAAACCCCATCTCTCACACATTACTAGAAATTTTTTTTATTATAATTTCTTGTTTCCTCTTTTCTAACAATTTGAAAATATTGTCTTTATTTTTTTGCTCATTCTTGTTTGAGTTTTAGTATATTTTTTGCTATTGAACTCCAATTAACATTACAACTTTAAGAATTTATATGTAGTAGCATGGCTCTGTCCCTGAGTATGGGGATGCATAGGGATTAGTGTTGACCTCCCATATACATAAGTGTGCTCCTCCCTTGGTCAAGATAGAGAGAGAGACTCTGCCAACACAAAATCTGCACTGCCGACAATAGTGTTGTCCATTGAGTTCGAGTGATCCAAGTTCTTCCCGAAAGTGACTAGGAGCATTCCAGAAGTTCTTCCATTAAACTTGTTGGTTCCTGAAAGAAGATCGTTGAGTATGAAGAATTTTATTTTGAGCAACGGTAATCTTTATCACCCCAACAAGAGTTCTTCTATAATTTTTTTTTTTGCAGTTCTTTCTGTTAGTCCCGGGGCTTGACCAAAGATGGAAAACTGATGCAATCGAGATCTGAGATGTCACACAAAAATTTTGCAGTGATCAAACTCAAGATCTACGATGAAGCAAAAAACCAAATAGCCAGATTACAATATGAAGGAGGAAAATAGAGAAGAGAAGATCTCTCGTTCTTCCTTGCAAACGTGTTACAATTGGGACAGAACGAGTTACAATAATGTAGAAAAAGATGAGATGAAGAAAAGTTGCTGGGGTGTCAAAACACCGTTGCTCAAAGCAAGATTCGTCCCACACGAATTGCTTCCAGGAACCAGCAAGTTGAAGAACTTGTGGAACGCTCGACTTGCAATGGCGGCAGCAACTCCCTCTCTTTCTCTCTCTTTTCTGACTTATAAAATTCGTAGTACCTCACAAAGGAGGCCAGAATAGAGTATATATAGAGATGGTGGAAACCCTAGCTGCCTTTTCAGTTATGGAAAGATTGAATTAAATCCTACAAAGATAGCAATGAAATTAATTCAAATCTTATGAAAATATTGAATTAAGTCCCACAAAGATGGCAACGAAATTAATTCAAATCTTATGGAAAGATTGAATCAAATCCCACAAAGATGACAACGAAATTAATTCAAATCCCACAAAGATAGCAACGAAATTAATTCAAATCTTATGAAAAGATTGAATTAAATCTCACAAAGATGGCAACGAAATTAATTCAAATCTTATGGAAAGATTGAATTAAATCCCACAAAAAGTGGATCTGAATTAATCGCATTGAATCAGTCTTTCCATAACTGACTTGTAGTCTGCACAGTCAGCCTGGTGCGAGCCCATGAGCCCATGAGTCCGAGTCCGAGTCGCTAAGCCCCTTTGGGGCTTAGCTCAAAATGGAATTAATCCAAGAGAATGACAAAAGCATTAATGCTTAATCCTTGAAGGATTATTCTTACCTCTAGTAAAATTACCCACATGGTTCCCTCCTTAGGATCACCACCCCATGTGCATCTCTCAACAACACAAACAAGTATATATGTTGAGATAACTCATGGTGCATTTTCGATGTGAGACTAAACTTTTACAAGGCATGTTGAGAGCAAGCTCTCTCCATGTAAAGAAAGCACCAACATCTTCTTGTTCTATCTCGTTGTGGCAACTGCGATTGCAAAAAGAAGAGGTAATTTCTATTCAGTTTTTTCTTCGACCTAGTATAATGTCTTTCAAAGTCAGTTTGTAATCTTCTCTGCAAAGGAGTTTTGTTGTAGTCATGATCAAACTGTAATTTTAAATATCTTACAGTTTAGAATCCATCTTTGTTACCCGGCAATAACAAGAAAACTAGAATTGGTCATGAACTTAAAAATCAATTATTTTTGCGAATTAAGTTTAATATAATACCATCAAATCTAGTTTGAATCGTAATTCGTAAATGACTCCCTTTTTTTTTCCCTTGTGTTGTTTGCCTTTGAGATATCAATTTTTCAACTGGGGACGTTGACTGGTGGACAATTTGGCCGCGTTGTCAACCAACAATAAAATAAAATTGAAGTGGCTAATCAACAAAGGTCCTTGAGTTACAGGAAGGAGATGGTCATGGCGAAGATAATCGACAAGGACGTGCTGGGGGTGATGAATGTGAGAGACAACCACATGTGGCCATGACGAATTTGGAAGCTACCATGTGTCATGACTGTGTGTAGCTAGCTATACATCAAGATAGGGGCGATACAAGAGAAGGATTTTTATTTTCTTCTACATAAACTAGTAAAAACACCAACATTGCACGTAAAAAAAAAATTTCTTCTTTCTAATATTATAGAAATATAATTTAAATATTTAAATTAAAATTAAAATTTGTTATATTAATTATATTATAATTTATAAAAATCTAATTTAAATTTAATTAATATATGTGAATAAAAGAAGGGGCGTTCTGTTATGCAGAAGAAAATAAAAATAAAAAAAAAAGATGTAGGAAATAATAATGTCTTGTTCTCATTGCTAGGATTTGTTACAATATATATAGTGTCTACATTTGGGCTTATGGGCCATATTTATATTACAAATATAATCTAACTCTAACAATCCACCCCCCCTCAAGTTGGAGCATGCAAATCACAAATGCCCAACTTGGAAGGAAAGAATCAAACACTTGCTTTCCAAGGAGCTTAGTGAAGATATCAGCCAGTTGAGTAGAAGTAGGAACATGCGAGGCTATTACGGTGCCATCTCTAATAGCATCGCGAACAAAATGCAAATCCACCTCAATATGCTTACTGCGCTCATGAAACACCGGATTCTGAGCCAGGTGCAGGGCTGACTGACTGTCACAATACACCGACATAGCAGACTCCTGGCGAACGTCCAAACACACACAATAACTCCTTCAACCATTTCAACTCACAAACAAGCGCAGCAAGAGATCGGTATTCAGCTTCAGCGGAAGATCGGAAAACAGTTGGTTGCTTCTTGGTCTTCCAAGAAATAGGAGACCCCACCAGAAACAGCAACCAGTCTGTAACAGAGCGGCGAGTCAAGGGACAGCTGGCCCAGTCGGAATCATACCAACCAGAAGACGGAGATCACAATCAGCTTTCAAAAGAATACCATGTCCCGGTGCATGTTTGAGATATCTGACAACTCTCAAAGCAGCATGCCAATGATCTTGTCGAGGCTCCTGTAAGCATTGGGACAAGATATGCACAGCATAGGCTAAGTCAGGGTGAGTAAATGATAGATAAATCAACCTACCCAACCAGCCTTCGATAAGGCTCTGCATCCGCCATCTTTGGACTAGTCGATTCTGCCAGCTTGTGATTGGGCTTCAGGAGAAAGCCAGCAGGTCGAGACACCATCAAGCCGCATTCTGAAATTGTAGTGCCCCGTCCCGCAAAGTCAATCGGAGGAATCGAAACGCCGACGGCGTTCAGACATGGCCTTACAACGGCGACTCGAAGACATCGCTCAGGTGGGGTAGTTTCGGTGAACTTGTCTCATCTCAGCCTTCACTTAATAATTTGTGTGTTTTCAACTTGCACAAGTAGGCTTAATAATAAAAGAGACGAATCCACATAGCTAAAGGGAATTATCCCGACGGATCGAATCGAGTTTAGAACATGAAAAACGTCCCACGGTCGGATTAGAGTTGGTGCACGATGTGCTTTGAAAACGACACTCGATCCTTCGTCCCGCGGCTTGGGAGAGGGAAAAGTTGGTATTCACAAACAATGAGTTAGCCTAAGTCATAGGCGCCGCCCGCATAAATGTCCGATAAAGCATGCATGTTTCCACTGCGCAAGGCTTGGCATAGCCTTGGCTCGTCCCTCGGGTTAAGTTGTAGGCTTGTGTAAGTTAGTCAAAGTTATGCCGGTCGACCTAAGTCGTTCCAAGTGCCGTCCCGCTCTTTCTGCGGTTGTCGAGTTAATTAGTCCCACGATCTCAAGGGCCGTAATATAACGTATGACTTGGGTGATAGCTTCGCGTAGGACGTAAGTCAGTTAAAGGCACGAGCCACGGTTGGCACGATATAAAGTTAGCCACGGACTACGGCACTTCGGAAACACTTTTGTTCAAGTTAAGTTGGAAGGCTATGTAGTAGTCATTCCCTCGAGTTCAATGAAGTTCGAGGCGGTCCCTCGGTTGGGAGTCTCGCGTTCCTATCCACGTTAAAAAGTTCGAGGCGGTCCCTCGGTTGGGAGTCTCGCGTTCCTATCCACGTTAAGATGTTTCGAAGCGGTCCCTCGGTTGGGAGTCTCGCGTTCCCATCCACGTTAAGATGTTCGAGGCGGTCCCTCGGTTGGGAGTCTCGCGGCCCCGATGCACGTAATACAAATGGTGGTTCAGAGCACGAGTTGCTAAGTATAGTTCCAGTCGTACCAACAAATTAGGCCATGCATTTACATGAGTCTAGATGTCTCGTAGGTGCGTGGTCATTGGACACCTTGTCGACAAGGATTTCTGCCTAGACTGGTTATACGCCGGGGCACCGGGCCCAGTCATCCTAGGAGGTAGACGTTATAGCAGCGCATGCTTTTATTGCGTGGGTAGTCGGGGGCTTTCAACGGAGCTCGCTACCTGCGCTGAAGGACCCGCCGCCTACCCGAGCTATGTCCGCGATGGCTTCTCATGCCAGTGGCCTTTCATATAGATAATTGGCATGCTAAGCGACGAATCCGCATGCACGGTGTCGATCATAGCAAAGGAAGTGTAAGCACGGTATGCGTTGAATGGTGAAATGTGTGCTCGGTTGCACCCAAAGTATTATAAAGCCTACGATTTGGCTATACGTAAAGACAAGTGCTTCGGCACGAGATACGACGTCATGCTTGAGTTTCCAACATCGGTTCCACAAGTCGGGTTAGTCGTTGCGAGTTAAGTCGAGAAGGGCCGTAGGGCAAGTTTGGTTAAGTCATGTTGAGTTTCTGGGCACGACCTCGAGATGTGAGGCACGGCCGCGTTGTCACAACACGAGTGTAGGTAAGACTAAGCGATGAGGCACTGCCTCGGTGATACTAAAGCACGAATCGAGTTCATGGCACGACCGAGTCGTTACGTTCCAAAGTATGGCACGAAAGGCAAGCACGAGACGATAAGTTGACATTATTGGAACGAGAAGGTCTAACGGTAAAGTATGAGTACACTATTAGTGCAAGGCACGGTAACGGTCTAAAAGACACAAAATAGACCAAGGCGTCGGTCCTAAAATCGATCCTAAGGCAAGACTTGAAAGACAATCGTAAAGGGACTTGTATCGCACAAAGTAAAATAAACGTGTCGATTTTGTATGGGTGGGCGAGGAGCTCACTCCACCAGTACAGTTGAGTACTGACACCCACATAGTTTCTATGTGCAGGTACAGGTAGAAGCTCGTGGCGCAGAGCTCGCTTGGATGCGTCGAGGCCCGGAGTTCCTTGGCGATTCGAAGCGTGCGGCCGCATGGAATCGAAGACTTATACGGGACATAATGTATGGACATCGTCTTCCGAAGCTTCCGCTGGCTCAAGCATATGAATCGAGAGATGAGAGAGAGCAGAGTGATTTATAATGTGAGACGAGTGAATTTGAGTTATTGTAATCTCGGCCTTGCGCCCCCAATGTAACCGTTGTTTCGATATCAATAAAGAGCTTCTTTTGAATAACTTGTGTTTTGTTCTAAATTTTCGCTGCGTGTTCAATGTCTCTGCTTGGGACTTCTGGGCGACGACCCCGTCGCCGCCGCTGTAATCGGCCGTTATGGAACCCGCCTTGCACGAGCGCAATCTAGGCTCGTGCGACATCACGCCTTAGCGAGGACGATCGCTCCTACGGGAGCGGGGCGTGACATAATAGCGCAATCTAGGCTCGTGCGGCATTACGCCTTAGCGAGGAAGATCGCTCCTACAGGAGCGGGGCGTGACATAATGGTATCAGAGTACGGCTTTACGTCCTTGTACTATCGATTGAATTCTTTAACTCTGATGTTTCCGCGAACTCTGAATGTTGCTTCCGCAAAGTCGATATCGTTGGTGCGCTCTCTCTCAATTGTCCCACGGGATGTCCATACAATAAGTCTAATATTTTCAAAAGCTCGTACAAGCGTTCCATCGAACGCATCGGTAGGCCATTGCCGGATACGTTGGTAGGCCTTTGGGCCGAATGGTGTCGACCTTGAGTTGATAGAAGACACGTGCTAAAAGTTTGCAAACACGTTGCGTGCTTGAACGACCTTACGCTAACAATAGCGAACGAGCACACGAGACCGAAGTATAGTTCGAACGGGATGGTTATGCACACAGCCTTTGGCTAAGTTGTGCCGATTATCGCGCACCTCGACCTTTTGGTGCAAACGAGTCGCGAGCAATATTAAGTATCGCTCGGTCGGAAGCGGGGATACACTTAGAGTGTATATCGATAGAAGCTCTATTGGACTAACGCTTAGGCGTACACGGAAGATTGTTTTGGATTTTGAGGAATAGTGCGAACGACTTAGTGCGTCGATGCGACGTGAACGATTACGCTAGGGATTCGTCGAACGAATCCGAAACGTGTCTTAGCGAATAACGCGAACGTGATTTGGACTAGATTGGATGACTCGAATCCTGAGTGGTGTATGATCCGTCTTGGAAATCATTCGAGCGAAAGATTGAGGATTGTACGAGTATGAAACGCAAAAATGATTGAGTAGGTAAAATCGAATCGAGGAAATTGATACGGATCGTATACGAAAAGTTAACACGACGGGTAGGTAGCGTGCATGAAATGTTCGATTTTAAAGTTACGCGAATGACTCTGAGAATTGGAATGTATATCGTTCGATGATTGAGTTAGCAAGAAATATTACGAATTGAGGAAATACGTTGGTCGATGACTTAAGAAAGACGGATAAATGATACGTGAATTTGGGTTTGTCGAAATTGATGTTGTGAACGATTCGAGGGGTAATGATCGAAATTAAATTTGAATGTCGAGGAGATTATCTAGTCGGACGATAGCATCATTCGCACGACTCAGAATTCGTTGCAAACGAAGATCGTCAGGTTACGTATATCGTCGATGGTATTGAGGCGTATCAAAGATGATATGCAATAACTCGGAGGTACTCTGACTCGGTGAATGACGATCGTGCAAGTGCTATTATTCGGTTGGATGCAATACTTAGGATTTTGATTGAGATGAATGTTGGATAAAAGTGATCGATTTTGATGGTTGCGTTGATGACCACAACGTCGACGGTTTTATCTTGCGCGAGCGCAACTCTAGCCTCGCACATGCGTTGCGTCGGATTTGGGGCGATCGTTCCGCGTGAGCGCTGACATGGTTAATGTCGCGGGAATGATCGAACTCGGAAAAATGAGGACGCGGCAACTTTGATTGTCCCGACTTGTCGGTGTGATACGAAGGCAAATTCGAGGATGTTAGGACTTGCGATTATATTCGAATAAAACTTGAGGATTGTGTAGGTCGAATCCGCGCATCGAGAATGATTAAGTCTAGACCCAAAACAAGTGTTACGCCCGATGAGAATGATTATTCCGCGGGAGGTTGCATGGTGATTTCATGCCCACCGTGGATAATCAGACTCGCGTGAGATCGGAGCGTGGCATATTGTTAAGTCAGACGACCTTCTGATCGATTACGTGAATTGGAATAGATGATTTCGAAAAACGTAAAATGTAAATTATGGTTTAGAGATGAATTTGTGTCATAGCGTGCTTGATTTGAGAATGAATGATAGGCGACCTAATGTCGAACGCGTTCGAAGAGATAGACGATGCGAAATGGCTTGATGAACGAGCGATATATTCATGTCATGGGATTGGTTAGAACGTGAATTATCGTAGGAGGGCTTTACCGAACGACTCGTACCCCGTGCGTCGAATATTGGGATGTGTGTAGGGAATCGATGCTCGATGTTTAGAAATTGGAGTGATGCGAGCTTGGGTAGAAAACCCCGTACCATCGATTTGGTTCGACCTTAGGATGGGGACTGTGTTGATATCGTTGTTTGGGAACTATGATTCCAGTGCTGACGAGAGACATAGCCTAGCGGTTAGGCAAACATCCCGGTGCGGAACGATAGGAATTATGGAGGCACCACTCATGAGGCTCGGTTGACATGCACGTATATCAGGGACGTACGAGTGGTGATGGCGGATTCTCTATCACGAGGCTTGGCTGAAATGCATGTATTTTGGGGACGCCTAGAATATGTGCACGATCCAACTAAGTGATACGTTGAATCAAGTGAGACTTGAGGAACGGGATAGTGTCGAGGATTTTGAAATCGTGTGTTTCGAAGAAATGTTGATGGTAATGCGATCATTGAATTGAGACGAGTTCGAATGTTGGTTGATCGATTGGTGTGCCTTACGACTAAGTTAGCGATAGCACGAGCGTGGCTCGAAATCGAAGAAACGTATAGGCGGAATGTGTACGATTAAGTCTTGGCAATAGAAATAGTAGAATGGTTTGCCTTCAGGAAAGTCTCGAGGACGAAACCTGTTCTGAGTGGTGTATGATAATAACTGATATGATGTATGATAATAACTGATATGATAGTTAACTTGTATATGATTGTGCCTTGCTTGCCCTGATTTCACTATCCTGTCTTGGCTGAAATTCCGAGGATGGAATTTTTCTAAGAAGGATAGAGATGTCACTCCCCGATCCTGGAATACGTATTTTAATACGTAAACCGATAAATTGTATTTACCTTGTATTTATACGATATTTATATGCTGTATTTCTTCATGTATTTCCCCAAAAATATTCGACAAAATATTATTTCGTAATTTATTTTCTGCATTTGGGCCTACAGTTTTGGCTCATTTGGGTAATCTATTCTTGGTTCACCAATGGTTCATCATGAACCCCTTGGTTCATCAGGAACCCATGGGTTCAAGATTCTATAATAACTCATCTCATTCTCTCTCCTTTCATTTATTTCCTCTCATTTATTTTCCTCCACCAACCAAGGCAAGTACCAACTTGCTCAAGAGATGGATCCATAAATGATGTTGATGTTTTCTTACAAAATTATTTGCCAAAATATGTTCTTCTCCTCATTCTATACTAGTTTAGAACTTGAAGTTTTACATTTTGAAGCTTTAATTTTTATAGATCTAGGTTTTAACCATTTTCGGATCTTCTTGGTTTTGATCTATCAAACTTCATTATTTTTAAGTTTTGATGGTTCCATGTTGTAGAGAATTTTATTCTACCCAATTTTGACCTTTGGAAAGTTGGATTTGGACTTATTTTGACCAAGTTATGGACTTTTGAAGCTTTGGATTCAAACCATGGAGTTCTTGCTGATTTGGAGAAGACAGTGAGCAGTGTGCGCAGCTTTTTAGCTTGCGCCACTGAGCTGCGCGCGCTCTTTAGCGCAGCGCAGTATGGACCCCATACGCTGCCTTTTGGAAGCGTATGTCTGGCATACGCTGCCTTGACAAGGAGTCGTATGGACCTCATACGCTACCTTGATGAGGAGCGTACGCTGACCTGAGCGTACGCTGACCTGAGCGTAGGCGGACCTGAGCATAGGCGGACCTGAGCGTAGGCTAACCTGAGCGTAGGCTAACCTGAGCGTAGCCTGACTTGAGCGCGCTCTGACCTGGACTCCCCTATACCTTATATTTTTATATGTATATATTATATTGTACATATATATGTAAATTTTTGTGTATGCTATATATCTTTACGCCTTTTGTCCTGAGCATGATATGAGCACTAATGTGACCCCGGTGAACAAAGTGTTCCTATCTGATACTTGTACCTGAATGTCCCAGTTCTCGTTCATGCTCGACAAATGACTCGTAACTCCACGTGGCATATTTGCAATGATGCATTACACCAAGGAGGGTAGAACATGTTGACATACTGATTGACATGGATCCTCTTTTGGGGTACTCGTACTTGAGTACGACATTTAGGAGGATAATCATGCAGGTCACAGCATGTGAGTCCAAGATTTCACCTAGGGTTAAACTAGGCAACTAAATATACTAGATGCATGGGGAGGGCAGAATCCCGAGATCGTGTTACACCAGCCGACTTGGGTTATTGTCTTGACGCGCCGGCTGGTCTCCACGGATACTGTGTCATCCGCAACGAGTGGATGACTGTATCCGATTAATTCCTGCTATATATTATATGTCTTGGCAAGGTGGCTTTACGAGGGACCTGTGCTCAATGACACCTGTCTACGCGAACCCCTGGGTTGGCTAGCCTTGCTGGAAAGATACGATCTGAGGATTTTGAAATAACATGATGCGAGGATAACCTCGTCCCATTAGAAACTCGTAGACTTGATTGGCCGCGAAAACGACTTGCGTGTATCTTATTACCTTCCGTGAATAACTGAGGGAAGCGGACTGTCATGGTACGTGATCCAACCCATGTTCTTGTTTGATTGTTGGGTTGGTTATCGTACTATGACAGGCTGTGGACCGAAGTTATGAACGGAAGACTTATTCTGGTTGTGAAGTGCTACTCCTGTGAATGACTGAGGAACATGGTCTATCATGGTACATGATCCAACCCATGTTCTTGTTTGATTGTTGGGTTGGTTATTGTGCTGCGATAGGCTATCGACCGAAGTCACAATCAGAAGATTTTATTGTTTATACCTTTTTACTTATGTGAAAGTTATAGGGTACGACACGTCCCGACTCCATGCGGCACCTTTTGTCCTTGTTTGGTTGTAAGGGTGCCATATGGGTTCGATGATGTTGCGCTACCCTATAATAGTTGCATACGTATTACTATTATCAATCATTCTATTATCTGGGTTTTTAATCTTAACTCTTGTGCCTCTTTGGCGGTACTTGCTATTCGGGGCTGACCCCGCTGGTTTTGTTTGGCCAGATCTCGTAGCAGAGCCAGAGGACACGATCTTCCTCCCTGACATCCATGGTGCATACTAGGAGCATGGCGGTTCGAGGACTCGAGTGGGTTTCTTCTCTACCACTCCTGCTTATATTTTGTGCGGCATTTAGCCACCGGCACCTGTTAGCCGGATTACTTGATATTTTGTGTCAGTACATAATTGTAATTAAACAGACTGCAGCTGTGTATAATTTTGTACTCCTGACTCTCGGAGATAGCTAAATTATAAAGCTAAGTCTCTCATGATCATTTTGATGAAGTGTCGGGGACGCCTTGCTGCTTTATCTTTAATGTTCATTTATTTGCTGATGTGATTTGATTGATTGAGACATAGAACTCTGTGGGACCATAGGAGACTTGATTGTAGCATGTACCCCCTAGTCTCTCGACAGCCACGATCGCCGCATGACGTTACGTACCTCATATGGAGTAGCTGGCCTAGTCCGTCTCCGTATTTCGGTACTGGGGCGTGACAAGGTTTTAGTGGTGGCCCACGCAGGTCTGTTTTTCAGACTTGTGGGGTATTGCGAATTATTAGGAGTCTCAATCAAAACTTGTTCTCCTTGAAATTCTGTTTCGAATTCTCTGTCCTTGCATTGATCTCTAACCTGACTTGCATCCTCGAAATCTTCCTCGTTCGGACTTGATAATCTTATATCTTTCTCTATAGGGGTGCTTCATTCTCAGTAGCGGGTGAGGCCCAAGAGGAAGAGCAGCGAGAGCATGGCTCGACTGGGCACCAGCAGGGGAGAGAACCTTCCCCGGGGCGGACACGAGCAGAAATGGAACCAGAGGCAGTGCAGCCGCAGGTTATTGAAACTCCTGCAGCACCAGCAGCGACGGCAGTACCAGATGCCGTAGCACTCCTGGAGATCATCCGGGGGATTCTTGTCACTCACCAACAGCAACAGACTCAGCAGCAGGAGCAGAACGTGTTGCTGAACCAAGGGATTCAGTTAGCTCTTGAGAGGAGTGCCGGGGTTGACTCGGGAGCATCAGGAAGGTTCCGTCGCTTGAACCCGAGGTATTTTGATGGCACGGAGGATGCCATCACTGCGGATGCATGGATTCAAGACATTGAAGCCATTCTTGTGGCAGCCAAGGTTCCAGATGATGAGAAGGTTGATCAGGTCAAATTAGTACTTCAGGATCTTGCCCGCGACTGGTGGGCATCAGAAGAAGTTGGTATAAGGCGCCCTGTTCGTTGGACCACCTTCAGTGAAAGATTCAAGGCCAAGTATTTTGGCGTAGTAGCTCGATATGAGCTCCAGCAGAAGTTTATTAGTCTCAAGCAAGCGGACAAGACCGTAGATGGGTATGCAGCAGAGTTCTGCAGATTGTGCCGTTTCGCACCAGCAATGGTGGCAACGGAGCCAAAGAAAGCTATGAGGTTCCAGCAGGGACTTCATTTGGAACTATTACAGCTTGTGGAGGGACACGACTACCAGACGTTTGACGCTGTTTTGACGGCCGCTCGGAGGCACGAGCTTATCCAGCAGAGGTTGGCATCGAGGACAGGAGGTCAGAAGAGATCCCATTCCCAGGTTGGAGGAGGAGCAATGCAGCGAACATCGGCACCAGCACCCGGTGTACGTATTCATGATGTAGGAGCGCCGCGGAGGACGGCCGTGTCAACTAATACAGCGCCAGTTCGGCATCAGCAGCCAAGGAACCAACAGCAGCGTCAGGGAGCACCCCAGGGCTGTACATTCTGTGGGAAGGCAGGGCACACGAGGGAGGTGTGTCGGTCAGCGAATGGCTTATGCTTGAGGTGTGGTAGTTCAGACCACCGTATCTCCACTTGTCCTGTGATGCAGAGGCCAGGAGGGCCAGCTCAGCAGTTTTCAGCGTTGCCAGCTCCGGTAGCAACCCCGAGTGGAGGGCCAGTATTAGCAGTGAGGCCCCTAGCCCAGTGTCTACCAACGCAGGCTCAGATGTTTCGCCAAGCACAGGAAGACGGAGGCCCTCAGAGGCAGCAGCAACATGGTCGAGGAAGGCCGCAACAAGGGGCTCCGCGGGGCCAGGGCCAGGCTCTCACATTATCTTTGGGAGAGGCTCTAGCGTCTAGTGACGTGGTGGCAGGTAAAATTCTCGTCACCTCATTTCCCGCTGTAGCATTATTTGATTCAGGCGCTACTCATTCATTCATCTCTGCACAATATGCTACACGGATTGGACTAGTGTTTGAGGCATTGCCGGAGAGGATGGATATACTCACCGACAATGGGCTCGTAGAAGTGAGCAGAGTGCACTTTTCATGTCCGGTAGAGGTGTGTGGGCATTTACTGCCCGCATCATTGATTGAATTCCCTATGGGGAATTTTGATGTTGTTCTTGGCATGGACTGGTTGAGAGACAGTCATGCGACAATTAATTGTAGAGGAGGTAGGGTCATATTCAGCATTCCTGGGATGGAACAGTTCATCTTTACTCGAACCTTGAAGAATCAGGCCGGAGGCGTCATCTCAGCAGCATTGTCAGAGCCAGGACAGATTCCGAGCGTGGTCGAAGATTTTCTCGACGTCTTACCTGATGAGCTCCCAGGGATACCCCCAGTCAGAGAGGTAGAATTTAGCATTGAGTTGAATCCTGGAACGAGGCCTATTGCAGACAGAGTTTACAGAATATCGCCGTCAGAACAGGATAAGTTGTATCAACATGAGGAAGAGTTGAAGTCTAAGGGATTCATCCGAGACAGTAAATCGCCCTGGGCCGCGCCAGTGATTCTAGTTCCCAAGAAGGATGGGTCGACGAGGATGTGCATCGACTACCGTAAGCTGAATGCAGTAACAGTGAAGAATAAGTACCCGCTACCAAGGATTGATGACCTGTTTGACCAGTTGAGCAAGGCCAGCGTCTTTTCCAAGATCGATCTTCGGTCGGGATACTATCAAGTAAGAGTCCGGGAGCAAGACATACCGAAGACAGCATTCAGATCTAGATATGGGCATTATGAGTTTTTAGTAATGCCCTTTGAACTAACCAACGCCCCTGCAGTATTCATGGATTTAATGAACCGCATCTTTCTGCCGTATTTGGATAAATTTGTGGTGGTGTTCATAGATGATATCCTTGTCTATTCCAGCAGTGAAGAGGAGCATGAGAAACATCTTAGGACTGTCTTGCAGACATTGAGGGAGCATCAACTATATGCGAAGCTCGACAAGTGTGAATTCTGGTTAGACCACATTTCGTTCCTAGGACATGTAATTTCTGGAGCAGGAGTGTCAGTGGATCCGAAGAAGATTGAGGCCATAGAGCATTGGCCGGTCCCGAGAACGGTTGCAGAAGTGCGAAGTTTCTTAGGATTAGCTGGTTACTACAGAAGATTCGTGGCGGACTTTGCCAGGATCTCTGCGCCCTTAACGCGTTTGACGCACAAGGACATAGAGTTTGTTTGGTCAGCTAGCTGTCAGGCATCATTTGAAGAATTGAAGAAGAGATTGATCTCAGCCCCGATCTTGACGCTTCCAGTAGGAGCGGGAGGCTTTACAGTATATTGTGACGCATCAGGGAAGGGTCTTGGATGTGTATTGATGCAGCACAGAAAGATGATAGCATATGCGTCTCGGCAGCTTCGAGACCATGAGAAGAATTACCCGACTCACGATTTGGAGTTAGCAGCTGTGGTGTTTTCACTCAAGTTGTGGAGGCATTACTTATACGGGGATCGGGTAGAGATCTATACTGACCATAAGAGTTTGAAATACGTATTCACGCAGCGAGATTTGAACATGAGGCAAAGAAGATGGTTAGAATTGCTGAAGGATTTTGATTTAGATCTTCAGTATCATCCAGGCAAGGCGAATATAGTTGCAGATGCACTGAGTAGGAGAGACAGTGCCTTTATCTTGACCTCGCAGAAGCATATTCTAGAAGACCTTCAGAGTATGGGAATCGAAGTAGTTTTGCCAAGGGATATAGGAAGAATGACCAGTATGCAAATTCAGTCAACCTTAGTAGAGAGGATAAGGGCAGCACAAGCAGGAGATCCCCAGATTCAGAAGTTGCGGTCGGAGTGTGAATCAGGCCGTAGGAAGGAGTTAGTGATTCATGAAGATGGTACACTCAGGTTTGGAAACAGACTCTGTGTACCGAGCGGAGACCTTCGGCAAGAAGTTTTGTCCGAAGCTCATAGTTCTATTTACTCCATTCATCCAGGAGGAACGAAGATGTATCGAGATATCAGGCAGTTCTTTTGGTGGAATGGCATGAAAAGAGAGATAGCAAGATTTGTATCCAAGTGTCTGGTATGTCAGCAGGTGAAAGCCGAGCAGCAGAGACCAGCAGGGTTGCTACAGCCGCTTCCTATCCCAGAATGGAAATGGGAGCACATCACGATAGATTTTGTGACCGATTTACCTAGATCTCTGGCTGGCAAGAATGCAGTCTGGGTAATAGTAGATCGACTCACGAAGGTCGCTCATTTCCTTCCCTTCTGAGTTGGACAGACTACTGAGCAGTTAGCAGAAATGTACATGAAGCAGATAGTAAGGCAGCACGGTATTCCAGTTAGTATAGTATCAGATCGGGATACGCGGTTTACTTCCCATTTTTGGCGGAGCTTACACCAAAGTTTGGGAACCAAGTTAAGATTCAGTACTGCTTATCATCCACAAACTGACGGGCAATCAGAAAGAACCATTCAGACATTAGAAGATATGCTACGGGCGTGTACCTTGGATTTTGGCGGATCTTGGGAGGATCACCTTCATCTAGTGGAGTTCTCCTATAACAATAGCTATCAGGCTAGCATTCAGATGGCCCCGTTCGAAGCATTGTACGGAAGGAAGTGCAGGTCCCCTTTGGCATGGGACGACGTCGGAGAACGAAAGTTGTTGGGGCCAAAGATGATCACGCAGACTGTGGAGATAGTTAAGTTGGTCAGAGAGCGCCTTCGAGTTGCACAGGACCGACATCGTCATTGGGCAGATCAGCATCGTAGGCCTCTAGAGTTTAGAGTTGGCGACCAAGTGTTTCTGCGGATTTCGCCTACTCGGGGTATCATCAGATTTGGAACCCGGAGAAAGCTTAGTCCAAGATACGTTGGTCCTTTTAAGATTCTCGCTCGGGTAGGCGATGTGGCTTATCGACTTGCCCTTCCGCCTTCGTTAACTGGCATACATGATGTGTTTCATGTGTCCCAATTACGTGGGTATGTCCCAGATCCGAGTCATGTCCTCGATCATTCTGAGTTAGTCGTTGGTACCGACCTAACTTACGAGGAACAACCCGTGTCTATTTTGGACCGGCGAGAGAAGGTACTCAAGAATCGGACGATAAACCTTGTCCGTGTTTCTTGGAACCATCACTCTTCGGGAGAGTCAACCTGGGAGCGCGAGGACGAGATCAGATCTCGGTATCCGCATTTGTTTGACTAATGAGGTATATATTTTTACGCCTTATTGACACGATTCCATGCTTATCTACACCTACTTGTTTTGCACTTTGTGATGTATGATAATAACTGATATGATAGTTAACTTGTATATGATTGTGCCTTGCTTGCCCTGATTTCACTATCCTGTCTTGGCTGGAATTTCGAGGACGGAATTTTTCTAAGAAGGATAGAGATGTCACTCCCCGATCCTGGAATACGCATTTTAATACGTAAACCGATAAATTGTATTTACCTTGTATTTATACGATATTTATATGCTGTATTTCTTCATGCATTTCCCCAAAAATATTCGACAAAATATTGTTTCGTAATTTATTTTCTGCATTTGGGCCTACAGTTTTGGCTCATTTGGGTAACCTATTCTTGGTTCACCAATGGTTCATCATGAACCCCTTGGTTCATCAGGAACCCATGGGTTCAAGATTCTATATAATAACTCATCTCATTCTCTCTCCTTTCATTTATTTCCTCTCATTTATTTTCCTCCACCAACCAAGGCAAGTACCAACTTGCTCAAGAGATGGATCCATAAATGATGTTGATGTTTTCTTACAAAATTGTTTGCCAAAATATGTTCTTCTCCTCATTCTATACTAGTTTAGAACTTGAAGTTTTCCATTTTGAAGCTTTAATTTTTGTAGATCTAGGTTTTAACCATTTTCGGATCTTCTTGGTTTTGATCTAGCAAACTTCATTATTTTTAAGTTTTGATGGTTCCATGTTGTAGAGAATTTTATTCTACCCAATTTTGACCTTTGGAAAGTTGGATTTGGACTTATTTTGACCAAGTTATGGACTTTTGAAGCTTTGGGTTCAAACCATGGAGTTCTTGCTGATTTGGAGAAGACAGTGAGCAGTGTGCACAGCTTTTTAGCTTGCGCCACTGAGCTGCGCACGCTCTTTAGCGCAGCGCAGTATGGACCCCATACGCTGCCTTTTGGAAGCGTATGTCTGGCATACGCTGCCTTGACAAGGAGTCGTATGGACCTCATACGCTGCCTTGATGAGGAGCGTACGCTGACCTGAGCGTACGCTGACCTGAGCGTAGGCGGACCTGAGCGTAGGCGGACCTGAGCGTAGGCTGACCTGAGCGTAGGCTAACCTGAGCGTAGCCTGACTTGAGCGCGCTCTGACCTGGACTCCCCTATACCTTATATTTTTATATGTATATATTATATTGTACATATATATGTAAATGTTTGTGTATGCTATATATCCTTACGCCTTTTGTCCTGAGCATGATATGAGCACTAATGTGACCCCGGTGAACAAAGTGTTCCTACCTGATACTTGTACCTGAATGTCCCAGTTCTCGTTCATGCTCGACAAATGACTCGTAACTCCACGTGGCATATTTGCAATGATGCATTACACCAAGGAGGGTAGAACATGTTGACATACTGATTGACATGGATCCTCTTTTGGGGTACTCGTACTTGAGTACGACATTTAGGAGGATAATCATGTAGGCTACAGCATGTGAGTCCAAGATTTCACCTAGGGTTAAACTAGGCAACTAAATATACTAGATGCATGGGGAGGACAGAATCCCGAGATCGTGTTACACCAGCCGCCTTGGGTTATTGTCTTGACGCGCCGGCTGGTCTCCACGGATACTGTGTCACCCGCAACGAGTGGATGACTGTATCCGATTAATTCCTGCTATATATTATATGTCTTGGCAAAGTGGCTTTACGAGGGACCTGTGCTCAATGACACCTGTCTACGCGAACCCCTGGGTTGGCTAGCCTTGCTGGAAAGATACGATCTGAGGATTTTGAAATAACATGATGCGAGGATAACCTCGTCCCACTAGAAACTCGTAGACTTGATTGGCCGCGAAAACGACTTGCGTGTATCTTATTACCTTTCGTGAATAACTGAGGGAAGCGGACTGTCATGGTACGTGATCCAACCCATGTTCTTGTTTGATTGTTGGGTTGGTTATCGTACTATGACAGGCTGTGGACCGAAGTTATGAACGGAAGACTTATTCTGGTTGTGAAGTGCTACTCCTGTGAATGACTGAGGAACATGGTCTATCATGGTACATGATCCAACCCATGTTCTTGTTTGATTGTTGGGTTGGTTATTGTGCTGCGATAGGCTATCGACCGAAGTCACAATCAGGAGATTTTATTATTTATACCTTTTTACTTATGTGAAAGTTATAGGGTACGACACGTCCCGACTCCATGCGGCACCTTTTGTCCTTGTTTGGTTGTAAGGGTACCATATGGGTTCGAGGATGTTGCGCTACCCTATAATAGTTGCATACGTATTACTATTATCAATCATTCTATTATCTGGGTTTTTAATCTTAACTCTTGTGCCTCTTTGGCGGTACTTGCTATTCGGGGCTGACCCCGCTGGTTTTGTTTGGCCAGATCTCGTAGCAGAGCCAGAGGACACGATCTTCCTCCCTGACATCCATGGTGCATACTAGGCGCATGGCGGTTCGGGGACTCGAGTGGGTTTCTTCTCCACCACTCCTGCTTATATTTTGTGCGGCATTTAGCCACCGGCACCTGTTAGCCGGATTACTTGATATTTTGTGTCAGTACATAATTGTAATTAAACAGACAGCAGCTGTGTATAATTTTGTACTCCTGACTCTCTGAGATAGCTAAATTATAAAGCTAAGTCTCTCATGATCATTTTGATGAAGCGTCGGGGACGCCTTGCTGCTTTATCTTTAATGTTCATTTATTTGCTGATGTAATTTGATTGATTGAGACATAGAACTCTGTGGGACCATAGGAGACTTGATTGTAGCATGTACCCCCTAGTCTCTCGACAGTCACGATCGCCGTATGACGTTACATACCTCATATGGAGTAGCTGGCCTAGTCCGTCTCCGTATTTCGTTACTGGGGCGTGACAGAGAGGGAAAAGTTGGTATTCGACACAAACGATGAGTTAGCCTAAGTCATAGGCGTCGCCCACGTAAATGCTCGATAAAGCATGCATGTTTCCACTGCGCAAGGCTTGACATAGCCTTGGCTCGTCCCTCGGGTTAAGTTGTAGGCTTGTGTAAGATAGGCAAAGTTATGCCGGTCGACCTAAGTCGTTCCAAGTGCCGTCCCGCTCTTTCTGCGGTTGTCGAGTTAATTAGTCCCACGATCTCAAGGGCCGTAATATAACGTATGACTTGGGTGATAGCGTCGCGTAGTACGTAAGTCAGTTAAAGGCACGAGCCACGGTTGGCACGATATAAAGTTAGCCACGGACTATGGCACTTCGGGAACACTTTTGTTCAAGTTAAGTTGGAAGGCTATGTAGTAGTCATTCCCTCGAGTTCAATGAAGTTCGAGGCGGTCCCTCGGTTGGGAGTCTCGCGTTCCTATCCACGTTAAGAAGTTCGAGGCGGTCCCTCGTTTGGGAGTCTCGCGTTCCTATCCACGTTAAGATGTTCGAGGCGGTCCCTCGGTTGGGAGTCTCGCGGCCCCGATGCACGTAATGCAAAGGGTGGTTCAGAGCACGAGTTGCTAAGTATAGTTCCAGTCGTACCAACAAATTAGGCCATACATTTACGTGAGTCTAGATGTCTCGTAGGTGCGTGGTCATTGGACACCTTGTCGACAAGGATTTCTGCCTAGACTGGTTATACGCCGGGGCATCGGGCCCAGTCATCCTAGGAGGTAGACGTTATAGCAGCGCATGCTTTTATTGCGTGGGTAGTCGGGGGCTTTCAACGGGGCTCGCTACCTGCGCTGAAGGACCCGCCGCCTACCCGAGCTATGTCCGCGATGGCTTGTCATGCCAGTGGCCTTTCATATAGATAATTGGCGTGCTAAGCGACGAATCCGCATGCACGGTGTCGATCATAGCAAAGGAAGTATAAGCACGGTATGCGTTGAATGGTGAAATGTGTGCTCGGTTGCACCCAAAGTATTATAAAGCCTACGATTTGGCTATACGTAAAGACAAGTGCTTCGGCACGAGATACGGCGTCATGCTTGAGTTTCCAACATCGGTTCCACAAGTCGGGTTAGTCGTTGCGAGTTAAGTCGAGAAGGGCCGTAGGGCAAGTTTGGTTAAGTCATGTTGAGTTTCTGGGCACGACCTCGAGATGTGAGGCACGGCCGCGTTGCCACAACACGAGTGTAGGTAAGACTAAGCGAGGAGGCACTGCCTCGGTGATACTAAAGCACGAATCGAGTTCATGGCACGACCGAGTCGTTACGTTCCAAAGTATGGCACGAAAGGCAAGCACGAGGCGATAAGTTGACGTTATTGGAACGAGAAGGTTTAGCGGTAAAGTATGAGTACACTATTAGTGCAAGGCACGGTAACGGTCTAAAAGACACAAAATAGACCAAGGCGTCGGTCCTAAAATCGATCCTAAGGCAAGACTAGAAAGACAATCGTAAAGGGACTTGTATCGCACAAAGTAAAATAAACGTGTCGGTTTTGTAAGGGTGGACGAGGAGCTCACTCCACCAGTACAGTTGAGTACTGACACCCACATAGTTTCTATGTGCAGGTACGGGTAGAAGCTCGTGGCGCGGAGCTCGCTTGGATGCGTCGAGGCCCGGAGTTCCTTGGCGGTTCGAAGCGTGCGGCCGCATGGAATCGAAGACTTATACGGGACATAATGTATGGACATCGCCTTCCGAAGCTTCCGCTGTCTCAAGCATATGAATCGAGAGATGAGAGAGAGCAGAGTGATTTGTAATGTGAGACGAGTGAATTTGAGTGATTGTAATCTCGGCCTTGCGCCCCCAATGTAACCGTTGTTTCGATATCAATAAAGAGCTTCTTTTGAATAACTTGTGTTTTGTTCTAAATTTCTGCTGCGTGTTCAATGTCTCTGCTTGGGACTTCTGGGCGACGACCCCGTCGCCGCCGCTGTAATCGGCCGTTATGGAACCCGCCTTGCACGAGCGCAATCTAGGCTCGTGCGGCATCACGCCTTAGCGAGGACGATCGCTCCTACGGGAGCGGGACGTGACAGAAATGATGTCCAAAGCATACTTCGGCTCGGTCGGGCGCGAATCGGCGCTGTCAGGATCGGCATGGATCAGCACTGTCGGGCGCGAATCGGCACTGTCGGGATCGGGATCGGATCGGCGCGGATCGGCGCTGTCAGGTCAGACGCGGATCAGCGCGTACGGCGGCGGGTCGGCGCGTACGGCGGCGGGTACGTACGGCAGGGATCGGCGGATCGTAACGGATCGACGGAAGCGGGATCGACGGACGGCTCAATCGGAGCCGGGAGGGGAAGGAAGATGTAGAGTCTGGCGGCTAGAATTTTTTGGGAGGCTCTGATACCATGTAGGAAATAATAATGCCTTGTTCTCATTGCTAGGGTTTGTTACAATATATATAGTGTCTACATTTGGGCTTATGGTCCATATTTACATTACAAGTATAATCTAACAATATAACAAAAGAGAGTATTCGGTTATGCGAAAGAAAAGGAGAGAAAGTTTAAAATTATAATTTTACGTAATTTTTTAACTTAAATAGTTGATGATATACATACGGCTTAGACAGTTCATTTTTGAGCCGTTTCGAAGTCGCTTTATATATAGAAGATAATTGATGGAATTGTAAAAATGTTGATGAATCAGTAAGAACCAAACGCCGGCCGGCATGAAACACTGAAGAAATAAATACGTTAACCTCTCCTATGTTTTATGGATATTAGTGAGACCATTTCTATTTTAAAAATAATTACACGGATCATTCCTTTATTTTATGTTATATTTTTAAAATAAGAATAATTAGTGTTATAACTTTTTATAAAAAAATATAAAATACAGGGGTGGTATGTCAAAATAAGTGCGGTCTCTATAAATATGAAACATAAGAATAGTTAAACCTAAATTGCCCAACACAAAAATAGCGAGCGAGGCTCAACAAAGAAAGAAGAATATAAAGCACTGTTGTTATTTAGAATTAAGCAGTTGGCCTAGGCATAACCCGACCTTGTTTTTACCAGAAACATACCTGAGTTTTAGTAGGTGCGCATTAAATCTGACCTACGAAATAGATAGGGGCCTATCCATATTAGTCCAGACTGATCCGAAAGCTGGACCCCTTGCAAATAGAGATCAAGTACATATATTCTAAAATTTTAGGAAGTAAAATTTATTGAAAAATACTGGGTTGTGTTTGATTGGGCTTTTTTTTTTCCATGAAAAATATTTATATCACAAGTTTTCCACCAATTGTAGTGTTTGATAGCTTATATTTTCCATGGAATTATTTTCCAAAAAAATTCCATTTTTCATATTTTCTTCTAAAATAGTGGAAAATAAAACTTGTGCAACCCATAGGAAAATATCATTTTCCATAGAAAATAACTATTTCCGTGGAAAATAATAACAATCAAACACCAAATTAAGTTTTCCGTGAAATTTTTTAAATTTTCATGGAATTTTTTTCCTAGGAAAATAATTCCATGGAATTAATTTTTTTTTTCCACATATTTTCCAACTTGCAATCAAACACACCCTAAGTAGAAAGCGAATCAGCAACAATATATGCCCCAATGAGTGAAGGAGCATCTTTCAACCATATTCAAACGTTAGAGATATTAAGATCATATTTGTCAAGGCTATCTGCTACAAATTATAACTCACAGAAACATATTCAACTTTAAAAGCCATGAATTTGCTAGGAAGCCTCCTTAACTTCTCACAAAGGTTCCTGTATAAGTTGTCGCATGGCTAAGAGATTTCTTTAACTATAAGTTACAAAATGATCTTGAAAATAATTGAACGAAACCAGCATCAAAAGCCATGATTAACCCTCACGAGCAACCAAAACTGTAAGAAGATGGATCGAGCATCGTCATCCCATCTCTCGAAAAGTCAGCCTTGAATTATCATCTCGAGTTTCTTACAACACCTCCGAATCCTCCCTTCATACTGTCACCAATCTATGCACCATTCACATTTAACTTAGGTTTTTTCTAAGGGCACCACACTTTTTACTTGGGGACAGCCCAAAAATGTTCAAAAAAAATTACAAGTTTGCCATCAATTTTTTTACTTGGGGGCAGCCCAAGCCAGTCCTAGGACTGCCAGCAAGTTGGCAGTCCTAGGACTACCAGCCAGCAAGGTGGCAGTCCTAGGACTGCCAGCAAGTTGGCAGTCCTAATTAGGACTGCCAACAAGGTGGCAGTCCTCCTCGGAGATGGGAGAAAATCATCCCCAATCCTCACACGTCCTGGAGATGAGCGTCGACTCCGACTCCTGCAGCTCCCGCGCCAGCTCCCTGAGCCGAGCTGCCTCCTCCCACAGCCGCCTCTCCTCCTCCTCGTCGGCGTTGGTCGGCGGCGGCATCAACTCGGGTTGGGCTGTCCCCTCGCGTCGATCCAGGGTCCTGTAGGTCATGGCGGGAGAGGAAATTAGGGTTTGGAGAAGGGAGGAGGAGGAGGAAGGAGGCGGTGGCTGCTGGTAGTGGTGGTGGCGCCGCCGCCGCCGGAGGAAGGAGGAGGAGGAGAAAAGAGGAGGGAAGAAATTAGGGCTTGGAGGGTTGGACTGTCCTCAAGTAAATTTTGGGTGCCCCCTAACAATTTCTCCACCTGCTTGGACTGCCCCCAAGTAAGGGCTGTCCCCTAGCAAATATGGTGGTGCCCTTAGAAAAAATCTTAACTTATAAATTGCATCATGAAAGACATCCGGAGAAGGCTAGAGAAAAAGGGAGAGTAACCTCTGAGAAATTGTCAATAAGAACTTTTGCCTCTTTCTTGCTATCAATTTAAACAAACCATGCATGCTCCTCAATACAATTTTGAGACCAATAAAAAGGATCATCAGGTCTCTGCCAATTAAGAATCCAATGTCACTTTGAGAATTTCTACACTTTTCGAGCATGGTCACATTCAACAAAAGCATGATATAACTCATCTTTCAGTCCCTCAACCGCAGACTGGACAAGTATTATCAATATTCATATACTCCAACTAAGAGTAAATAGAATACGAAAAAAAAACACTATAAAAGCACCATACATACACTCTTTTATCTCAAAATAAAATTTTAACACCCAAATAGGTTTCCAATGTTTGCACCCATTCGAAAAACCAAATAGATAGGATATTTCTTCCTCTACCTTGAAGAATCTGCATTATTGATCTTCTTCACATGACACAAACTCTCCCAAGTCAACCAAACACATGCCTCAGTAGTAAAGATCACATTGCTTACTCATCTCAAATACTACTAGCCATAACCATATTGACTACACATTCCCTCCTCTTCAAATGCACAAAATCTTTTTCCTAGAATGATCTTCTTAACCTTTTTCCTTCTTTTTTTGGTATCTACCACGTCCTACTCCATGAATTAAGGCATGTCCGCCAACAGGCACTACAAAGTTCAATAAGATACCCACAACACTATTGTAAATGTCAATTTATCATATACCTATAGAAGACGACTGAGAAATGATAAGAGTGCATCTCCTTGTTTGCAACTCCGTCATTGGTTCACAATAGCCTATGTACAAATAGAAGATTCAGATTTTGCTCGGAACGAGACAAGAATCGAAGTTGGTTGTCTCCTTCACAGCCAGACTGTGATATAGACCGTTGAGAAGTTACTATAGTGTTCTCTGCTCTGCTCTGTGCCTCTTGTGAAAAGAGGAGAGGATCAGAGTCTGCAGAAGTTCCAGATCCTCCCGCCATCGGTGGCATCAAGCTGGAGGTGCGGTACCAAGTGTTTGGATCCATCCACAGGTTACTGGTCCAAATGCCCTGCTGAATCGAAACACCTATCAGAAAGAAATGCTGCTAATTGCCAACATTTGATTGTTTCGATTGTTCCAACACCACCATCCTTTTCATGTAAAGATAATCTTAGCCAATATTTCTACATGTGTCCAAGCTCGGTGAGTCCAAAAAATAAGGACAGTCCCCATAGGAAATAAAGGTAGCTAGCAAGCAAGCAAGGCTCTAACTAACAAATGAGTGATGAATGTACTTTCGAGGATTCCAAACACATATTGCCATAGGAGCAAATAAATGCGTCCGTTATAGTTTACAGGACTGACTCACTGCACAACCGTAGCAAGCAACCCACAGTTTCTATTCCTCTTCTACCACTTTTTCTTTTCTCTTAGGCTCATGCGGTTACGCTACTTGCAAGTCTAATTTTCTCTGTAAATATCTCTGTCTCTTGCAGAGAAAAAAAGTAAAACAAATGCTTTTAAATAATAAAGAAGATTGTTGTTGATGATACGATTCATTTAACTCTATTTTAATTGCTGACATAAATATTAAATATAATATTAGCTTATAATTACACCCAATCCCAATAAGTAACATTTGGAGCTAAGGTATTGAGAAAAAAAATATATATATATATATACTTAATCATCTATTATCCTAAATTTCCCCAATCAATTGAACTGGTAGTATGTAAATGAAATGAGTTCAACTTGAGTTTATGTCCGGGTAAAGTTTGAGTCTGATCAGATTTGAATCAAATCTGGGTCAGACTCGGGTTGAGTTTAGCATCTAGGCTCATAATCGGTGATGTCCGAAAATTCCATAGATGGATGGCACCGAAGTCCGAACACTCAAGAGTAAGAAAATATAAATTCATATCTATACTACTGTATAATAATAATAAAAAGTTAGTTTCACCGTAATGTTTTCTTTCGAATATGTCCTTACCCAACTTTACAAAATAAAAATGTTCATTTATAATACTATATAATAAAAAATAAGTGCATATATATTTCTCGAAATACATAAAAAATTAATTAAAAGGCACTTAAAAATAAGTGCATATATAGTAGTATAAGATAAAAAATATTTTCAGACCAAAATCAAAATGAAGTCCATTAATCAGCAATCCACACAACATAGGGAGTGTATGGTCATTTACTAGGGAATAATTTGCTTGGTTGACCTTTATAGGGTCGACGGCAGCCCCAACGGCGCCGGCCCTGCCTTTATCCTCCCCCCTCCCTATAAAAACCCACGCACCTTTTTCTCTTGTACCCCTCCCTCCCCCTAAAAACAAACTCTCTCTCTCTCTCTCTCTCTCTCTCTCTCTCTCTCGAAACTCTATAAAACTTTTCCTTTTCTTTTTGTATATTGCAACAATACACAGAGAGAGAGAGAGAAAGAAAACTTGATCCAACACTATAAGAGGAAGGAAAGGTGGTAGATAGTGATATAAGCAAAGAAGAAGAAGATAGATAGAGAGAGAGAGAGAGCTATGATGGGGGTGATGATGTTGGTGTTGATAGGCCTGTGCGTGGCCGCGATGGGAATGAAGGTGATGGAGGTGCTGTGGTGGAGGCCGAGGAGGATGGAAGAGCACTTCGCCAAGCAGGGGATCAGGGGGCCTCCCTACAGGTTCCTCTTCGGGAATGTCAAGGAGATGGTCGCGCTCATGCTCGACTCCTCCTCGAAGCCAATGGTGCCACACAACTCCCACAACATCCTCCCGAGGGTCCTCTCCTTCTACCCCCATTGGAAGAAGATCTATGGTACAACATGCTCGGATCGATCACTGTTACTAATTCTATTTTCCTAATATTTTCTCCTTCTCCTTCTTCTCCTCCTCTTTCAATTCTCTGTCCATATCAATCATCTTCATCTGCGGATATCATTTACTGCTGCAACACATCAGGCCTTTACAGTTGGGTGCTGTAGCTCTCAAACTTGGTTTCCAGTTCCCATCACTCAAGACACTCTTTCTTCCTTGTACTCTACTGTGTAACCTCGACAAGTTCATCTATTGCTTGCTTGCTTGTCATTTCAAAACTCTCCCTTTTTTTTTCCCTCCTTTAGCAAGGAATCATCTTATTAGTCTACGCCAATGGCCCAAATCTGCACTCCACTAAATTTCCAAATGTTAGGTGCCGAGAGGCTGATTGAATGACTGTGTGTGGTGCAGGGTCCACATTTCTGCTCTGGTTCGGGCCCACTGCGCGCCTCGCGGTGGCCGACCCGGACCTCATCCGGGACATCCTCGTGTCACAGGCGAACCTGTTCGAGCGGTACGAGTCGCACCCGCTCGTCCGCCAGCTCGAAGGGGAGGGCCTGGTCAGCCTCCGCGGCGAGAAGTGGGCTCACCACAGGAAGGTCCTCTCCCCTACCTTCCATTTGGACAATCTCAAGGTAAAATTTTGCTGCGGATTAGCAGTTTGACTACTTACTTGGTCTAGTTAATTATGTTGTGCTAATTGTTGATTTATTTATTTTTGGATTGAATTTTAATCAGCTGGTAATTCCTCTCATCGGGAGGACGGTAGCCAACATGGTGGCGAAGTGGGAGACGGTTTCTCCGTCGGAGGAGGTCGAGATCGACGTCTCGGAGTGGTTTCAGGGAGTGACAGAGGACGCCATCACTCGAACCGCCTTCGGGCAGAGCTACGATGACGGCAAGGCCGTCTTCGAGTTGCAGGCGCAGCAAATGGTCTTTGCTGCGGAAGCCTTTCGCAAAGTCTTCATCCCCGGCTACAGGTGACAGTAGTTCTTCTGTAATGATCAAGTTGTTAATCGTAGAATTTGAATGCTTAATTGTAAAAATTATTGGTATAAACAGGTTTCTACCGACCGAGAAAAATATGATCACCTGGAAATTGGACAAGGAGGTCAAGAGAAATCTGATGACACTGATCGGCCGGCGGAAGGAGAATTTGAGTTCAACCAGGTGCGACGACGGTGGTGCGAAGGACCTACTGGGACTGATGATCAATGCAAGCACCACCAAGAAGAGGAACAACAGCAAGAACGGTCCATCACCGACACCGACACGGGAAACCATCTCCATCCACGACATCGTGGAGGAGTGCAAGACATTCTTCTTCGCGGGGAAGCAGACTACCTCGAACCTGCTGGCCTGGACGACAGTCCTCCTCGCTATGCACCCGGAGTGGCAGGAGAGGGCGCGTGACGAGGTCTTCGAGGTGTGCGGCTCACATGACATCCCGACCAAAGAACAACTCGGCAAGCTAAAGACGGTACTACATACATACGTTTGGCATAGATACCCAACATTTTCATCGAGAAAATCTCCTCTGTTTAACTAGAAAATAAACGCCGTGCTGACGGGTCTGGTTTGGTTCGATGCAGCTCGGAATGATAATTAACGAGACGCTGCGTCTGTACCCGCCGGCGGTGGCGATGATACGACGGGCGAAGGCCGACGTGCAGCTGGGGGAGTACAACATCCCCTGCGGAACAGAGCTGCTGATCCCCATAATCGCAGTGCACCACGACCAGCGCCTGTGGGGCCCGGACGCGGCACAGTTCAACCCGGCACGGTTCGCAGATGGGGCGGTCCGGGCGGCGCGACACCCGAACGCGTTCCTGCCGTTCGGGATGGGCGCCCGGATGTGCATTGGGCAGAACTTGGCCGTCCTAGAAACCAAGCTCGCAATTGCGATCATACTCCAACGGTTCTCGTTCCGGCCGTCCCCGTCCTATGTACATTCCCCGACGGTCCTCATGCTCCTGTACCCAAAATACGGCGCTCCGGTGCTTTTCCGGTCGTTGCCGAAGCCGTCGTAGTTCCAATGCCGCTACCACCGGAGGAAGACTTCTTCTGACCCTAATTCTTTTCTAGGTTCACTACTAACTGAGAGCTACTTCACTTGTCAAGTTGGTCAAAGTCTAAAACACCCCATTAACCAAAATTTTCTTACTTCTTTTTGCTTATGGGTTGGATTTTGTGTATGTAATTGTAATATATGTTTTTTTTTTAATCCTGTTCCTCTTTATACAGTTTTCTCTCACTTTTCCCTGTAAAAAAAATGAACTTTCCTTCTTCTTTTTTTTATGTTACTGGTGTGTTGTTTGATAACCATGAAAAATTATTATACTTAATTATCCAATCATGCGTACATTACACCACGTACATTGGCACGCTCCAATCTACTCAAGCTGGAAGAGACAAGTGCAACGTTGCTATCTTGCGATATAGCTGTCAGGAAATAGAGACCATTTCCTAACGACCCGGTACTACGACTATGTATGCTACATATGTATAACTCTGGTCTGGTCTGGTGGGCCAACAACACAGTTGGTGTTCATCTAGTTAGTGTGGGTGGTTGCTACCAGATACAGTTACATGGAAAGTTAATTGAAGGGTGGGGACAGAGTAGTGCTGCTACATGAGGGAACTCCCCTGTACTATTTTCCTGAAAGAATTCCTTCTGTCAAATTTTGGATGTACAATAATTGGCACAACAGATTGGTCTGATTGGAGTAACAGATGCCTTTGGAGGAACCTTTCATGTGAAAAGATGAGATCCTTAGCAAGTGAAAAAGGTTTTTAAATTACTGAAGGAGTGCTGCCCACTTTAGACAGGATCTAACGGTCCCGCTACGCATAAGAGATCTCTTACTAGTCGCTTTTTGTGTTCAGTGAATTTTTCACATACCTTTCACTAAATTTATGTTTCATTAGTTTTCACATACCTCATCTTTCACTAAATTTATTTTTATGCCAGACAAAACATGGATCACGACGTTGTTTCACGACCCTTTTAAAGATGATTGATCGGATCCGCCGTGTACTTTTAACTCGACAAAGAGTTGATTCAAACCCCTTGGCTCTTAATTGGCCTCTTCCTCTCCTACGTGCTGTCTAATTTCTCCCACAAAATGATGGGTTATTTAGTAATATGGTCTACATAATAGTGGATATTAGAGTTTAGGTCTCGAAATTGTCCAACGTTAGGGTTTGCGTCTTGAAATCACTGTTCAGTAGCCTACGTGAACAGTGATTTCGAGACCCAAAACCTAACGTTGGACAATTTCGAGACCAAACCCTAATATCAACTATTATGTGAGCGAGGGTGGAAGAGATGCAATTGTGGCAAGATATAGTAAATTGTAAGAATAACCGGAATACTATCAATAAGAGGGTTTTTCTCCCTTATTTGTAACAACTAATGAAACAAATATACTTATAGGGGAAAGACTGAGTAAAAATATGTAAATATAAGCTGAATCTTTTGACCAAATCTAATAGACAAAAATAACCTACTAATCCTAAAAAATATCCAAATATACCATGATGGTAGGGGTGTAAAATGGATAAAGTAGTCCGTTGTCCGTACGTGTCCGGCTCGATAAATGGTTCGACCGCGGGCCGTCCGATTGATTAACGAACAAAACTTGGACATATTTTTTGGTCCGTTTAAAAATCGGACACGGACACGGTCATATCCATGTCCGGTCCGAATTTGTCCGCGGACCGTCCGATAGTGGAAACTATTTTTGGTTTTGTATCAATTATGTCATATCATTTTGGTTTTGCATCAATTTGTTGTTGTCCGGTCTCGATTTTCATTAACCTTTTATCATTGTTTGTTGTATTCTATAACCTTCCATTATATTTTCTTTCAACTAGATTTTTTTTAGCAACTATCAAGTAATCTTGATAAAATAATAGCTTTTGATAATATATTTAATTTGTCCGCGGACCGTCCGATTGAATTAACGAACAGTGGTTGTCCGTGTCCGTTCGGCCCGAATTCGAACAGTGGACTGTCCGTGTCCGTCCGTCCGAACTCATTTTTATTTTCGGACCGAACACGGACAGTGGACTGTCCGTGTCCGTCCGACCCGTTGACACCCCTACATGTTGGGAGAGAGATCAAGGAAGAAATGAGATGGTGGCTAAGCCTAACACTGGAAATGAGTTTCTACAATATGGAAAGACCCTAAATAGGTCAAGAATACATATATTCTGATACACTTAATATAAAAATTTAAACTCTTGATTCAATCTATAAAAAAAAATTCTTTCAATCCAGAAGTTTGATTGACAAAGAGAATAGGGATACGTAAGATCTTTTTCATGATTGGACAGAGAAGACTCGAGCTGTTTTTCATGCCAACAAGGGAGTCGGGGACTCGGGATAGATAGGAACGTATATATAAGCTATGGTCATGGCTAGTTCCCGGTCTCCTTATGTTATAACAAGTGTTGGAGCGAAGGACTAAAAAGTCTTGTGTGAATGGTTCAATTCCACATCTAAGCTAGTGTCGAAGGTTTGGTCTTATCGTCTTATCGTCACATTGAAAGAGTCTAAGGTATTTCTCGGAAAATGTTGTTTTCTGAAACCAATTATCCTTAGTTTTCTCCTCATAGCAAGATGTAGTAGCTCTAAAAGAGGTAACGTAGGAGCTTTTATCACAACTGATATATTGACCCAAAGTATTAAGTGAACAATTGGAGAATATTGTTCAAAGTCCGAAGTACCCCATCTGTAACCCCCCACCCCACAACAACTACACTTAATATGAAGATTTTTAACTCTTAGATTCAAGCTATAAAAGTAGAATGAATCTTTGAATAAATATAATAGACCTAAATAACCTAGTTATTCCAAACTAGACCAAATGTCTTCATAGTTATGTCCTTCGGCTTTGCCCCCGTTACCTCACAAAAGATCTTCCACCCTTAGGTCCCTAATATTCATCTGTTTTGACCATGTAAGCCTTCATTAACATTTATGTTTGTGCCTGTGCTATAATACTACTGCACGAGAATCAATTTCTTCAATTGTTGATGAAAAAAAGTGGAAAAAACTCATTCCACTCATAGAGAGAGAATTAACTCATTTACAGAGTTCCCCTCCCAGTTCAAAAGCTTGATTTCATATTGTAGCACAGTATCCATGTTGGGGATTTCTTATGTTATGGGGGCTATAGAAAAGCCATGCTTTTTGTAAGCAACCTTTTGGGGATATTCTTGAAGCCCCCCCTCCCCCTCTTGAGAGCTATTGTTATGAGAGTTTCTCATGTGTTGATGGTCCCCATAAAAACATGTGGAATGGAAAGGGAGGTTTCCTTTCTCAGTCTCATTCACTGAGGCTCTCCCCATGCATAAAATAAAGAAAGCATGCCAAGGAGCATGTGACCCATCTCATGGCATAATTGCCTTTGAGATTACATTGATTATTTATAATCAAACAACATCCAATCCCCTCTAATCTAACTAGTCCCTAAACCACATTCACGGCACGCTTTGATTTCGATCTATGGCCGCTAGGCCTTTATCGTGTCGACGACGATCTCAAAAGATGTGAAAGAAATTATACCATGGCTAATCTCTCTTTACTTGATGAAAGTAATACTCAAGCCTGGACTGGAGTGAAGTTTGTGTCCATTTGATGATGATAACACAAGAGGATTACTTTTGTGCATGGGAGTGCATTGTGTGCTACAATTAAAATTAGGGTTCAAATGATGTTGAGCTACAGGAAGCTTCCATTCCCAAGGTCTTGCTGGCACAAAAGAGTTCAAAAAATAGCCTTAGTGCCAATCAAAGGGCTTGCTGGTAGGGAGCAGTAGGGATTTGAAATCAAGTACCTTCATATGAGGGCAACTCCCTTGTCTTTTTCTCTCCACAGGAGCTTAGCTATACCATTGTTTAATGCTTGATATGATTCTCTTGCCTGCAAACAAAATCCCTACTCATTTTTTCATGCTTTATCAGTAACAACATGAAAATTTCAAGTACCTATGTCTTACAAGTATCTTCCCATGAGATATCATATCCTTTGGCAATATACCCAAGGGGAAATGAAAATACAAAAATCCTAGATGAACTCATGAGTTCTTAATTTTTAAAACTCGGCCATGAAAAACCGTTAGATTATATGCATCTAATCCCTTGATTTTTTTCAAGAGACTAAAGAAAAAAATAAGTACACTTTCAATGTTAGTTAAATCCACACGTCATATCCATATTGCAAGTTCTTATTTGAGTTTCTGTAGTCGAACTCAAAAGTATTTTTCAACCAAATTAATGCTAAAAATAAGATATCGACGCAAATAAAAAAAGTTCATTGTTACCGAATCAAATCATGCAGAGAATGCCACCTATGATTCTCGAGGCCTATACAATGCTATGTGTAATGAAAGGAGCACTCTAAATCTTAAAATAAATCAAAGAAGGTTGCGACCCTAAACTAGGTACCCATGTGCAGCTACATAAGATTATCTTCTACTTCTCAACAGAATGACACCACATATTGCCATAACTAAGATTTGACTAAAAGAAGAAATAGAAAATATCGTCTAATCAATCAAAGTCAATTTGCTAAACCTTAGTTCTATTCCTAAACTTTATTTTGCCAGCCATAAGCCTTCTCTCTGTATGCATAAATAAAGGTCACCGCAAGTTCCTTAGAATGTTGTCTATGGTTAACCTAACCAATAAGTATAAAATAGTGCTACCATTATGAAGGAACCCATGAATTGTCTAATGTACAAAAGGTTGTTAGTGATATTCTACTGGTTGAAATTTTTCTTGCCAATCAAATGTGACCACATATTTCTGATAATTAACTAAGGTTTAAGAATCTTAGTGTGCTGGCAAATTTAGTTAAATTAACTTTATTCTAAAGTCAAGTTAATTCAATATATATGTATATATATCAGAACCTCAAGGACATATTATTGCCTCTATTGAATGATTACAGATTCTCACATGTTTCACATAATCACCATATAAAGTATCGTCGTACAAGCAACAAACACCTAATCTAAGTTTGTTTCTTATCTAAACTAATTCTCTTCAGCAAGTACTAAGTACATATTATCATTTACTTTGTCAACAAAATTGCCATGCATAATTTGACAATTAAGATTTGACTTGTAAAAGTAACATGAAATATTTAGAATCTTCTACATGCAAGATGGTGGTCATGTTAAATAATGAGTTTGCATTAACTACATTTAAAGCATACAATTTTTTTTTCGCTTCTTGATAAATAAAAAGTTCTATTTTTTCTTTGTTCCTTCATTATAAACATCAAATTAAATCTCTTTGATCATGACTATAAATTTTTGATATAATTTTTTTTTCCATCAACAACTATCGCCACCAGTTTGGAACAAGAAAGTCGAGCATGATAAAACCAGTCATTAGAATTTAGGCATGTTTATAAAGAAGGTTTAGGCCTGGAGGTTGGCTTATACTACATTATATACAAGAAACTAAGATGAAATATAACCTAATATGAAATAAAATAGTTCATAAAAATTATCCTATTACAAATTGCATACTCCTATGCTTTCTCTGAACATTTTCCACAAGATGAACCTTTTGGTTACAGCTTCAATTGTTATAAAATCCTGTTAATATACCAAAATATAATCTCAAATTGTCCTTCGAATCTGCTACATCCAAAATGAGACAGCGAGCCGCTGACGAAGTTGTCAGGTTTAAGATCCTCTGCATATAATATCGAACCAACACCCACCTAAACAATCAGAGTCGGCCTGAGCGCATAGACGCAACAGCCTCGTTGGTCGTTAGGTGTGGCTCCATGCACCCGACAGCCGTCCGACCAACGATCGTACAGCTGTAATCGAGGCCCTTGCGCGCTCCACATTCCGATGCAAACAGGCCCCCTTTAAACCCTCTTCCTTTGCCACCCTCACCCCAACCCCACTAAACAAGTGGTAGAACACCAATCTCCTGATAACTAAGGCATACATGTGCTTCCCTCGACATGCTTGGACTCTTCACTCCCCATGGATTACAGCTCATTACTGGTTGGGATTACACACATATCCTGTAGCTTACTGTGCACTTCCCTAGTAAATTCCCTTAGATCCATGGTTTCAGCTGAGACTACTCTCTAATCAAGGTTTCATTTGTTTAATTAGCTCCCAAACTAGAAGCCAAATGCATTGGCCCTTGATTTCTGCCCATCTGTCGGGCTGTTGTAGACAAAAGTAGGGTGGCCATCTCCTCACCTATGATTGGGTACTTCCCTGCCTTCCTCAAAGCAACCACTCTGTATTTTATTCATCCAACATCTCCTGCACTCTTCTCCTAGCTCATGCTCCTCCTCCTCCTCCATCACGGTTGATTACAGCTGCATTGCAGCTAAGGGATGCGGTCTAAGCACGCTTAGCTGTATGAGACTCCACGCCGGCTCATTGGATCCATTAGTTAGTTTAATAGAGCATATCTCGTGCTCCGACAAAGTGGCCTCAGAACAGTCTCACCGGCCTCCAATGGGCAACTCGGTTGGTGCGTGTCCTACCTCGTGTCGCGATCGGGAGGTTTGATGATTGTTCAAACTTGTACTCCTCCCGATATGAAACAATCATATTGCGTGAAGGTAAATAATCAATTTCCTTCCATGGTTTACATTATCAGTTCAAGCAAATATCTAAAATAATTGACTGCAAGTGAGTTATCCATCAACTGGTCACTTGTCATGAATCCAAACAAAGTACACGCACAAGCGTCCTCCCTCAGCCTCAAGCATCCACAGGATATAATGGTCACTTAGACACCCAACCCTCTCTTTTGGCCTTAAATATCAAATTTACATGCTACATGTGCTCGTGCATACGTACGTATATGCTTTATATTTATATGTATCTTTGAACATTCCTCTTGGGTATAAAAACCACATAGAATCTCGTATGCAAGCAATGCTAGGTGTAGTGAGTGGCAGCAGATCCCCTCAAGTATCATGTGTTTCTTATGCAAAACAATACGAGGGGTCTAATTAATATGTTTCATACAGTACACGAGTTTTGACCGTCTTAATATGTTAATTACTCGGTCAGTGCGCCACTTAGAGCCTTATTACGTTACCTTGATGAGAAAATCGTATAGTTTTGCTCTATTTGTATACCAACCTGACTGTTTCTATCTCCTGAACACCCCACCACTACTAAGCAAGCTATGGTCTATTCATTTACAAAAGTATCAAGTTTGTATTTTACTCAAAAGTCTATCATACGTATCAAATTCCAGATTTCTTATATATTGCCCTTGTCACAGAACACCATAATTCACCATTCATGTCACCAACTCTGCTCAAGAGAACAGAGAATTTACTCGTAACTGTAATTCATGCTTAACCCTCTATTTAAACATTCAACAGTCTTTAATAGTAGAGAAAGAGAAGAGCAATATGGTTATTCCAAGCATATTTACCATGGTATCTTTGTCATGTTATGATTGCAGCTTCTGTGGCATTTAATGAGAATACTTTCAACCAGTTATCAATGTTAATGAAAAATTATAGCACATAATTATTAGAGAAGCTTACAGCAACGATGATTGAAGTGCAGCTGTTGCCAGGATCATGAATATTGAGTAATGTTATCATTGTCATGGAGACGAATGCGTTCACAAGGTTTGTAAATTGTAATCCATGATGCATCTACATGCCTGGGGTCAAGTTTAAAATTACAAAGAAATGGGTATTACCTCCCTACTTACAAGTAAGAGCTTGCAATAAAAAATCTAGGTAAATCATACTATTATTATCAAGCTCATATATAAGTATTATAAAAGAAAATAACTACTTGTAACCATGAAATTGTAAGACGGTCATTATCAACTGAATAAGGCATACAAGGTAGAAGATCGATAACATGCATACTGAAAGGGTACATACATAGCAGGTATAGAAGTCTAGTAATAAAAATTAACATTGGTGTACATATCAAAGTTACATTGTCTACTGGTAGAACATGAACATACCAACATTTCGGCATTATGGGGCCAGTAATTACTCCCGTATCTCTGCTTGTGCGTCGATCACATGTGTGGCACGTGAGTTTGATCTAGCCATCACATGATAACACATTCACTTGTTAAAAAGACAAGTCAGCTGATATGGTGTGCCATGTTGTGTTTACTCACGGAGAAGGTGTACTAGTCGTCCCATTCTTTAATACGGAAGAGGGCTCCACCAAACCCTAGAAAGGAGGCCGTTTGAAGGAACGTTTACTTAAAAACTGCAACAAGATTAGGAGAATGGATAAGTATTAAATGCTTTCTGTTGATTTCAATAAACAGATGAATGGAATAAAATAACAAGTGTGCAATTACACACTCATGGGCAATTACTGTAAACATATTATTGAGAAGGAACATACTAGTTCTCCACCAAATGGGCCCTGTAATAAATATGACCTCATACCAAATGATACAAATATTGTTGGAGCTTTTCCTTAACTTGAGAAGAGCTTGCTCTCTTTCAAGCCTAGAAAGATAGTCCCACATTGGAAAAGCATCCAAGTCAGTATCCCAATATAATACCCAGTGAGGTGTTGAGAGATGCACATGGGGTGGTGACCCTAAGGAGGAAACCATATGGGATATTTTACTAGGAGGTAAGGTTAAGACTTCATGAAGAATGCATTAATGCTTTTGTCACTCTCTTGGATTTATTTTCTTTGGAGCTAACCCCAAAGGGCTTAGCGACTCGGGTTCGGACTCGGGCTCATGGGCTCATGAGTCGTAATGTGGTGTTTTGTTAGCACACTTTGCACTTAGCACTTAGCATCATCGCAAGGAGCTCATATGCGGTCCGCATGCGGCTCATGAGGCCCATGCGGTCCATGCGGCCATGCAGTCCATGCGGCTCATGCGGTCCATGCGGCTCATGCGGCCATATGTCCATGCGGCTATGTAGCCATGTTGCTGCTGCTGCGTGATTGGCTCCGCTGATCGCGCAGGCAGTTATGGCCTTGAGTCGGTTACTGGAAAGATTGATTCAAATTTGATTCGAATTAATTCAGATCCTATTTTTGTGGGATTTAAAATTAATTCGTGGCTATTTTTGTGGGATCTTTCCAAAACTATTGAGCGGCTAGGGCTTCCTCTTTCTCTCCATATATACACTCTTCTGGCCTCCTTTGAGGTGTGATCCGAAAAATAGAAATCAGAAGAGAGAGAGAGAGAGAGCCGCTACCACCATTGCAAGTTCAGAAAGTTCGAGGAGTCAGAACAGAGGTGACTTCGAGCGTTCCAGAAGTTCTTCGAACTTGCTGGTTCCTGGAAGCAGATCGTGTGGGACGAATCTTGCTTTGAGCAACGGTATTTTTACACCCCAGCAACTTTTCTCTATTTCATCTTTCGCTAGATTCTTGTATCTCGTTCTGTCCCAATTGCAACATGTTTGCAAGGAAGAACGAGATATCTTCTTTTCTCTCTTTTCTGCAGTTGTAATCTGGTTACTATTGTTTTTTTCTCATATGCGGTCCGCATGCGGCCATGCGGCTCATGAGGTCCATGCGGCTCATGAGGCCCATGCGGTCCATGCGGCCTCATGCGGCTCATGCGATCCATGCGGCTCATGCGGCCATATGTCCATGCGGCTATGTGGCCATGCTGCTGCTGCTGCGTGATTGGCTCCGCTGATCGCGCAAGCAGTTATGGCCTTGAGTCGATTACTGGAAAAATTGATTCAAATTTGATTCGAATTAATTCAGATCCTATTTTTGTGGGATTTAAAATTAATTCGTGGCTATTTTTGTGGGATCTTTCCTGGAACTGATTGAGCGGCTAGGGCTTCCTCTTTCTCTCTATATATACTCTCTTCTGGCCTCCTTTGAGGTGTGATCCGAAAAATAGAAATCAGAAGAGAGAGAGAGAGAGAGAGAGAGAGAGAGAGTCGCTACCGCCATTGCAAGTTCAGAAAGTCCGAGTCAGAACAGAGGTGACTTCGAGCGTTCCAGAAGTTCTTCGAACTTGCTGGTTCCTGGAAGCAGATCGTGCGGGACGAATCTTGCTTTGAGCAACGGTGTTTTTACACCCCAGCAACTTTTCTCTATTTCATCTTTCGCTAGATTATTGTATCTCGTTATGTCCCAATTGCAACACGTTTGCAAGGAAGAACGATAGCTCTTCTTTTCTCTCTTTTCTGCAGTTGTAATCTGGTTACTATTGTTTTTCCGATCTTCGTGGATCTTGAGGTTGTACAGTGCAAAAGTTTTTTTTGCTCACACCCTCTGATCTCGATCGCACCTGTTTTCCATCTAATTTCTCGCCCCGGGACTAACAATCTCAAAGCAAGATTAGACAAATGGAAAACTCTCGTGCTTCTCTTCTTGATACTAGCTTTAACAAGTTAGAGAAGTTCGATGGAGAGCACTACCAGATCTGGAAAAGGAAGGTAGCCTCAACCTTCAACTCGTGGATGTTGATCACGTGTTGACAGAGGACGAACCGATCATTCCAGAGGATGGCAACGCAACCAGAATTGCCACTGCAACTACCAAGAAGATGAAGTGGATGAGAGAAAACAACCTCTGCAGGCTGCTTATTCTCAACTCAATGGAAGATTCTCTAGCAGAATCCTACTCAAGAAAGTGATGGCTAGAGAAATCTGGGAGTCTGTGGAGAAACTGTATGAAGACGATGAGAGCAGAAACAAGATATTTATCGTCGAAAAATATCACAAGTGGCTCTTTGAAGACGAGAAGGCGATGCTTCCTCAGGTGAAGGAGTTTCTGAAACTTCGTCAGAAACTGGACGACGAAAAGATGTCCCTCGAGGACAAGTTCGTCGTTGGAGGGATAGTCTCCAAACTCCCTCCTGGATGGAGCAAGCTCTATGCGACCATGCACAATAAGAAACTCGAGATCAGTCTGGAAGATCTCCTGCAAGAAATCCATGTTGAAGACCAGATAAGGGCTCAACAGAAGGTGGATGCTCTGTCCAAGCAGTTGGTCAAGGCCAACTTAGTGCAGACAAGGGAGTCCAAGGAGAAGCAGACGGCTTCTCACCACAAGAAGGACTTCACTAATCTGAAAGTGAAGGGACTCTCTTTTAAAAAGTAGAAGCCCAAGTCAAATGTGACTTGCTTTAACTGTGGCAAGAAGAGCCACTACAAGAGTGAATGCAGATCCAAGTCCAAGCAGTCACAACAAGGAGAGCCTAATAAGGTTTCAATGATTACTAACGGTATTGCTATGATTGCTCAGGTCACTTCGGTGGGGGCTGACTCTGACTGGTGGGTCGACACTGGTGTCACCTGCCACGTCTGCTCAAGCAAGGAATGGTTCACCACATACCAGCAAACCTCTGAAAAGGTTATGGAGGCGAATCAGACCCAAGCTGAAGTTCAAGGGATCGGGACAGTGGAGCTGAAACTGACCTCCGAGAAAACTCTGACGCTTCAAGGTGTGAAGCATGTTCCTGTGATTGCAAAGAACTTGATCTCTAGAGGCCTACTCTGCAACGCAGGCCTGAGGATGGACATCAATGCTGGCCAGATGGTGATGTCTCTTAAAGGAATGTACTTCGGAAAAGCTTTCTATACCGAAGGAATGTTTAAGCTTCAGCTTGTAACCCAGTCAGAGAATATTAATGCTATCTCCAATTCTGATTATACTCTTGAGTTGTGGCATAATAGACTAGGACATGTCCATTGTAAAAAAATTAACAAAATGTCTAGTATAGGACTTATCTCCAAATATGGGGGTAAGATGGAGAAGTGTGAAGTGTGTGCTCAGACAAAGATCACAAGGAAACCCTTTCATCGGGTCAATCGAAGCACAGATCTTCTGGAGTTTGTGCACTCCGATATCTGTGACTTCAAACAATTCTCCACGAAGGTCGGGATGAAGTACTTCATAATCTTCATCGATGACTTCTCAAAGTACGCGTTCGTCTACTTGTTCAAGACTAAAGATGAAGTATTTGAGAAGTTCAAGGAGTTCAGGGTTGAAGCTGAAAGGCAAACTGGACAACAACTCAAGAAGTTGAGGAGTGATCGAGGAGGAGAATATCGGTCTCATGATTTCGTATCGTACTGCAAAGAACATGGAATCATCAACGAGACTACTGCTCCGTATTCTCCTCAGTCCAACGGAGTAGCAGAAAGGAAGAACAGAACGTTGACATAAATGATAAACTTAATATTGTTGACTGCGGGTCTTCCAAAGTGTTTTTGGGGAGAAGCTGCATTGACGGCCACATTAATTCTGAACAGAGTGCCGTATGCAACTTCTGATATTACTCCTCATGAACTCTGATTCAAAGTCAAATCTAACTTGAATATCATTCGAGTGTGGGGTGTCTTGCATATGTGAAGCTCCCGGATCTGAAGATTCAGAAGCTCGGAACAAGGACTACAAAGACGATCTTCTTGGGGTATGCCGAGAAGAGTGATGCTCGAAGGTTCTTTGACTTGGAGTCTAACCATGTCATCGAATCTCGGGACGCAGAGTACTTTGAAGACAAATTTGCAAGACACAAAAATATTGTTCTCGCGGACATTCTGGAGAATAATGATGGTGCAAAGGAAGTTGAGGTTTCCAACGATGTAGTAGTCCAAGAAGTTGTTGTTAATGAAACAACGTTTGAACCAGAACTCGCAGAACCGTCAGCTAAGTGAGTGAGGAGGCCGAAAGACTTCGGAGATGACTTTGTCACCTATCATGTGGAAGCAGATCTGCTTACCTATGATGAGACGATGAAGACCAGAGATGCTATCTTCTTGAAGGAGGCGGTGAATGACGAGTTTGACTCTATCACCTCCAATAACACATGGGTGTTAGTAGATCTACCTGAAGGAGCAAAATCCATCGGATGTAAATGGATCTTCAAGAAGAAGATGATGGCAGATGGAACTATTGACAAGTTCAAGGCCAGGCTAGTAGCCAAGGGGTTTTCTCAGAAACAGGGGATAGACTACTTTGACACGTACGCTCCAGTAGCACGAATGACCACCATCAGAATGTTAATCGCTCTAGCAGCGATACATAAGTTGGTGATACATCAAATGGATGTAAAAACAGATTCCTTAATGGTGAGCTGACCGAAGAGATTTACATGCAACAGCCAGATGAATTTATCGTCAAAGGTCTTGAAGACAAAGTCTGCAAGTTAGTGAAATCCCTGTACGGTTTGAAGCAGGCTCCCAAAATGTGACATGAGAAGTTTTACAAGGTCATTAGATCAAATGGCTACAGAGTCAGCGAAACAGACAAATGTGTTTACACAAAGTTCTCTGATGGAAGAGGAGTCATCGTTTGTCTGTACGTGGACGACATGCTAATCCTAAACTCGGATGTAGGCTGTGTCACAGAGACAAAGAAGTTCCTCTCGGCCAAGTTCAGTATGAAGGACTTAGGGGATGCTGATGTGATCTTAGGCATAAAGATTATCCGAACAGACACTGGAGTGGCGTTGTCACAATCTCACTACATGGAGAAGATGCTCACACGCTACGGGTATCAGAATCTTCCATGGATCGATACACCTTACAGGTGTGACCAGAAGCTGAAGCCAAACTCAAAAGAAAGCATCAGGCAGCTGGAGTATTCTAGCGTTATCGGGAGCTTGATGTACGCTACTACTGCCACAAGACCTGACATAGCTTTCGTCATGGGAATGCTGAGTCGGTTCACGAGCAACCCAGGCATTGAGCACTGGAAAGCTGTGAAGCGGGTAATAAGATATCTCAAGAAGACTCAGTCATATGCACTGCACTACAGCGGATATCCGACAGTAGTGGAAGGCTTCAGTAATGCTAGCTGGTGTTCAGAGGTGGAGAGCGACAGATCCACAGGTGGATACGTCTTTTCCTTGGGTGGAGCTACTATATCGTGGAAGTCGAAGAAGCATACTATACTCTCTCGCTCATCCATGGAATCTGAGTTCTATGTACTAGAAGCTGCAGCAGATGAAGCAAAGTGGCTTCGGGAGCACATGTATGATCTTTCAGTGGTTGGGGCTCAGATACCGGCGGTACCGATATACTGTGACAACCAGACGACTGCAGCAGTGGCATCGAATGACCTCTTCAACGGGAAGAAGAGAACTGTGCGGCTGTAGCACAAAGCAGTAAACGATCTCATCAAGAGGAGTACTATTGCTGTAATTGACGTTCGGAGTCAGGAGAACTGGCGGATCCGTTCACAAAGGACCTCAAGCGCCAGCCGGTCGATGACTCAGCAAGAAAAATGGGCTTGAAGGCATTCTCATATTGTATCTGTGTAATCCTACCATAAAGTTTTATGCTATTAGTTCAAAGAAAAATCTACTAGACATCTAGCTTTTGGTTCAAGGGAGGACCACTGATTGAAAAAATATCAGGTAACAGTGGGTACATAGTCCTGAGGGACATGGAAGGGATACGCACCCACAACCATTGTTGTCTACTATTGTTCTCTGCGAAGAACAAGTCATGTGGAGAGGATGGCTTCGACGCCTTAATAAGTTCTCAGACAGAGTGAATGTTTGTTGTGCTTTACAGGAAGCACGGTAGCGCAGCACTACAAAGGAGCTCATGGACTCCATGCTACAGTGGGGTGACACCACAATGAGGTTCCCATGTAAGGGTAAAGTCTCGGCTTAGCGAGCCATGTCACTGCGATATAGCACCGCTTATAGGCAGGTAGCCAAATGTTGTATAGTATAAATGAAGAGTGGTAGACAACACTACAAAGAGGCCAATATCCTCATGTTACAGTGGTATGACACCACGAAGAGGTACCAGGTAGGGTAAAGCCTCAACTTCGCAAACCATGTCATAGCGGCGTAACACAGCACAGAAGCGCAAGGCTTCATGCTGGGTAGTTTGGCACTACAAAAAGGCTTCACTACCAAAATAAGTCATATTACCGACGTAATTTGCGACGTTTCCCGAAAACGTCGCAGATAAAAAACATTTTACCGACGTTTTTTTATGACGTCGCAAGACGTCACTACTAGCGACGTTCAGCGACGTTCAGCGTCGTATAGTAACTACGTTTGCGTATTGAAAAACTCACGTCGCGGATATGTCGGTGAACGTCGCTAATATCATTGATATTAGCGACGTTTGGCGACGTTTTTACTATGGCGTCGTTAATATCAATAAAGTTGCGACGGTTACCGACGCCCTTATGTTACGTCGCTAATGTGCGAATATAGGTCAGTTTCGATTTCACTTCCCCCCATTTCCCCCCCCCCCCCCAATATTTTCCTTCCCCCCATTTTCCCCCCTGTCCCCTCGACCCCCGTCCGACCGCGCCCTCGGCGACCCCCACCGACCGCCGCGAGCACCGACCCCGTCCAGCCTCCTCCTCCACCGCCCAGCCTCCTCCTCCACCGCCTCTCCGACCTCCTCCTCCTCCTCCTCCTCCTCCTCCTTCCCGGCAGCCCCCGCCGAACCCGACCCCCTACCGCCGCCGTTCGCCAGAGCACCTCCTCCTCCTCCTCCTCCTCCTCCTCCTCCTCCTTCCCGGCAGCCCCCGCCGAACCCGACCCCCTACCGCCGCCGTTCGCCAGAGCACCTCCACCGCCGCTCCTCCTCCTACTCCTTCCCGGCAGCCACCTCCACCGCCGCTCCCCCTCGCCGTCGTCGCTCCCCCTCGCCGTGACGGTCAGGTAAACCTAGACTAGTCAACAAGGTCACTTACGATTGATTCATGCAAATTATATGTTACATATGTACGATTGATTCATGCAAATTTGTGCAAATTATATGCTGTCACCCCACCTGTCGTCGTTCACCTGAAGCTCTCTCGGGCAGGCTAGGGGCACAAGGGAAATCGATGAATGGTACTATTTATTGCAGTTAATAGTGTATTATCCCAATTAATGGGTTAATTCAAATAGAAACATTAGTATAAATTACATTATCAGGTTTTCAAATATTAAACACCGAGGAGGTTTTTAGGTACACTAGTTGATTCAACAGTAAACAAGAACCTTAGGCTGGCAACATTCTCAACTTAAAATTAGATAGGGTTAACTCATCTTATGGTTTGTAATTCCCTGTGTGATTTGATAATCATTTATTGATGTAGCGATGATGAACGTAGGACTAGTTAAGCATATGATTTGCATTAGGTTGAAAATTAATAATTCTCTTGATTTTTAATCCTGAAGACAATGTAGGTAATTGCAAACAAGAAGATGCACTTTATTATTTTTTATAATTTAATTATTCACAAACTGTTAATGCATGGAGGTATAAGTCGTATACATATATGCTAAGTTTAACCCTCTCCAAGATTGAATGTAATGTACCTCAAGATTATTTGCTCACAGTTTCCGCCGTAACATCTCCTGTGGCTCTGCTGGCAACTGAAGTCCAGATGCTACAAAGGACGATCCTTCGCTGAAATCGACTACAACACCCATCAGTTCAAGTTCATTCCTATATGAGTAGATTCCAATGCCATAGAAGCCATCAGTTTGTTGACCTTCCTCTATGGCATTGGAATATACTCATATAGGAATGAACTTGAACTGATGGGTGTTGTAGTCGATTTCAGCGAAGGATCGTCCTTTGTAGCATCTGGACTTCAGTTGCCAGCAGAGCCAGGAGATGTTACGGCGGAAACTGCTCTCATGTTACTTCTCCTCCTCCACCATGGCTCTGGACCCATCTGCTCCTCCCTTCTTCCCTTCTTCTCATTCGACTATCTCGGCCTCCTATTCGGCCTACTATTCCGATATGCGTTTGATACGGTCTACCTAACCTATATACTGATACTAATCTGATACTCTCTGATATTAAGTACATCCGGCTTACTAGCTAGCGGATCCACCAGTTACATGATTATATACTAATTATGTTTAGTTTGTCTTACGATACAGATTTTCACTTGCATGTATAAAGTATGCATGTATAATAGTAGGTAATGATATGCAAAACTGAAAAGATAAATGCAATGCATGAATGAATGGATGAAAAGATAAATGCAATCCATCGGAAAAGCTTTGACACTTGCATATCATTCACTACCTTGATGTATCTATCTTACAGAATTATGGAGCTGAATTACTATCTGCGGAATCGTACTTGGATGTACAACCGTCATCCTGATGACATGTGCGGTGTGCGGGATGAATTCATAGAGGGTGTACACCAGTTCCTGCAGTTTGCCAAGGCGTTCCCTCAGTACATGGACGGTACCAAAATTAAGTGTCCGTGTGTGAGATGTCGCAACTTGAAATATCATCCAGAAGTGGATGTCACGTATCATTTGTACTCGAAGGGTTTCACGCCGAATTACTATCAGTGGAGCGAGCACGGAGAACTTGTGTCTTTAGCATCGGAGTACGAGCCTTATGTGGATGTCCACAACAACGCTCCTTACGACGATGGGTTGGTGAACATGGTTTTTGACGCGGCCGGGCCTAGTTTCGATCCGGATGATCATGATGCACCTGAGGAGGCACCGAACCCCGATGCTGCACAGTTCTGTGGTCATGCGGCCATGCATCTCATGAGGCCCATGAGGTCCATGCGGCCTATGCGGTTCATGCGGCCTCATGCGGCTATGCGCTCATGCGGCCATGCGCTCATGCGGTCCATGCGGCTCATGCGGTCCATGTGGCTCATGCGGCCATATGTCCATGCGGCTATGTGGCCATGCTGCTGTTGCTGCGTGATTGGCTCCGCTGATAGCGCAGGCAGTTATGGCCTTGAGTCGGTTACTGGAAAGTTGATTCAAATTTGATTCAAATTAATTCAGATCCTATTTTTGTGGGATTTAAAATTAATATGTGGCTATCTTTGTGGGATCTTTCCAGAACTGATTGAGCGACTAGGGCTTCCTCTTTCTCTCTATATATACTCTCTTCTTGCCTCCTTTGAGGTGTGATCCGAAAAATAGAAATCAGAAGAGAGAGAGAGCCGCTACCGCCATTGCAAGTTCAGAAAGTCCGAGGAGTCAGAACAGAGGTGACTTCGAGCGTTCCAGAAGTTCTTCGAACTTGCTGGTTCCTGGAAGCAGATCGTGTGGGACGAATTTTGCTTTGAGCAACGGTGTTTTTACACCCCAGCAACTTTTCTCTATTTCATCTTTCGCTAGATTATTGTATCTCGTTCTGTCCCAATTGCAACACGTTTGCAAGGAAGAACGAGAGATCTTCTTTTCTCTCTTTTCTGCAGTTGTAATTTGGTTACTATTGTTTTTCCGATCTTCGTGGATCTTGAGGTTGTACAATGCAAAAGTTTTTTTTGCTCACACCCTCTGATCTCGATCGCACCTGTTTTCCATCTAATTTCTCGCCCCGGGACTAACAAATATGACGGCTAACTGACCACATTATTCACCACAAAATTCATCTCTAGTATTTCCGGAAAATTTTCAGCTAAAAAGATATGGCATTTTACTGCAGGGCTCATTAATCATTTGACTGAAACCTCACAGTGCTTGAGGTGTTTTCCTCTCTTGAGCTTGTCTCCCTCCTTTGTGGGGTATTTTCTCTACCCATTTTTGGCTTGCTTTCCACTCTTGAGTGTCATCATCTTTAATGTAAAAAACCCATAGGCCAAGAATAAACACCACAGTAGTTCTCCAAATTTTGGCTGCATATCTGGGCCCATCAAGCAGAATTCAATAGGAAATAGGTAAATAGAGTATTCATGATGGTTGCTATTGGCATGAATAAGTGCCTCCACATAAATTTGGAACAGCAGCAATAAACCAGCAAAACAGAGAGCCATATGGCTTCTGAGCCTGTTGTATCCTGAGAAAAAGAGAGAGAGAGAGAGACATTAATATGGTCCCGTGACTGTGTGCACCATCATTGGCAATCTATTAACTCAACAGGACAATAGAGTGCAGCAGCAACAGCACAAGGTTTGTAACTTTATTGCCAGCGTTGGGTTCTGAGCATGCTGATGGCCCCCCCTCCCTGAAGACCCCTCTCAGAACCTCTGAATTCTTACTGTTCCAACTTTATCTTGAAACTTTTAAGACACCGAGAAGGCTGGCTAAAGGGATCAGAACTCTATATTCATATAAGCAAACATAAGTTGATTCATGTACCTTCTTTTGGAATATTTACGGATCTGTTACATACTGCTCCCAATGGAAAATGATTAGCTCAACAGCTCACTGTTGGGTCCTCTTCTGAATTCAATCATTGTCCTACATGAGAACTTTGTGTCAGACACTTGGAAAGAATAACTGCTCTCCCAAACGTCATTTGAATATAATTCTAACACTCTGTTGTAGTTGTGTTTGATGTTAATGACAAATAATTCATGGAAAAATAACACCTCTACCCATATGACATAAGCCTAGCCTCACAGCCGGCCGAGTAAATTGTAGACAAGGGGACAACAACAATAAGTAATAACTAATGGATGGTTATATATATATATATATATATATATATATATATATATATATATATATATATTTTTTTTTTTTGGGAAAAAAGGTGAATTTTATTCCAAATGAAAAGCCATACTCTTACAACATACAAACAGAGTGGGACTCCCACTCAACTCTCATCAATTCTCCATAGCCTTTACATCATACTCAATGTTATGGAGAATACCAACTGGGGGGGTGACCAGCCCCTCAAAAATCCGACGGTTTCGCTCCCGCCACACGTGCCAAACCGCAGCAGCCAGGCGAACTCTGGCTGTACGGAACCAGTCCTGCCCCCTCCCCCTGCTATCTCGGATCTCCGTGATGATGTCCCCCACACATTTCCCGGAGGCGCTCACTCCCAAAATCCGAATCTGCTCCGACCATATCTGCCAAGCCAGCGGGCACTCGAAGAAGATATGCTTCATAGATTCAGGCTCCAACCCGCACAGCACACATGAGGGATCAGGAACCGGCACCCCAAACGACCTCAGGCGATCTCTAGTCAAGAGGCGGCCCAGTAGAAGCTTGTAGACACACAACTGCATCTTCCTGGCCAGACCCTTGCACCAAACGAACTCGTAATTAGAACACAACGGAAAAGCTCGCCGGATAAGGTTGTAGCAGCTACGGAATTGGAACTCCCCCGTCCCGGCAGGCGCTCCTGTCGGCTCCCAAATCCATCGATCCGCAGGCAGCGACGGATCAATGGTAATAGATGAAATGCTCCCACCCAGCGCCTCAGTGAACCGATACGAATCAGGTTGCCACTCCCCATCACTAATGATGCGCCTGCATGTCAGACCCCGTCTGTCCTCCTGATGAGTCGGGGCTCCTCTGATGTCCAACAGCGATCGCCGATCAATCCAAGGGTCTAGCCAGAGGTCCGTACCCGACCCGTCCTTCATGACCCTCCGGATGGCAGACTTGAGCACCCCCCTGTGTCTCAAGATATTCTTGAACGTGACTGAATGGTTGTTGTCAGTAGAGCACGTCCAAAAACTACCCTGCTTCACATATCTACCGTGCATCCAGTCCGCCCATAGAGATCCCCTGCTGATAAATCTCCAGGCCAGCTTAAGCGTAGAGGCCTCCCTGATCTCCAGCAGCGGGCGGAGCCCCACTCCTCCCTCCTTCCTGGGACGACAAAGCTGGTCCCAATAGATCGCGTGCATACCCCCCCTCCAGATGAAGTCGGCACATAATCGCTCCACACGCCGGATAGTAGCCACAGGTAGGAGGATGGACTGCAGCCAGAATTGAGCCACAGCCGAGATCACCGATCTGACCAACTCGATGCGCCCGCCAAATGACAGACCTGCTGCTTGCCAACCCTCAACTCGCCTCTGGACATACTCCACCAGACTCGTGCAATCCTGATCCCGAGCATAATTGACTGTGAGAGGCACCCCTAGGTACCGCACTGGAAGATCACTCCTCGCGATACCCAGCACCTCAGCCCTCTCCTCCTTCCGGGTGCACAGGGAGCTGAAGTAGACCCTACTCTTATCCTTGTTCAACTGGAGACCCGAAAATGCCTGCAAGTCTTCTATATATATATATATATATATATATATACTAATCCATACAGTTTCTAGGAAGGTTGGTTTTATATATATCACTACCAACAATTCATTCTAAATTAGAAGACTCATCCTTTGAGGTCAGAAAACGTTTCTCTAAAAGAGCCTTCCTATAAGCATCATAGCAACAGTAAATCAATGCTGATCTAGCATCAAAAACTATTGATTGCTTTGATAAAAGGAACCAGGTCATGCGTCTGAATTTAGAAAAATATATTTTGCGTAAGACTGATGAAGATTGATTGTGTGTGTGCATGCAAGGAAAAACTGAAATCAGAGATCTGAGTAATAAATTGTAGTAGTCCTATTGCTAGTGAAAGTTAGCAACAACAAAAAAACTGTCAATAGAAGGGGAGACGGAGCCCAAAATATTTTTCTGTCAGGCTTACTGTTTTTACATAGATACAAGTACCCTAATCAGCTAGAAAATGTGATAGAAGAAAAACTCAATAAAAAAGAGGGGGGAAATAATTGAATCAAAATACATCTGTTTGTGTTAGGTTTTATATAATAAAGGATTGATGAATAGACTTGTAGTGGATGGGAAGTAGGAATGAGGAAATGGATAGAAATGGAATGGAGGCACTCTGAGTGGGAGAAAATAAAAATCTTCATGTTAAGCACTTCTCTCCAACTTAAGATAAGGTAGTAGTTGTCTAGTTTCCCTGCCGCTTTCAAACGAGATGCAAAAACATAGGTGACGAAGTAGGTAAAGGTGGGCCTAAGCATGAAGAGGTGCAGCTTGGTGCTAATCAAGCTAAAAGAATATGATAGAAGAAAAACCTAATCAAAGAGGAAAACAAATAATTGAATCAAAGTACATTTGTTTGTGTTAGGTTTTATAGAAAAAAGGATTGATGAATAGGCCACTTGTAGTGGATGGTAAGTAACGAGGAAGAATTGATATATGATAGAAATGGAATGGAGGCACTCAAGTGGAAGAAAATAAAACCTATATGTTAAGCACTTCTCTCCAACTTAATATAAGGTAGTACTTCTCTTGTTTCTTGCTATATAGTTGACTCATGATATATCCCATTTCCAGGAGGCAGAGTATGTCTCTTTCTTAGTGATGCATTTTTCCTAGTAACTAAGCTATAGTGCTGCAAATGATAGTGAAAACCTAATCCAATCATTTGAAAATCTTAGGGGGTGTTCTTTCTTTTTTTCACTAATAAGTCAATATCACATATTCTATATGGGGCCTCACTTATAAGCGAATTTGATCCCGATAAGTGTCTTCGTTTTTCGCACTTGGCTCCAAATTCATAAGTGAATTTTTTTTCACATATTGGATTGCTTAAGTACTTATTGCATCCGAAAAGTCTATTATGCCCCTGTACAAACTTCAAAATTCATTCACTTGTCCAAACTCTAATAGAAAGTGGTTTTCCTATATATAAACCTAATCACCCTTTCCTCTCCCCTTTTCCTTCCTAACAACCAAGCATTTCCTCTCTTTTCCATCCCAAACAATCCCAAAATTCGTCCCAAAACAACCTCGTTTTTTAGAATCTATCGCAACTTCATGGGACCATATCTCCTAGCTCTGACGTCCGAATCACTACTAAGTTTTTTTTTTGTTGGAATCATCTCGAGGTAACCTTTATGAATCTATAATTTAATTAGCAAATATGAACTCATTAACTCTGTAAATTAATTCTGAATATATTATCCATGTTTTATATGAGAGGGCATATGGTAAAATAGCACTTATAAGTGCCAAAAAAAACAGCAAAATCACTTATAAGTAAAAAAAAAAAAAAAATCACTTACGAGTGGAAAAAGAAGAATAGATTTTATAAGTGCAATTATAAGTGAATGGAGTAAGTGACACTTATAAGTGATCAACACTTATAAGTGGGGAAAAAACCCTTAAACTCTTGACTTTCAAATTAAGCCAAAACCAGTTAATGGGTTATGAATAGGGAATAGCAATTATTCTAATTTACATACCAACATACCTAAACATAAATAAACAAGAGAATTGTACATGTTATAATATCAATATGACATGCTAACCACAACAACTTCCTACAGATTTCAATTTGCACTGTAGATAATCAAGAATATAGTCTTACTTTAGTCTATATCAGGCATAACCTTGACAGGCAAAATGAATCATTGACATTACATAAAATAATATTTTACATGTAGCAGTGAAATATTGCTTTAGATAATTTAGCACAAAACTAATTAATTTCCAATCTGAACACAGTAAGGAAGAGCACAAGCTGAACCCCAGTCCAAATCTGTGATATTACATGAATCTGACCTGAACTTTACCTATACCACTAGTCAAGTACATACCTACCCCCACTTGTAATAATGCCCAACACTGAGAACAATCCCAGGTTCTAGACAAACCAAACCCAACTACCCATATGACACCATAAAAAGGCCCAATTCTGACCCATTCTGCATCATCAAATTTATCATATTTTGCCTTGGATGTTGGTGTAACTAGAAAGTCCTCTGAAAAATAGCACATATATTAGACCTGGCCACAACAAAACACAATCACCAGCATCACAACACATGTCCAATCTTGTTAAAGTTTACCTTATCGTGGATGTTGGTGTACCTAAGTCACTTTTCACCAACTATATCAGACAGCAACTTGAAGATTGTAACTTCAAAAATATCCATTTTAGAACCTAAAGCAACCATCAGAGAACAATGCCAACATTTATCACTATATAATTCATCCAGTAGACTACCTTTCTCTCCAAAAGAACATAATCTATCTGGCTGTTGCTCATGGATCATATAAATGATTTACGGTTCAATGTCAAAGCCCATTCATAAATCGCAAAAGGTTGCTGTATCGGATTTACTAAATATATATCGCAAATGTTCTATGCCCGCATCTTGCTCAGATCTGTATAAAAAGGCATCCAACATGACATTCAGAAATAGTTCAGCTGAATACTGGTGCTCAGTCCCAATCCATCCACAACCAAAAGTTTCAGCTGAAATATACATGCTTAAGCCTTTAGTAATTAGCATATATATTACAATACGTTAGGTGCACAAGTTGATCTGTTTGGTTGTTAATCAGCTTTGTAACAATCTACCTGAATTCAGGATCAGCTTACAGATGAATAGTAACCATGAAGACATCATAGTGTCCCCACATTGCACCCACTTGCTTCAGAGAGATTCCTGATGAAGAAATTAGGTCATCAAATATGTACCTTTCTTAAGTTTTGACATTGAATGAAATGCTTTCAAGCAGAAATAACAACTTCAACATTAAATTATTGTATAAGACCACACACCTGAACATAATCTCATCATGAACAGCTTTTCGATGAAGGTAAGGTAGCTCTCATTTGGCATGACAAGTGCACTTCTCAGCATGCTCGCGAATGCAGCAAACAGGAACAAGTAATACACCTGCACAGTTTAGGAGGGCATCAGAAGGATTTCACCATGTCATTTCTAACTATGCCACATTAAATGATTGCACCCTCTTACTATGAGATAATGAGAAAGTACATGTACCAACTGGAAACCACATGACATCAGACAGCATTATTAGGAAAACAAAAACCATGCAAGTCATATATTGATATATAACGTTAAACAGGAAAAAACCGTAGAATACTACATGTTCCTATTTACTACATGCACTTTTATATGCTTTCAGATACAAAAGAAACGAGGCCTGGCAGAGATCACATCAATTACATCAAGGCCCGCACCACATCCTATTGGACAACAACAACAAAGCCTTTATTCCAAAGTTCTGGACTAGGTTTGAATTCTTTGATGTGCTTCTAGAGTTTCAGATCTATGTGAATATATAAAGTGGCGTGATAGAAAGAAAGCCAGCTTACTTCTGGGGTTCCATCTGATCTATAGAAGAAACCTTCTTTACTGGAAATTTTAACCCTAGTTTCAAGTTGTAATGTTTCCTAATAGTACTCCAGTAGTCTTCTTCGGCGGCACATGACAACTACCCAAAAATCACTAAAAGTCAGCAAGACAGGTTACCGCTGTACATCCAAGTACCAACATGTGTGTTATCTCTTAGGAAGCGCGATAAGAAGATCATCCATAGCATGGACATCATCAGTATGGTCGAGTGGTCGCCGGGTATTCTGGAGAGACTTCCGTGGACGGACATGGGCAGCTGGTGGTAGTGGTAATGGTGTAGTATGTAGTGATGGTGGCAGAGGTGGACATTCAACAAGAACATATGGACGTGGAGGCTTTGATAAAAGTGGTGAGGTAGTGGGTGGAGGATGAAAAGACTGAGCTTCAAGAGAAGTGACATCAGAAGACGTAACAAGTTCCGATCGGAAGGAAAGTAACATACATAGCATTTCTGAGTCCAAGAGTAGCTCACAAATAGATACTTTGCTACACGAGAAGCTAAGTTATCAACAGGCAGACAAAGATGATGAACAAAGCAAGACCAAAAAACTCTAGGAATCAACAAAAAGGGCTATGAGGGAAAGAGAATAGGATAAAGTGATTTGTAGTTGAGAATTATGAGGGTTTATGGTTAATGAAATAACAAGCAGTAGTAACGACAAAGTTCCAATAGAGTTTGGGTATATTCATTTGAAAGATGAGTGAACGTGCAACCAGCTCAAGAAGGACGGTCTTTATGTTCAGCAACGTCATTTTGTTGTCGGGTACAAGAACAAAAGTCTGATGTATGATATCATGGGTAGCACGACTATCATGAAGCTTGCTACTCATATACTCGCAAGCATTACCCGTATGAATTATCTTAATGGTAGTAGAAAATTGAATATGAGTCAATAACAAATGATCAAAAAGTACGCAATATCTCAGAACAATCACGAAATAAATATAACCAAGAAATACGAAAATTATCATCAATAAAAGTATCGAAATAGCACAAACCAAATAGACTAGTAATTTTATAAGGTCCCTAAACATCGGAACGCACTAAAGAAAAGGGAGCATTGCTTCTAAAGAAATGAGGAGAAAATGTAGAGCAACGTTGCTCCCGGAAAATACAAGGTTAGAAACATCTGGAGTGCCTTTTTAAGGATAGACAACGGAGCATACGCTAAACGTCGATGGCAATCAACAGAAGAAGTATTTGCCAAGATATGTGGTGGGATGTCTAGAATATTAAATCATTTGCTTTCCGTCTCCTACCAATAATTGCATGATCTGGAGATCCTGAATCACAAAAAAAGATGATGAAAATGTTGTGGAGGGGTTATCATATCGAATAAGACGACTAACAGAAACAAGATTAAAATGTGATCCAAAAACATTAAATACAGAACGAAGTTGAAATGTAGGAGTGATAGGCATTACAACAGACCCACAGATCGGGATGGCCTCCCCCTTAATAACCCTAATGAACTTAGAAAATGTACCATATGTACACTGAACCGACAGATTAATATAATTGGTAGTGCCAGAGTCCATAATCCAAGAAGAACAATAAGTGATGCATGAAATCATTTAGTCGAGGAACAGGAAATAGGGTCAGAAGACTGAGAAATCTTACAACGCAACACTTGCAACCTAGTTTTAGCTTCATCCTTGGTCGTCGCACAATGCAACACTTGCCACCTAGTTCACATAAATCCATCTGCCTCTGCTGCACATCTCAAGTCAATTCTAGCCACCAATGAGATCTCCCTCTTCCATATATGAGATGAACTCGAGCATGCCCAAATCTCCAGATCTGATATGACTACGACAAATCCGAGACTAACGACTCGATCTTGACGCCTCACTCATGTTGCATGTCCTCCGGTCATGTCAACCTCCTTACCGTAAGACTTCACGACATTCGTCAATGAGATATTCTTATGAAATCCGTATCACTCTCGACTCATGCGATCACTTATTTTATGTTTATTCCTTTTTGTATTTTTTTTCTTTCTTATTGTAAGAGGAGAGCATCAAAAAGGAAAAGAAGAAAACAAAATTAGTTGCAACTCAACTCTCTCGTCCGCATCCTTCTCCCGTCCACAATTATTTGCTTCCAAGATGTGACATGCTTAGCATGTCCAACTTGAGGGGGAGTGTTGAACTCTACTATCTATCTCCTGGTATTACTATCATTCGTGGTGACCCCTTGATTTTACTCTCAGTTGAGAACTATATGTGTCGACAACTCTCTTCATACCAACAATTCTCTTTTACATCATGTATCGACCTTCGTTGTTAAACTCCGTTTGATGTTTCTATCACTACTATTGTGATAATTAGTTTTTTAATTTTCCTCATATTTCTACTTTATGTAAAAAGTTGGACACGTTCACATTCTTGAGAGGAAATGTTAGAGATAGTCGGTGTATTTGAAGTGTGTTGGTCTATTGTAGTCCATGTTTAAATCCACATTGGTTATGCTTTATGAGGAAGGGTCACATTCTTGATATATATCAATATATCTACTCAAAGCACTTGATGAAATTTATCCCTATCCTAGAAAGCATGAACAAGCCAAAAATGTGGTCGTGTCGAACACATATTGGACACTCCACAAATATGTATCTGAGACTCCACGAACACACCAAAATAAATGTCGTATCCGTGTCGCCGTGTCCGAAAGTATCCATGTCCGTGCAACATATTCCCTATCAGTGGAGTATCTATTTCACATACTTCAAAATAGATATTGTGTTCCCATGTGTAGCTTCATCTACTTCTTCCACTATAACTGAACATCCAACCTTTCACACACTAAACAAAATTTGTTCTTTATTTTGTTTCTCTAGTTTGAACCTTTGGCTAGGTTACATAGACATGAAAACGGATTATAGACACAATATGGATTCAAAATACAACATTAAAAAGATAGGATAGAGATATGTCATAGAAACAGTTATATATACATATGAAAGCATAGCTATATACATATTTTGTACACTAGATCTTAATAATATGAATATATATGCATGTTTGGATAGCAACTAGTTTCCAAAAAGTTCTAGAAAGGAACTGTTGCAAATGAATGTTACTGTTACTTTCTCGTAATGTTTCGGCACAATCACTACAATGCCAAAACAGTTTGAACCATGTTTTGGGTTCCTTTGGAGCCTAGATATGGTCAGCCCTATCTAGGAATTATCCAGTTAGATGCATGCCAAGTGCAGATACAGATACAAGCTCAGTCTCATGGATAAGTATCTATGTAACCTAGGATCCTCGATCTTTGGTGATATAATATAATTTTAACATAGCAAGTTTATATAACAGAATGATCTATTCTGCAACATGAACAAATTGTAGATACAGACAGTCCTAAGCTAAGACACCAAGCATGTAAAACACCATCAACATGTAGAGAATTTAGGTTAAAGGTTTACATTTAACCATTCGAAAATCAATACAGTTGATTTGAACAGAATTTCATGAAACGAAGAGTTATATTCCTTAAATAACACATATGAAGCACAGAAAGTACATATCCTGAAAGGGAACAGCAGTGAAGGTAAAGGTACCCAAATGACAGTCGTATACTGATGTTTTTGAAAATGTCAGATGGAAATGGAATGCTGCCAACCCGAAGTGCAAGAGGTGCAAAGACCATCATTATCTTTGGCTAATGGTAGCAAGATTTAGAGGCCCCCAACTTTGGTCCTGGAAAATTCATGGAATTATTAAATATGTTATCAGAATGGAACACTTCCATAGTTCCAAAATCTCCCAATGAAAATATACTCAAAACATGGCCCAATAATTGACTCTGTATTTGAGTTTATAAAGTACAGACATTTTTCAATTCATTAACTGAGTAAATATCCACATAGGGGCCATGCCCCCTATACAAGTACGCAAAGTTCCATTATCAAACATCACAGAAACCATCATAGAAAATCAAAATCCTAAAACTTATCGAGATTCTTACAATAATATAGCCTTTTAGAACTGAAGAACATTCCAAGCATTTCCTTAACATATAATCTGTCGGAGAAGTAAAGCTAAATGTGCTTTTGTTTAAACTACATCGTACTAACATTTTTTATGCAATGCATTTTGCAGCAATGCAAAATGTTAATATCCTCAATCTCCCACAGGCATAATGACCTCCATTGAGAGGCAAAAGCAGTTATATAACAAGAACAAGATTACTTGGTAGTTGGTATAATATTGTTCATCTTAGCATTTCACAACTTTAATATATCATCTCATCAAGACAAATTCTAGACTTGTAGCCAATGGAAGTAACTATATTTGAAACTCCGCACGTTTGTGGTAACATGCCTTCACATAATATAGGTTATCTCATTTCTTCATATGGAATCATAATACATAAAATTTTGTCACATTGATTTCCTAAACACCACAATGACCCGTCTTACAATAAAGTTGATAAATTTAACAAAAGACTCTGGAACAGCCTACAACTATCTAGAAAGAAAACTGTTTCAGCAGAAATGAAGCTCCTTAGCTCCAATAAATGTTCATCACTGGATATGTGGAGCATAAGGAGCAGGTTTGTCATCAATGCTTCTGATCCCAACTTATGGGACCGGAAGCGAATAAAGCCTCCATAATCTTTTGATACGCACACAACTCTAAACAATGAATTTCTTCAGCTACTGCCTCTTTTGTAGGAAGATATATCTCACTTCCTGGAGACGAAAAAGTTCCATAATGATCGGAATAACTGCCTACATCTTGCACTAGACCATTTACAAAATGGGGGGTTAATGAGGACACCAAGCCATAGAAAACAGATTTTTCAGATTTTACTGTTTGTTTGATTTCCTCATCGTTTGTTTGTTATTTCCTTGTTGGAATAAGTATTGGTTGTCCTAGTCAATAGGAAGAGCATTTGTCTACCTATTCTTTAGGAGTATCTCAACTGATTAGTTATTCAGTTTTTTTTTTTTTTTAGATTGTTTGTTTGTAGTCCTATTTATATCCTTCGCATTTACTGAAGGAAAAAGGGATGCTTAATGAATGAAAAGAATTTTCCTTCATGAACTCTACTCTCTCTCTCTCTCTATGTGGCTGAGATAGCCAAGCCCCTCTCCCTCCCCTAATCCTCTCTCATTCCCGACCTCCCATTCTCTCTCTCTCTCCAGACACGATAGCAGTCTGTCTCCCCTGACAGCAGCAACATCGACAGAAGCAGCGGCGGTAGCAACATCGCAGCGGCAACAACAACAACAACAACCTTTCTCCCAATAATCATTCGACATTCAGATTTAAATTTCCTTCCAATTTGAGCCTAGTAAATGAGATAACTGCATCTACATCTAATATACTATCAATAGACTATTGATCCACGATTAACCTTGAGAGCTTCTTCAAACATAAACTGGAACTTGTTGCTATAGTCCTAAACATTAAATGGAGAACTAGCATGAGTTAGGTAGTAACATTTGATTCAGTTTTCTACCAAAAATCTAAGGATTGCATGATAGCTTTTGGTATCTTTATATAATTATCTGGTATCTAGCAAAGAGTTAAATGACACCCTTTCAGAACAACCTGCGAATATACAAGGTAATTATACAGCACCAGATCCCGATTATACTACCTCCAAAATCACACGCTACTTATTGTCTTGCCAAGACTGCCGCACCCTATCATCAAATAGTTGGCTCGGAACTTCATCCTCGACCCAAGGAGTCTGACATCAAAGCAACTCCTGCCAATTGCCCGCAACAATTGACAAGCTTCCACGAGTAATTGTGGAAGACCTCGACGACGTTTCCAGGAGCCCAAGCACTCAAGCCCTTCGTGGAAGGTGATCAAGGTCTAATGTCCTTCCTGGGTACTCGTTCCACTGCTGCTACGGTGCCCACCAGGCAGGGATTGTACCTAACAAAAATACTACGCTGGTCACTGGAAACGATCTCCGCAGGCCGCCATGACTCTGAGGGCACCTCCCGCTTATCCTAAACCTCAACTTTACTACCTTGTTTGAATCTCATGGGTGCCGTGATATCAATAACCCTACTTTTTTTTTTTCAAAAACTTCTTTCTAGGAAAGGAACAAACATCACATTAAGAAACCATGACAGTTCTATAATGAGAAAAATCTAACTTTAGCAACATTTAGTCAAGAAATTTCATTAGAGATACAACACATCAAAGGTCATGAGCGAAGAAAAATCAAAAACTAACAATTCTTAAGCCTTTTACATAAATGAAATCCACCGAAAAAATGATAAAACAAACAAATATAAGGTTAATTGGGAACACATACGAAATGACACAGACACGACACTTATTTTCGTGTGCCCGCATACATTTTGGAGCACGCATGTCATGTCGGGTATGTGTCCGACACTGCTGTACGGACACCACATCGACAAAATTTTAGTCCAATCGTCGGAAATTTTAACATTTAAACCATCAGAATTCCAATAAATTATCACAGGAGCAGAATTGACAGTAGAATCAGTAAGGACAAGAACAGTAAGAAAGGAAGTTCCTATTTGTTTATTTCGCGCATTAAAAAAAAACAAATCGAGTAGAGAAATAAAAATGACAATTGACAAAACATACAAATCTAGGTTACACGGGCACAAGTACGAAATGCCACGGACACGACACCTAGTTTTCCGTGTCCCGGTGTATTTTGGACCGTGCGTTTTGTCCGATACATGTCCGACACATCACGACACGGAAGTACAAATCTGCATAATTTTCAAGATTTAAACGATCAGGACTATTATGAAAATACCAGAATTAACAGTAGAACTGTAGAATCAGCAAGAACAAACAAAAACCACATTGGAATGGTTTGTATAAAAGAAAAGGATCAAATTGCTGATTAAAAGAAGAATTAAATGTCAGAAAATCTGCTGACCTTCCAATCAGCGATTGAGAACCACCAGTGAGCGATTTGAGACTTTCGATCTATTCTTCTTCTTCTTCTTCTTTCAAGTTAAAAAAAATTGGGGGAAATTTGGAGATAATTAAGCTAAAGATGCATTTGTATACAAATGTATTTAGGGATTAAACATTCAATGAAGCCAGCTTGTGGAGTGCGTACCAAGTCCGTGATTGATTCTTCGATTTTACGCAGATTTTGTTGTAATATTTTTAAATATTTATATAAACGATGGAATAATGTTCCATCAGGTCTCTCGACTGTTGGTACAGGTTATGTTGCGGTCTTTCTGGCCGCAAAATCACTCTTAACAATTATTGCGTATAAAGATGAGCGTTCGGTTTATTCGAAAACCGAATCGAAATTAGTCAAAACAAAGTTGAATAAACCGAAATCAAAACCACCGAACCCAATAATAAATTTAACTTGTTACTTTTGGACTATTTGTATTATTTAATTGATCGAATCCAAAGTTAAAATTATTGTTAAATTATATTAAAAATTATAATTTTTATACACATATTTGTTGAATTTTAAAATTATGCACAAAGTTGGACTGGTTGTTAAATTACCAAAATCAGAATTCAAAACACATGGATAGAATTGTTATTTTCAAAATGTACACACTTTTAGTCACAAAATATGCAAAGAATGTATGGTATTTACATAATTATATAATTCTTATTCGATTTTCAATTTTGGACCGAAAGCAGAACCGAATAAAAAATCGTAGTGTATCGAATAATGCTCACCCCTAACTGCGTATAGCATATCATTTTTTTTCTCATTCCATCTTAATTCAATTTTACAAACAACAAAAATTGCAACCTATTATTTTATACATTGAAACTCACAGATTTGTAACTCTATATCATCATTTACAGATAATAAAACAATATATTTGCACCATAGAGTTAAACTTCTATAAAATAGTTTTGGACCCAGAAACGTATATTAATTTAGCAATAATCAAATAACCGATTAATTTGATAATGTATTAATTTATAGATTAATAAATAATTTATTAGTTTATCAAGATATTTCTTTTTTTAAATATTGTGCATTCTATTTGGTTTCGTGTTTTAAGAACTAACAACTCTATGTATTTATTCAGGCAAGTAAAGATCATAAATTTATTTATTTTTCTCAGAAATATGTTGTACATTGTTCAATATACTATACTATTCCATTTTATGAATATTTAACCAAGAAAAAAAAAACTCTATATAATGTTTTGTTTTACATGCAAATTTTTTTGTATTTGTTTAACCAAGTCAAATTTGTAAATTAACTTATTTCTTTTCCAGAAATGAATTGTACATTATTCAAAATAATACATTATTTCATTTTATTAACATTTAACCAAAAAGAAAGTATACTTAAATAAACAAATCTCTTAGTAACACAACATATCATACATACAACAATGACTTTTTATCTCAAATAATGGATGTCGATGACCTCTTGAACTATCTTGGAAAAATAAATGACACGACTTCAGAGATGTTGGTCGAGCAAATAATTGATAGGGTCATGAAAAATGATCAAAATGATGAATTTGAAGATGTAGTTATACTTTGTCCATTTTGCGAAAAAAAGGTTTTCAAATCGGTGATGATATTGAATTGGATGATATTGAATTGTTCTTGTTGCAGTATGAGAGATCTACGCATGAACGAAAAATTAGAGATAAAATCAAATGTGACATCAATTTTATGAAGTAAATAAATAATGATCGAGTCATATTTTAGGGAGACCTAATAACCGAATCATAAACATTGTGTATTCAAAATTTTATTAATTTATATATTTCATGGGACCTAATCATGCAAAAGAAAGTAAAATACCATATTCTATGGCACTTTGAGAAAAAATGTCATAGTTTATATTTTTTTAATATATTTTTATATTTATCAACAGTGGGGTGGATGAGTACTCACAAGCATGTTAATAGCCCTATAGTTGAAAATATAAGAGAAATTTTGAGTCGCACTTCACTTGTTTTATTCATATTCAAGGTGCACGCCACTGCTTTACCTTAATGTACGAATCTCCCCACTTTTGACAGATTTCGTCCAAGATCGACGGTCAACTCCTTTGACCGATAATTTTGGACGACAATACCCTTGTCTTCTCTCTCCCCAAACCCAAACTTCTCCCTCCTCCTCCTCCTTCTGCTCTGTCCTTGTATACCTCCTGCTCGATGGCCTCCCCGACGTGGATGGCGGCCTGCACGAGCCTGACGCAGCCGTCCTCCTGGCCGACCATGAGCAGGCCCATCGTCTTGTGCATGACGATGACGGCCATCTTGTCGGCCGGCAGGAGGCTGACGTGGTGGGCGTGGGAGGCCTTCTGCCTCTTGGCCCTCTGGAACCTCTGCTCCCTCCCGATCGCGTCCTGCAGCGGCTCGAACCAGCCGAGGAAGAGGGACTTCACGTAGGGGAGGCTCGGGGAGAGGCGCCTCTCGAGCATGACCCTCTCGAGCTCCTTGTACTCTGCCACGGCCCCTTCCCAGCCCTTCGTCTCGGTCCTGACCTGGCGCCTGCGGAGCGAGTCGTGGCGCCTCCGGGATGGGCGCGGGGGGGGGGGAGGGTCCTTGAGGAAGGCCATCTCGAAGTGCGACGACGGGGGACTTGGTATCGGGCGGAGGGCTCCTATGGGTCGGAGGAGTAGAGCACAGCCACTTTGGAACTGGAACTGGCGGAGGGGTTTCTTGGTGTTCCTCTTTTGTGGGGGGGTCCTCCATAGAGGAATTGGAGGAAGAAGAGAAGCTGAGGAAGCCATGGCTCTGGCCCTTGGAGGAGGAATGGATAGAGTGGACTCAGTTGAAGTCTCTTGAGTATAGAGTTGAAGAAGAAGAAGAAGGGATATATATGAGGAGATGAGAGGAGAGGAGATGGCAGCAGTGAGCACCCCTCATGTTGACTCGATCCAGTAGGCCCATTTGGGCGGCGGGGGGGGGGGGGGCATCGGAGCGGGAGCGGTGGTGGTGAATCTGCTGGGCGCGATAGTGGATCTTATGGTGGTGATGGTGATGGTGATGGTGAAGGTGAAGGTGAAGGTGGTGGTAGTGGTGGTTGTGATGACCATAGTTCGTATTACGTATTTTGGGATACGTGTACGTATCTGACTCGTATTGCTTGTCTCCTGGCTTGGTTCGGCTTGTTTGGGTTGGCTTGGTTCGGCTTGGGTTGCTTATTGGTTCATCATGAACCAAGAGGAGAACCCTTACCTACCACCACCATTCCCATTTATTAACCCAACACTCTTTCTCTCTCCTCATTCACTCTTCTTCCTCACCATTACTCTCCACCTACACCCAAGAGCCCTAGACAAGTGCAACTTGCTTCATGATGGATCTCAAGTTTTATTGTTCCATTCTCTTCTTTACATGATTATAAGCCTCTTTAGAACTTGGAGTTTTTAATTTTTATGGATAGATTCTTCTAGATCTACGTTGTAACTTGGGGTTTCATGAGTTCATGGAGTTTTTCTTGGTTTTGATCTACTAAAACTTGTTATTTTCGAAAACTAATAGTTCCATAAGCAAGAGCACGAAATTTCGTATGAATTTGGTTTTTGATTCACCTCATTTCGAGTTAAAATAAAATTTTTATGGCCAAAACAAGTTTTCTGAATTTTTCATGTCGGCTGAGTAAGATTTTACGCAGGAAACCATAAAATTGCGTATTTTACGCTGGATAGCATCCAGAATGTAAGATTTTACGCAGGGAACCCTAAAATTGCGTATTTTACGCTGGATAGCATCCAAAATGTAAGATTTTACGCAGGGAACCCTGAAATTGTATATTTTATGCTGGATAGCATCCAGAATGTAAGATTTTACGCAGGGAACCCTGAAATTGCATATTTTACGCTGGATAGCATCCAGAATGTAAGATTTTACGCGCGCAGGAAATCCTGAAATTGTGTATTTTACGCTGGATAGCATCCAGAATGTAAGATTTTACGTAGAGAACCCTGAATTTGCGTATTTTACGCTGGATGGTACCCAGAATGTGAAATTTTACGCTAGAACCCTCCTCTTTTGCGTATTTTACGCAGAATTAAATTTTTGGCGTAAAAAGTGCACAAAATATCTATTTTTGCCTAGTTTAGCTATTTTCTAGCCAGAATTTCGAAAAACTTAAAACATGAAAGTTTTAGATCTTTGTCTTGTCTTTCCGAATATCTCTGGAGCACCTTATTTTGGGTTCGTATGTGGAAGTTATGCTCCGTCTCCCCTGAGCCGCATGATTCCTCCATAACTCTTGCACCATGTTTATATTTAGTTATTGCATATACGCTTATACCAGGTAAGATGTTAATTTTAAATATGTTCTATGACATAATGGTGACCAGTTGTGGTGCACTTTTGACAAATGACATGACATGATAGTGGCCCGTCGTGGCGCACTCTTGACAGTAAATTTAACATGATATATATCTCGAATGCTGTTGCGACGGCTAGCATGTCATGACAGAATTGAATGACCTGGACACCGTGGACGATTGCGTTTGTATAAATAAACCAGTACTGTCTTGCATCATGTCTAGGATAGGGATCCCTGAGTACCACGGTCAGGGATACCTACAGTAATTGACTAAGGCTAATAAACTAGAATAATTCAGCAGACATGAAGATATTTCCAGCTACAGGCAATCCCGTTATCTGGGCGCATTAAGTGGACTTGTAGCCTACCGACGAGTAGGACACATTTTCAGCACACAGTCACGTGTTGCATTCTTCATAAACAGACATTCGACCTGGATAACCGGATGGTCTGCAGGACTTGTGGCTGTTGGGATAATCTTATTGCATTTCCTAGTAACTAGGTCTGTGATAACCCTAGTTAGTTAAAGTATCAAGCCGTACTCTTTGCTTGGCCGTGATTGATTGAATAAAGTCTAGCCTAACTTCAACTTGTCCTGATCCTGTGCAAGATTATGACAAGACATGATTACTTATGCTTGCCTTAACAATAACGATCGGGGGTCCAGTTCTGTTCAGGCAAAGGGTTACAACCCCGGTCCTTGTTTGGTTTAAGGGTTGTAACTTGGCTCCCGGAGCAGTTCTATGTCCTCTCTTCATTTATTGTCTTATTGCTCCCTATGTCATGCACGTCATATTTTATTTTACTTCAATAGCATGATTATTTATACTGGCCTTAACAATAACGATCGGGGGTCCAGTTCTGTTCAGGCGAAGGGTTACAACACCGGTCCTTGTTTGGTTAAAGGATTGTAACCTGGCCTCCGGATCAGTTCTGTGTCCTCTCTTCTCTTATTGACTTATTTCACCCTATGATCTTGCTTACCAACAAGTAGTTGAGACGGATTTCTATTCAGGTGAAGGGTTACAACCCCAGTCCTTGTTTGGTTTAAGGGTTGTGACCTGGTTACTTGAATGATTTTCTCGTACTCAATTTATTGTTGTTATCCTTATTATTATCTGTTTCGTTTATAATCATCTATTATTATTCATTTGTGGTATGCTGGTTTTAGTTCCTAAGTGAAGCCTTCTTTGTGGCACTTGCTCTTTCTGGGGTCTGATCCAGCTGGTTTTGTGTGGCCAGATATCGGAGCAGCACCGGAGGATCTATCTACCTTCTAGCCAGATGGTGACCACCAGGCGTAACCCTGGCAACGAGTGGATTTCTTTTGTCCTCCCACTTTGTCACGATCCGCACCCTGAAGAGGGGCACGAGCACGTGGTTACGTCCAGCCTACTCCGCGGGATCGACGGTAGAACGTTGTATATAGGGTCTGTAATACTACGACTAAAACAGATAAATGTACCTGTACAGTATATATACTCCGAATGGAGGTGACATAGCAATACAGTCTCAATCACAAAGTAAAACTAAGGTAGATAGCATGGAAAGAAAATATGATAGATGAAAGAAGGAAATAAGTCCAAGATTCACACAAGTCCAGAGCTATACACAACATCCCAGAGTCACAAAATATAATATAAAACTACAGTCTGAAAATACTAGCTGGATCGCAGTCCAGGCAAACCTATCTAGCTAATAGTCTAAACAGGGGCTATATCATCTACGGGCTCCAGGGGTAATGTCTCATCAAACTCTATCCTGGCCATACCCGTAAAAGGTAAAGCAATCAACTAATATGTACTCTGTAAACATCAACGGTTATCCTGTCAGGAAAATGAGCAAGTACAAATACCAACAACAATTCTATGTGAATTGACAAATACTATAAGAGACAGTATAATGAAATACAAGACAAAGATATATGAAATACAGGATAAAATTAGCAGGAAATGTAAAATAGATGTGAGTACTGAATAGGACGACAATATATATGTAGGATTGCTTAGGAACTATTCGGAAGCCGAACCCTTAAACCAAACGAGGACCGGGGTTGTAACTCTTCTCCCGAACAGAACTTAGCCTCCTAGGATAAATAAATATAAAATGTGCCTTGAATTATTAGTGTGTTATGTGATCGGCTTAGGAAAATATACTCAGGCTTTCCATCCGACCGGCTATGAACAATGTATACAATAGAGCGGTAAGGCCGATCACCATGGAAAGCTATGAACAATGTAGGGTAAGGCTTTACCCGTCGTGAGACGAGGGTATAGCTATGAACAATGTGTACAATAAAACAATGTAGGAATTTTGATCACACAACCACTAATAACTCCCCATCTCCGAATAGTATAAAGGATCCGGACATAACACGTCATGACACGGGATTCAAAAGCAGGTGATCAGCCCACTCCCAAGTCCATGTCTATACAAGTACAAGTAATAAGTCGAGTCTTATACCAATATACCAAGTAATTCGGGAACAACATCTCATGACAGGATCCGACATATACTAGTCCGTGAAATATCGTGTCTGGAATCAAGTAAGACACTACAACTGAATCGGATATAGTAGATATCAAGACAATAAAAACTATCAGTGAATGTACTCGCCTGCGGTCCTGAGCTGTCAAATGGGGTCAATGCTCAGAGTGATGCCACAAACCTAAAGATGAGATATATATAAACTAATTAGGGTTGAACAGTGTTAGGCATGATTATATAGTATAAGCTATGTAATCTAGGTCAATCTCAGTCCAACTAAGTCAAACTAGGTCACATTGAGTCACACTAGGTCACAAAAAGTCAAACCAAGTCAAACTAGGCTAATGTTGACTAACAGTTGACTTTTGGTCAACTGGTCAACTCTGGTCAACTTCTAGATATTTCTAGGCCAAGTGTTGACTGATAGTTGACCTTTCGTCAAAGCAGTCAAACTTGGTCAACCGAGGTCAAAACTAGCCTAAGCATACTATTCCTAAACATTACCAACCAAGATACCATATATCTTGGTCAAACAGGGTCAACTCTAATCTAAGAATTTAAAATATCAAGTTGCAACTCGTTATTCGTACATCGAAACCTACAACACGTAAATCGAGATAAGATAATCAATGTTAAGGTTAATCATCTTATCACAATGATCTACATGATCATCTTGCCAATTTCAGCGATGTGAGATCACTGGAATCGACCGATCTCAGTTTCGTTGTACTAATTCCGAAATACAACTTAATAAGAATTAGTTATAAATAAAGGTTAATACACAGAGAAAATATCTACAAATATTGTCGGATGATGAAACAAATATCACCAACGTGTCTAGAATTGTCAAATCAGCTAGGATAGCCTATCCATAAGTCCAATTTGGACACAGGGGCAAAAAGGAAATTTTGGGTCAAAACGGTGTCCGTGTCGGACCCGTTTTGTACCGAAAAACGTGCAAGAATACTAGTCTATCAAACCTAACAAATTATATGTCCACGAATCCAGAATGACGATACGAACTCAACGGTATGTCCAGATTTGGATTCCGTTAACCCGATCTCAAATTGGTCCGTTGATCGAAACATTAAAATTCTGATTTGCACGGAAAAGCGTGTCGGAGCCAATATCCTCAAAACTCAGCAAATTATATGTCAACGAGTCTAGAATGACGATACGAACTCAACAGTTTATCCGGAATTGGATTCCGATGAGCCGATCTCAAAACGATCCGTTGACCCGGATATTGGTATCTGACTTGCACCGAAATGCGTGTCGGAACTAATGTCCACTAAAACCTAGAAAATTATATGTCAACGAGTCCAGAATGACGATACGAACTCAACGGTATATCCGGAATTGGATTCCGATGAGCCGGCGTCAAAAAGTCCCGTTGACCCAGACTGTGGGGTCCGCTTTGTACCGAAATACGTGCCAGGGCCCACGTCCTCCAAATATAACAAACTTTTTATAAAAACATGCCAGAACGACGCCATGAGTCTATTGGTGGTGTCAGAAATTGAATCCGGAGTCCCGGGTTCAAAAATGGAATTTTACAAGTTGGAAATTACGAATTCGGACGGCCAACTTTGGCGTCGAATTCAACCAATCAAACGTACTCACAATGAAACGAAACTGGAGGGGTAGGAAGAGGGTTATAACAGCTTAGCATAGGAACCAGTGGTACGCCAAACGAAGCTGCGATGGAGGAGATACAAACCGACGAAGTTGGCTCCGTAAAACTGTCCAAAAATAACACAATTTAAACGGTCAACTTGGTGGCCGGTTTTGATGTATCAAACGATAAAATTAACGGACGAAAATTGAGGGGAGTGAAGATGGATATACCGAGATTGTGACGGAGTGAAGAAATCGTCGATCCAACGGTCGGATTTCTTGAAAATACGTACGAAGTCGCTGCGACGGAACGCTATTTCAACTTCGGTTCCGAGCTCGTCACGACGGGAACCCGTGCCAAACGCACGAAACGCATTGGCGGCGCGTCCCGGAGGACGGTGGCCGCCAAAGGGAGGTCGCCCAGCCCGTGCGCGGCCGTGGGGGGATCGTCGGCGACGGCGGTGGCCGGGGCGACGCACGGCCGGCCGGCAGTGGCTGTTGCCGCGTGCGCCACTGCTACTGCTGCTGTGTTGCGTTGCTGCGAGCATCGCTGCTACTGCGCTGGCCGCGCTGCTGGTCGAGGGGCTCGCCGGCCTGGCGCGGCGGCTGCCCGGCAGGGCACGGCGGCGGAGCGGTGGTGATGCTGTGGGGTGATGGTGGTGTGCGGTTGTGAAGAGGAGGAGGAAGGAAAGTCGGGGAGGAGATTGAGGTGGTCGGGCATGGGGAGGAAGGAGAGGCTCAGCCATGGGGGTGGTGGTCGGTTTTGAGCTAGGGAGGAGGAGGAGTGTAGTATTGGAGAGAGAGGGGGAATGTGTGAGGAATTATTTTTGTGGGTGTGTGTGCTGTGCAAAAAAAAGAAGGAGAGAGAGAATTATCTCTCCCTAGTTTTTAGGGCCGGCCAAGCTTGGGGGGTGTTAGTTTGTGTTGGAAAATTTGTATGGTGATGATGGTGTGTAGAAAAAAATGGAAGGCTAGGATTTAAATATAGTAAAAATAGGTCATCCTTAGGAAATTAAATAAAATGGATTGTCCAATAAATATTCAAAATAGATAAAATAGGTATTTAATATTTGTAGGAAAAATGAGTGTGTGGATATTCATGAGGGGGTAACATGGAGCTTGGACTGGGTTAGGTCGAGCAGGGTCGGGTTAAAATCGGACATGCTGCAATAATTAAATTAATTTAGGTATTTATAACGGATTTTTTCATATACAGTAACAGAATTTATGGAATTTGTGGGTGGGGGGATGAATTTACAAAATTACAAAAAAAGGGACAACCCTCCAACTGAGTTGGCGGGTTGTGTCACAGAAGTAACCAGCCCTCCAACTCAGTTGGCGGGCCAGGGGGCAGCTCCAACACTCCAATTGAGTTGGCGGCTTGGAGTGGGTCCCACCACCCAACGAGCAACAGCTCGCCAACTCAGTTGGAGGGTTATAGCCCGTTTCTCCAACGTTCGGCCAGCTTCTCCTACATAAGCAGCCCAATTGTTCTCTCATCCTCACCAAATCTCAGAACATTTCTCTCCTGCAAATATTTCTCTCCTGCAAATATTTCTCTCCTGTGAAGGTCCTACAAGCTTCATCCTTCTGCCTGCAAATATTTCTCTCCTGTGAAGTGAAGGTCCTACAAGCTTCATCCTTCTGCCTGCAAATATTTCTCTTCTGTGAAGGTCCTACAAGCCTACAAGACTCCTACAATCTTTTTTCTACAAAGGCTTCATGGATCGTAGCAGCATAAGAATAGTGTGTTCGTACGGAGGTAACTTGAATGGGTTAGATTATGAAGGAGGGGAAACCCAAGTTTTTTCAACTTTTATTAATAGTAGTTTTGAAATTTTACGTAATCTAATTATTGAACGTTGTTCTATTCGGTACGAATTTATTATAAAATCTGTTTTTAATTCTAGATGTTTTATAGTAGATGGCGATGAAGCATGGAATTTTTTGCTTGAGATTAATTCACAATCACGATATATAAATATTTTTGTTATTCAAATATCCACGACACTTGATAATGGAAATAGTCAACCCATGAATTATTTTGCTGGTGCCAGTTCTTCCCGACAAATTGTTCCATCTTTTGAAGAAAATTATTCATCAAGCGAATCTGACGATGATGATGATGATAACGACGGAAATAGTGATGATTTAATTGAAAATATAGAATATGAGTTAGATGATAATATGGATAATGCTACAACCCCTGAATTATTTGTTGGTAAAATATTTCCTTCTCGTTCTGAATTTAGAAGTTTTATAAGTAACGTTGCAATTGAACACAATTTTAGTTGTTCTGCTAATGCTATGAACAATGCTCGTGGAATTATTTATTCTTGTGATCAACCCAACTGTAATTGGAGAGTATATGCCAGATGCATTGGAACCGGAGAAATAGTTAAAATAATTATATTAGAAAGTCATCATTCTTGTTTTAGTGCACTAACAAGTGGACGCCATCGATTAGCTACCGCTTTATGGATTAAGAGCAGGATAATTGGTATAATTAGGGATAATCAATCGTACAGTGCATCACAAATAGTTAAAGATATATATAGAGAACATCGTATACATATTAGTTATTCCAAAGCATGGAGAGCCCGAGAGATGTCATTAGCTGAAATAAATGGAAACGTTGAGGCTTATGCTAGTCTTGAGGAGTATGCTTTTAGAATTATGGAGACGAATCCTGGTAGTAGATGTTTTCTTAAAATTGCCGAAGATAATAGCTTTCAAAGAATTTATATTTGTTTCAAGGCGTGCATTGATGGTTTTTTAAGTGGTTGTTTACCGGTTATTAGTACTGATGCTACATTTCTTTCTTCCAAATATCAAGGCATCTTATTTATTGCTTGTGCTCATGATCCTAACTATCAATTATACCCTATTGCATATGCTGTTGCTGAAGGTGAAAACAGTGATTCTTGGTCATGGTTTTTAAACTCATTAAGAATATCATTTGAAAGTTCTCTTATTGATTGGAATAGAATTTTATTTATTTCGGATAAACAAAAAGGGTTAATAAATGCTGTGCAAAATGTTTTTCCAGAATCACCGTATTTTTTTTGTATTCAACATTTCAAACAAAACATGAAACAGGTTGCGAGAGAAAAGACATTTGAAAACTTGTTAGACTTGCTTGCTAGATCGTACAATCCGACGGATGCAGAACACTTGTTTGAAATAATTAAAGCCGAAAATATAACATTGTATGATTGGCTTATTGGTGTGAATGATGAAAATCGTCGTTTTGTACATTGGAAAACAGCGTACGCTCCTTGTCCCCGATTAGATATTAATACTTCCAATCTTGCTGAATGTTTTAACAATTGGATTAAGAGATTACGCGACAAACCAATAACAACACTCCTCGACGGCATTAGAGCAAAAATTATAACACTTCATGACAAGAATAGAAATAATGCTGAGAATATAGACACCGATTTCTGTCCGAAGATGTTGAAAACTATGAATCGCATTAGCAGAGAAAAGAATCATCTAGAACTATTAGGTATTGATAGTTACACATACGAATTAATAGATCGTGCAACAAGTAGAACATACATTGTACGATTAGACGTTAGATCTTGTACATGTGGGAGATGGTACCATACTTATATACCGTGTATACATGTATGTTTTGTGTGTAGATATTGTAACTATAACATTGAAAGTTATTATCATGCTCTGTTTTCTACCTCGAACTTGAGAAGTGTATACACAGCAAAGATGGAACCAATTCCAGTTCCCTACCAGATTCAAGCTGCCTTGGTAAGAGGAGAAATCGGAGTACCAGCCATACGACGTAAAGCCGGCAGACCAAAGAAGAATCGCGTCAAGGCCCATGAACCGTCGACAAGAGACCTACGTTGCAGTAATTGTGGTGCAATGGGACACAATCGAAGGAGATGTACTAGTCAGCCAAGAGAGTGATTGAACATTGAAATATGTACTAGTCAGCTTACTTGCAACTTTAGAAATATAGAAGATGTACTAGATGGATTAAAAGCATTGAATATTACAATAAAACTTGTCTTACATCATGGATTAAACATTGAATATTACAATAAAACTTGTCTTACATCATGGATGCAAATCTACGGAGACCCCCGATCAAGGCGTCTATAATCTCTTCGTACCGCGTCTCTTAGGCCTAGTCGACCTCTTCGACCAGCTGTATCCTCCTCCGCCTGAGTCTGGGTCGGCTGGGTAGGTTGTGGGGCTGATGGGGTAGAAATTAACTGTGTGTAGTATTCCAGATCCTGGTAGTATTGCTGAGTCGATCCCTCCCCATAGTACTGCTGAGTCGATCCCTTCCCATAGTATTGTTGAGTCGATCCCTCCCCATAGTACTGCTGACTAGGCGCCCCTCCATAGTATTGCTGAGTCGATCCCTCCCCATAGTAGTGCTGAGTAGGCGCCCCTCCATAGTACTGCTGAGTCGGCGCCCCTCCAGAGTACTGCCGCGTCGATCCCTCTTCAGGAACATCTTCTACCGGGACCTCTTCTTCAGGAACCTCTTCTCCAGGAATCTCCACTCCCCCATCCCTTCTACGGCGACGTGAGTGTCTCCGCCTTACAATAGCTGTTGGATAGTCCGGGGGAAGACGAGACCGTACTGGAGGCATCTCGGGGTCTCGTCCAAGACCGAGACGATCAACACGGTCCACTAGTTCCCGCATAAGTCCGCGACTGTGCTCGAACGATTCTGGGCTAAATGGCTCTTGGAAAGATTGTTCGTACTGAACACTCTAAAATATGATATAAAAGTAGCAAATGGTAAGTTGTCCAATATCTACGTATATTTAGTTTTCAAGTTATAGTTTAGTCATACCAAATCAGATATGCCATCCACAAAAGCCCGCAAACTAGGATCGTCTACAGATTTACACTTGAACCTTGGCTCCTCAAATTGGTATACTCTGTTGATCATACGAGGGGCACCCCACCATTTCCTATAATTGTAATCACCAATATCTGCATAAAAGATATTTAACACATGTTACTTAGTATGTTGGAAGCTATTTCTACTTAATCAAGTGAAAAGGAATTAGTAACATAGGAACTTACACTTATTTGGAGATTGGATCATCGGAGACATGTCAATCACACTAAAATTGGTCATTCGACTGTTCCAAGAATCGATCATAGCATTGATACTAGTCCTTGCGTTGGATGTAGCATAACTGATTACTGGTGGATCAGCGGGAATTATTTGTCTCATCCCGAACTGACGAAGAACACGGTCTGCCGGGTGATACATTGTGAATCGATCGTATATAACATACGATCTATGCATGCTCAAAAAATATGAGGATCTCTTTATTTCTGGATCATCCTCTTTAATTGTATAAGGTGCCCAGATCACCTAATTAACGACCATGTATTAATGATAACTATAACAAATTAGATACTTGTAATCAAATAAATTAAATCCTTACCTCGCTAGACTCCAATGTATCAAATTGTTCACGATATAGTGACACCGCCTTGTACGTACAGTGCTGTTGATCAACTACATCTGTGGACCATCGCATAGCAACAGGAAATACTCCGTAATCACTAGTCATACTAGTTACCGGTCTACCAACAGAAAAATGTTCGTATGACCAAACCTATAATAGATAAATATGGTATTAGAGATATACTAAAATAAAGATATGCTAAAGTCGCTTAGAGATTTACCTGAATTAGTGAAATACATCCGCAAATACTCTTGCGATTAGTTCCAGTCACAAATTCGGTCAACATCGCGTAGAGATATGCTAGGGCAGCAGCTCCCCAAGCATGACCAGTGGGTTTTGTCAAATCATCTAAGAATGGTAAAGTCTAACATTGACCGTACCTCCCGATGCATCAGGAAATAGAAGAGCACCACACAAACAGAGCAAGTACGCTCTAGTACATCGAATAATCTGAAAAAAGACATATTAGTGCGATCGAATATTCTGAAAAAAGACATATTAGTAATCTAAAAATTAAGCCTTCTAAATTAAGATACATACCCGACTATCATCTACGTCAACGTGTTCCTCGTCGATTGTGCGATCTATATCCATGAAGTTTCCACGAAGCCATGTTAATTTGACAAAGCTGCTACCACCTATATCGGATGGAGGTAAAACACCGAGATATCTCCTGATCATTCCCGATGCAGAGGTCTTATGATCGAAGTATATGGCATCACCAGTAATAGGCAAACCTAATATGTTTGCCACATCACATAAAGTGATCGTCATCTCGCCTGCTGGGAGCTGAAAAGTATTGCGGTCTGGCCACCAGCGCTCAGCAAGACTAACGATAAGGTGAACGTCATGGATGAGAAACTTAATTTCATCTAAGTATTGAAATCCAAAAGACTGCATCAAAGCCTTTTGAGCGGGATTTAACTCCCAGGATCGATATCTTCTTTGTTTCCTCCAGTTCCCATGCTCTCGGGTACGTAATTCCAGGTCATGATCAAATAACTATAGATAGTTTAACTAAATTAGAAATTAAAATTTCTAAACTAACAATAAATTTTTTGGACATTTAACTAAGTATTTTATTTCTGACTAAATATATTTAATATATTAATGAAAAAAAAAATTCAAACATACCTCTCTACTAAATATCTTAGAACATATGTGATTTTTTCGTTCATTCTTAATCATTTCAGTAGTCGGCCCACCTGGAATAAGACCGTCATTTTCTTCATCCATCTGTCAAATAATTAATAATAAATATGATTAAAATACCAAAATCTATAATACTTCTACTGCTATAAATATGAGAACATAAAAATATTACTAGTGTAAAAAAAACATACTTTTTTTTCCCCGGAGACGATTTCTCGTTTCTGCTACAAGTTGATATGCAAATGTGGGAGAGAAGGAGTAAGAAGATGGGGGAGTTTATTCTGTGAAAGAGAGGGAGATGGGGGAAATTGTTGCTGTGAAAGTGAAAGAGAGGGGGGGTAGAAATAGGAGATGGGGGGGTAAAAACGAGGTAGTAATGGAAAACAAGGGGAGGGTGGTCGTCGGGTTGGCCAAACCACAGCATAGAGCCCGCCAACTGAGTTGGAGAGCTGCCCCCCAACCCGCCAACTGAGTTGGAGGGCTGGCTGAGCCGCCAACTCAGTTGGAGGGTCGTCCTCCCATATGCAATTTCGCAAATTCATCCCCCCCAACGCAATTTCGTATAAATATATTACTATATATGAAAAGATCCGTATTTATAATCATGGGTAAATAAGTAGCATGTGGGGGCTCAAATAAATGGGACACAAGTGTCAGGCGGGTAGTAGGCTTCTTGTGGGCCATGTCCATATTTTGGGTCGACTAGGTTGGGTCGATGTCGGGTCCCGAAATTAAATTGGAAGTCAGATCACGAATTACTGTGGATAATTAATTGGCCTAAATTGACCCAAAAGTTGTGCGAAGCAAATGAAGCACCAGATGGTGTGTCTGAGTAGGACACGAAGGTCATGGGTGAAGAGCGTCTCGAGTAGATCAGGCATGACAAGTTGGTTTCAAGAAAATGGCTAGCCTTCTGCTCCTAAATTAAAAGTCACGGTAACGTGCTCACGATGATCAAAGATAAAAGTGGAAAAATCAATTAATGATCAAATGGTCTAAATTGACCCGGAGTTGTGTGAAACAAAAAGAGTATAAGGAAACAAGTTTGGATGGGACATGATATATCAACATGAAGGCAATCTTGTCTAGTCCACACTGATGAAGAGAGTTTCCAGAGATGAACATCCCTGACACTCCAAATATCAAAGGTACGGAAAAGAGCATTAAATCAAATAATAATCAAATAATAATATTTATTCAAAATAAATGATTTATAAAATTAAAAAAAAATAAGCCCAAAATTCAGGAGGCTTACATCCTACCCACCTTATAAAAATTTTGTCCTCGAAATTAAAAATCATCTAATAGGTCAAGCTAAAACATACAACTGCTATGGCTACAGTACCCAATCTGCTACCCTGGTGATCATCTATGTTGTTTCTTTCTACAGGTATTTTGGTTCAGGTTTAACAAAGGTCCTTCTATCATAACTACGTCATCGAACCTCAGCACAAGATTCTAGTCCTAAATCCATAGTCACAATAATATAATATTCTTTACTCCATCTAAGATACCTTAAAATCAATCTATACTATCAAACTAATCATCCTGAATGGTTTCTAAGTCCATTATAGTCAGTCACTCATATATGTCCTATAAGCTTAACCCAATAAATCTCCAAGAAAAATATACTCATCACAATCACACATTAACATATTATAGTTACACTACAGAATCTATTAACAAGGTCTGGCTATCCAATCATCAAAATAGAAGGTAAAGGGCCTGAGACTGGGTCTAGCAATCCCTATCAATGTTCAAGCTAGGTAAGGGTCAAGCAAGACAGGAAAGATTGTCGAAATATTTCCAAGAATAGTACGAGGCCAAACGAGATGCATAGGACGTAGTCAAAGTAAAACTCAAGAACCATATACCTCCGTAATTATGTCACATGAAGGTACTATCGCGCTAGCGTGCATCTGGCGGCGATTAACTTCCTTGTTCCATAATACAACAGATGGCTGCAGTGCACAGCTGCCATGCCAGATAATATAGGTTCATGAACTTAACTTGGCTAAATCCGTGAAATATTTCCAAATAATTTTTGCAAAATAAAGGAGAAGATGTTAGTCAAAATGCTTAGGGAGTGGTCTAAGTAGAATTCGGGAAACATATTTAACCATGATGCCGTTATCTGAAGTCATACCTCGCCAGTATTGCTCTGGATGCAAACTCCCGATTCCGTAATACAAGGATAAATATACTTTTTGAACCTTTCCTGAATCAACCCATGAGGCACTTTCAACAATTATCGGGAAGGACAAGAAGAATTACCCAAGTGGTTAGCGAAGAAGAGTTTAGTCAAATCATAGGAAGATGGAACACAAACAATCATGTTGAGAAAATCCTAATTGTGGCTGTAGATAGACAGGGTTAACCAAGACGGGGAAGAATAATGATAAGAATTTGTTCTTGCTCATCCGGTCACGACAAAGTGATCCAATTTAAAATATAATCTGATAACCATATACGTCTTCCTGAAATTATGTTGCTAGAATTTTTGCCACGCCAGTAAGCATAGCTGCAATAACGATAGAGTCTATAACTAAGATATACACCCTAAAATCATGTCATCTGGAATTCTTACCACGCCAACCGGTATGGCTGCAAGAAAATCCAAATTCCATAACTAGGATAAGCATATCTAAAATCAGGCTCTATGTCCTTGTCATACTAGCTTGTATGGCTGCGATAAATTCTAAACTCCATAAATAAAGCAGACATTTACCTTATCAGGATATACCTTAATTCAATTCACAAAATTTATCTCGATGCAAGATCAGAGTCAACAACAAACATCAGGAATCAAAATCAACAATAAATCAAGGAAGTGTAAATTGAGGCAAGCTGGAATAAACTCAAGAGTTTTCGAAATAAGATTCTCAGGGGTTATCCCTGGAATCTATCAAGAGTTCCTAACTGTGATTGAGCAACTCCTATCATAACCTAGTACCTACATCCTAATAGCAGGCTCGTAGCAGCGCTCTAAGTCAAGCACTACTACGAAATCGCACTAGTTGCGACTCTGACCTGCATGGGCCACCACAAAAATGTGTCACGATCTGCACCCTGAAGAGGGGCACGAGCACGTGGTTACGTCCAGCCTACGCCGCAGGATCGACGGTAGAACGCTGTATATAGGGTCTGTAAATACTACGACTAAAACAGATAAATGTACCTGTACAGTATATACACTCCGAATGGAGGTGACATAGCAATACAGTCTCAATCACAAAGTAAAACTAAGGTAGATAGCATGGAAAGGAAATATGATAGATAAAAGCAGGAAATAAGCCCAAGATCCACACAAGTCCAAAGCTATACACAACATCCCAGTGTCACAGAATATAATATAAAACTACAGTCTGAAAATACTAGCTGGATCGCAGTCCAGGCAAACCTATCTAGCTAATAGTCTAAACAGGGGCTATATCATCTACGGGCTCCAGGGGTAATGTCTCATCAAACTCTATCCTGGTCATACCCGTAAAAGGTAAAGCAATCAGCTAACATGTACTTTGTAAACATCAACGGTTATTCTGTCAGGAAAATGAGCAAGTACAAACACCAACAACAGTTCCATATGAATTGACAAATACTATAAGAGACAGTATAATGAAATACAAGACAAAGATATGTGAAATACAGGATAAAATCAGCAAGAAATGTAAAATAGATGTGAGTACTGAATAGGACGACAATATATATGTAGGATTGCTTAGGAACTATTCGGAAGCCGAGTTATAACCCTTAAACCAAACGAGGACCGGGGTTGCAACTCTTCTCCCGAACAGAACTTAGCCTCCTAGGATAAATAAATATAAAAGGTGCCTTGAATTATTAGTGTGTTATGTGATCGGCTTAGGAAAATATACTCAGGCTTTCCATCCGACCAGCTATGAACAATGTATACAATAGAGCGGTAAGGCCGGTCACCATGAAAAGCTATGAACAATGTAGGGTAAGGCTTTACCCGTCGTGAGGCGAGGGTATAGCTATGAACAATGTGTACAATAGAACAATGTGGGAATTTTGATCACACAACCACTAATAACTCCCCATCCCCGAATAGTATAAAGGATCTGGACATAACACGTCATGACACGGGATTCAAAAGCAGGTGTCAGCCCACTCCCAAGTCCATGTCTATACAAATACAAGTAACAAGTCAAGTCTTATACAAATATACCAAGTAATCCGGGAACAATATCTCATGACAGGATCTGACATATACTAGTCCGTAAAATATCGTGTCTGGAATCAAGTAAGACACTACAACTGAATCGGATATAGTAGATATCAAGACAATGAAAACTATCAGTGAATGTACTCGCCTGCGGTCCTGAGCTGTCAAATGGGGTCGATGCTCAGAATAATGCCACAAACCTAAAGATGAGATATATATAAACTAATTAGGGTTCAACAGTGTTAGGCAGGATTATATAGTATAAGCTATGTAATCTAGGTCAATCTCAGTCCAACTAAGTCAAACTAGGTCACATTGAGTCACACTATGTCACAGGAAGTCAAACCAAGTCAAACTAGGCTAATGTTGACTAACAGTTGACTTTTGGTCAACTGGTCAACTCTGGTCAACTTCTAGATATTTCTAGGCCAAGTGTTGACTGATAGTTGACCTTTGGTCAAAGCAGTCAAACTTGGTCAACCGAGGTCAAAACTAGCCTAAGCATACTATTCCTAAACATTACCAACCAAGATACCATATATTTTGGTCAAACAGGGTCAACTCTAATCTAAGAATTTAAAATATCAAGTTGTAACTCGTTATTCGTACATCGAAACCTACGACACGTAAATCAAGATAAGATAATCAATGCTAAGGTTAATCATCTTATCACAATGATCCACGTGATCATCTTGCCAATTTTAGCGATGTGAGATCACTGGAATCGACCGATCTCAGTTTCGTTGTACTAATTCCGAAATACAACTTAATAAGAATTAGTTATAAATAAAGGTTAATACACAGAGAAAATATCTACAAATATTGTCGGATGATAAAACAAATATCACCAACGTGTCCAGAAAGGACAAATCAGCTAGGATAGCATATCCATAAGTCCAATTTGGACACAGGGGCAAAAAGGTAATTTCGGGTCAAAACGGTGTCTGTGTCGGACCCGCTTTGCACCGAAAAACGCGCAAGAAAACTAGTCTATCAAACCTAACAAATTATATGTCTACGAATCCAGAATGACGATACGAACTCAACGGTATGTCCAGAATTGGATTTCGTTGACCCGATCTCAAATTGGTCCATTGATCGGAACATTAAAATTCCGATTTGCATGGAAAAGCGTGTCGGAGCCAATGTCCTCAAAACTCAGCAAATTATATGTCAACGAGTCTAATATGACGATACGAACTCAACGGTATATCCGGAATTGGATTCCGATGAGCCGATCTCAAAACGACCCGTTGACCCGGATATTGATATCCAACTTGCACCGAAATGCGTGTCAGAACCAATGTCCACTAAAACCTAGCAAATTATATGTCAACGAGTCCAGAATGACGATACGAACTCAACGGTATATCCGGAATTGAATTCCGATGAGCCGACGTCAAAAAGTCCCGTTGACCCGGACTGTGGGGCCCGCTTTGTACCAAAATACGTGCCAGGGCCCACGTCCTCCAAATATAACAAACTTTTTATGAAAACATGCCAGAACGACGCCACGAGTCTACTAGTAGTGTCAGAAATTGAATCCGGAGTCCCGGGTTCAAAAATGGAATTTTATAAGTTGGAAATTACGAATTTGGACGGCCAACTTTGGCGTCGAATTCAACCAATCAAACGTGCTCACAATGAAACAAAACTGGAGGGGTAGGAAGAGGGTTATACCAGCTTAGCATAGGAACCAGTGGCACGCCAGACGAAGCTGCGATGGAGGAGATACAAACCGACGAAGTTGGCTCCACAAAACTGTCCAAAAATAACACAATTTAAATGGTCAACTTGGTGGCCGGTTTTGATGTATCAAACGATAAAATTAACGGACGAAAATTGAGGAGAGTGAAGATGGATATACCGAGATTGTGACGGAGCAAAGAAATTGCCGATCCAACGGTCGGATTTCTCGAAAACGTGCGCGAAGTCGCTGCGACGGAACGCCATTTCAACTTCGGTTCCGAGCTCGTCACGATGGGAACCCGTGCCAAACTCACGAAACGCCTAGGCGGCGCGTCCCGGAGGACGGTGGCCGCCACAGGGAGGTCGCCCAGCCCGCGTGCGGCCGTTGGGGGCTCGCCGGCCACGGCGGTGGCCGGGGCGACGTACGGCCGACCGGCAGTGGCTGCTGCCGCGCGCGCCACTGCTACTGATGCTGTGTTGCGCTGCTGCGAGCGCCGCTGCTGCTGCACTGGCCGCGCTGCTGGTCGGGGGGCTCGCCGGGGAGGAGATTGAGGTGATCGGGCATGGGGAGGAAGGAGAGACTCAGCCATGGGGGTGGTGGTCAATTTTGAGCTAGGGAGGAGGAGGAGTGTAGTATTGGAGAGAGGGGGAATGTGTGAGGAATTATTTTTGTGGGTGTGTGTGCTGTACAAAAAAAAGGAGGAGAGAGAGAGAATTATCTCTCCCTAGTTTTTAGGGCCGGCCAAGCTTGGGGGGTGTTAGTTTGTGTTGGAAAATTTGTATGGTGATGATTGTGTGTAGAAAAAAATGGAAGGCTAGGATTTAAATATAGTAAAAATAGGTCATCCTTAGAAAATTAAATAAAATGGGTTGTCCAATAAATATTCAAAATAGATAAAATAGGTATTTAATATTTGTAGGAAAAATGAGTGTGTGGATATTCATGAGGGGGTAACATGGAGCTTGGACTGGGTTAGGTCGAGCCGGGTCGGATCAAAATCGGACATGGTGCAATAATTAAATTAATTTAGGTATTTATAATCATGGGTAAATAAGTAGCATATGGGGGCTCAAATAAATGGGACACAAGTGTCAAGCGGGTAGTAGGCTTCTTGTGGGCCATGTCCATATTTTGGGTCGACTAGGTTGGGTCGATGTCGGGTCCCGAAATTAAATTGGAAGTCAGGTCACGAATTACGGTGGATAATTAATTGGCCTAAATTGATCCAAAAGTTGTACGAAGCAAATGAAGCACAAAATGGTGTGTCTGAGTAGGACACGAAGGTCATGGGTGAAGAGCGTCTCGAGTAGATCAGGCATGACAAGTTGGTTTCAAGAAAATGGCTAGCCTTGTGCTCCTAAATTAAAAGTCACGGTAACGTGCTCACGATGATCAAAGATAAAAGTGGAAAAATCAATTAATGATCAAATGGTCTAAATTGACCATGAGTTGTGTGAAACAAAAAGAGTATAAGGAAACAAGTTTGGATGGGACATGATATATCAACGTGAAAGTAATCTTGTCTACTCCACACTGATGAAGAAAGTTTCCAGAGATGAACATTCCTGACACTCCAAATATCAAAGGCACAAAAAAGAGCATTAAATCAAATAATAATTAAATAATAATTTTTATTCAAAATAAATGATTTATAAAATTAAAAAAAATAAGCCCAAAATTCAGGGGGCTTACACACTTATTGTAAAATTATTCTTTTGAGGCGTTTAGCCGGCGAGCACGTGTTAGCTCGTTTTGCACCTTTATTTACTGTCTGCCAACGGGCTGTAACATGATTGACAAATCCTAGGATTGATCGTGTATGACCAGAACTCTTGCTAGTCTTGACATTTTGTACGACTAGCTTCATGATCATCCGAATATGTAATGTGTGGGACGCCTTACTATTGTATATTTGGTGCTCTGACATCTTGTAACTGTTATTCCTTGCTTGAGATTGAGACAATAGGCTTGTTTGTGACCATAGGAGACTGATGGCTTATAGTTAAACCCTCATGTATCTAGACAGCCGTGACCGTATAGCGAGGTGGATTGTACTTCAATATACGTAGCTGGCTTTGTACGCTCCCGCTCTCCAGTATTCTGGTTCTGGGGCGTTACATGGTTTAAGTGGTGGCCCATGCAGGTCTTGTAAATCAAGATATGTGAGGGTTTACCGAATAGAAGTCTCAATCAGCACTCGCCCTTGATCTCTGCTTGTATCTTCTGAATTTCTGTAATCTTGACCTGATCACATGCTTGTATCGTTGATCTGTCCTGGTCTTTCCTTATTATTCCCTATGTCGTCTTCTTCAGCGGTATTGTTCTTGGACCTGCCAATCAGCAAGGCGGAGCACCTCCCGTGGACCAACAGTAACCCGGAGATCAAGCCCAACATTCAGGAGTAGCCTCCAGAGTCATGCCTACTGGAGGAGAGCCACCAGTTCAGCCCGTCCAGCCTGCAGAGCCTGATGATGTCACTTTGGTGAGTCTCATCAGGTCACTATTAGCCTTCCAGGATCGTCGAGGAGATGCCTTGCACCAGGCGGCGGCAGACGCTTTAACCAGAGGAGGTCATCAGGGTAATAGCGCGGCCAACAGCTTCAATGCTTGAACCCTCCCTTCTTCGACGGCACTGAAGATGCGATCGCTGCAGATGCATGGCTTCAGGACACAGAGGTGATTCTAGAAGCAGCCAGGACTCCAGAGAACATGAAGGTGGCCGTGGTGCGCCTACAGCTATTGGATCTTGTCCACAGCTGGTGGGCGGTATAGGCCGTTGGATTAGTGGCCCCTATTGCTTGGACAGTATTCAAGGAGAGATTCCAGACCAAGTATTTTGATACTGTAGCTCGGTATGATCTACAGACGAGGTTCACCAATCTGAAGCAGATGGGCAGGACGGTCGATAGATATGCGGCCGAGTTCTCCAGGCTTAGTCGGTTTGCTCCCACCTTGGTGGCGACCGAGTTCGATAGAGCCCAGCGGTTCCAGTAGGGGCTCCACCTAGATATTTTGTTGGCAGTGGAGCAATTTGAGCATCAGACCTTTGATGCAGTACTGAGGGCAGCCCGGAGGCGTGAATATACCTCCCAGAGGATCGTGGATAGGACCGGAGGTCGAAAGCGATCCCATAGCCAGATGAACCAGTCGTCAGCCCCAGCCCCGGCAGCCAGGGCTTTGACCATTGGAGCTCTGAGACGGGAGGACTCAATGACGTCGATTCAGTATTCTACCCCGACGCACCCTCAGCAGCAGAAGCAGTCTTCCGCAGTGGGATGTTCACACTGCGGGAAGCCAGGGCATGTAGTATCAGAGTGTCGCAGAGCACAGGGTTTGTGCTTGGTTTGTGGTGCCCCGGACCACAGGGTTGGGAACTGCCCGAACATGGGGAGTTCATCGGCCTTCTCTAGTCCTTCAGTTAGAGGACCAGTACCAGTCCAGCAGCAGCTGCAGTACCCATTCCCGAGGCCATTGCCGACGCAGGCCCAGGCATTCCAGCAGCAGAGACCGCAGCAGTATGCCCAAGCCCAATCCCTAATCCAGAGCAGGCAGAGGAATTTTCAGCAGAGGGGACCCGCACCCAGAGAACATGGTCAAGTGCTGGCCTTGACCATGGGAGAGGAAGGAATAGCACCCGGTGAGGTAGTGGCAGGTACTATTCTCGTTAATACCTTTCCAGCTTTAGTATTATTTGATTCTGGTACCTCGCATTCATTTATGTCTGCACGATTCGCGACACGGATAGGACTGGAGCCCGAGTCGTTATCAGTAAGGCTCAATATACTTACTGGTAACAGTCTTGTGGGAGTAGATAGAGTGTTTTCCTCGTGTCGGGTCGTAGTTAGCGGTAGAGAGTTTCCCGCCAGGTTGATAGAATTCCCGATGGCCGATTATGATGTAGTCTTAGGGATGGATTGGTTGAGGGACCAGTATGTCAGGATAGATTGCCATATTGTCAGGGTTATTTTTAGCATACCAGACGAGCCGAAGTTTTCATTTTTTCGAGGCGAAGTTGAACCTTCTCCTCCCGTATTGCGGATGGCAGTAGCAGCAGTGCAGTTACCCCGGATCGTCGAAGAGTTTCCAGATGTTTTTTCAGAAGAGCTTCCAGGAATACCGCCAGAGCGAGAGATCGATTTCACCATAGACTTGATCCCCAGGACCGCACCTGTGTCAGAGAGAGTCTACAGGATGGCGCCGTCAGAATTGGAGATATTATACAAAATGATTGAAGAACTCAGGACCAAGGGATTCATTCGTGCTAGTGGATCGCCTTGGAGAGCCCCGATGCTTCTTATGAAAAAGAAGGATGGTACATCCAGATTATGTGTTGACTATCGTACCTTGAACTCAGTGACAATCAAGAACAGATATCCTCTTCCAATGATAGATGACTTGTTTGATCAACTCAGAGGAGCAGCAGTATTCTCGAAGATAGATTTGCGGTCAGGGTACCACCAGATCAGAGTCAGAGAGCAGGACATCCCGAAGACGGCATTCAGATCTAGATATAGGCATTGGGAGTTTTTTGTGATGCCATTTGGAGCAACCAATGTGCCAGCTGTATTCATGGACCTCATGAATCGCATCTTCATGCCTTATTTAGATCAGTTCGTGATTGTGTTCATAGACGACATCCTGGTCTACAGCAAGAGTGAAGCGGAGCATGAACAACATCTCAGAGTTGTCCTCCAGATTCTCCGAGAGCATCAGTTGTATATCAAGTTCAGTAAATGCGAGTTCTGGCTCGATCGTATTTCGTACTTGGGTCATATCATCACCAGAGGAGGAGTAGAAGTGGATCCCCAGAAGATCGTGGCTATCGAAATGTGGCCAGTGCCCAGCACAGTTGCAGAAGTTCGTAGTTTTCTTGGATTGGCCGGCTACTACCAGCGATTTGTTTTGGACTTTGCTCGGATTTCAGCACCACTGACGCAGTTGATCCGCAAGGATGTGCAGTTTGCTTGGACAGCAGAATGTCAAGATTCTTTTAAAAAGTTGAAGCGAGGCTTGATGACGGCACCCATTCTCACACTTTCATATGGGACCGAAGGATTCTCAGTGTATTGTGATGCTTCAGGTCGAGGTTTAGGATGTGTTTTGATGCAACATGGGAAGGTAATAGCTTATGCGTCACGACAACTTCGTGATCATGAGAGGAATTACCCAACCCACGACTTGGAGCTGGCAGCCGTGGTGTTTGCACTAAAGCTTTGGAGACACTACTTGTATAGAGATAGGGTAGAGATTTTTACCGATCACAAGAGCCTGAAGTATGTGTTCACTCAGAAGGATCTTAACATGCGTCAGAGGAGATGGCTAGAGCTGCTTGTGGATTATGATGTCAACCTGCAGAATCATCCTGGGAAAGCCAATATTGTTGCGGATGCATTGAGCAGGAGAGCCGAAGTTTACTTTCTAACAGCGCAACCAGAATTGTTAGCAGATCTTCAAAAGATGGGTATAGAAGTTATCCTTCCTACCGGTGTGGCATTGATGGCCAGCATGCAAGTTCAGTCCAGTATAGTTGAGAGAATCAAGATAGCTCAGTAATCAGATTCTAAGCTTCAGTGGCTTAGAACAGAATGTGTAGCAGGGCGAAGACCAGAATTATGCATTCATGAAGACGGTATACTTCGACATGGTAAGCGTCTTTGTGTACCCAGCGGTGATATCAGACAAGAGATCATGGCAGAGGCTCACAGTTCTCAGTATTCCATTCATCCCGACGGTACGAAGATGTACCGTGATATCCGTCAGCACTTTTGGTGGCATGGCATGAAGAGGAAGATAGCCCGGTTTGTCTCTCGATGTTTGGTTTGTCAACAAGTTAAAGCTGAAAATCAGAGGCCAGCTGGACTTCTTCAGCCCTTGCCGATTCCAGAATGGAAGTGGGAGCATATAACCATGGATTTCGTGACTGGATTACCTCGATCCCCGACTAGTAGAGATGCTATTTGGGTTATAGTTGACAGGCTCACAAAGGTGGCTTACTTTCTCCCATTCGGAGTTGGTCAGTCGACGGCTCAGCTAGCAGAGATGTACCTCAGGCAGATAGTCAGACTTTACGGTGTACCAGTCAGTATCACCTCGGACAAAGATTCAAGATTTACGTCGCACTTTTGGCGTAGTCTGCAAGAGAGTTTGGGAACTCACCTCCAGTTCAGCTCAGCTGATCACCCGCAGACAGATGGTCAGTCGGAACGCACGATCCAGACTCTTGAGGATATGTTGAGATCTTGTACGCTCGACTTCGGCGGTTCGTGGGAAGATCACCTGTACCTGGTGGAGTTCTCGTACAACAACAGTTTCCAAGCTAGCATCCAGATGGCACCGTTCGAGGCACTGTATGGTAGGAAGTGCAGATCCCCACTAGCATGGGACGATCTTGGAGAAAGGCATATGCTTGGTCCCGAGTTGATCACTCAGACAGTTGAGGTGGTCAGGAGAGTCAGAGATCATCTTCGCGTTGCACAAGATCGTCAGCGCCATTGGGCCGATTCTCATCGGCGTCCCCTTGAATTTTCTATCGGCGACCATGTATTCCTTAGGATCTCGCCTAACCGTAGCATCATTCGTTTCGCCTAACCGTGTCATGCAAGTAATTTTATGAAATATGTCTAATGCAAGAAGACAAGTTACAACAAGCACTACGCTAGCAATATATGAGCGCTCTATGATATTAACAGTCTCCAAGTGATTGATAAATAATGACTATCGACCACTATTTTTTAAGATAATATTCGTTGAGCAAAATTTTACGTTGCATTGTGTGTTAGGGTCCATTGCATTGTATGTCTTAGGGCCATTGCTTCAAACTTCCACCATTTTTTTTATAAATAGAATGAAAAATACACTTTGGTGACTCATCCAATAATCTTCCAGCTAACAATTAGCTAGGATTTTATGGCTCTCATCGATAACCACATAATTCGTATCCAGCAAGATAAAAAGACGTTAAAATTTCTTGGAACACTTGAACCTGTTTAACTGGGAAGCAGACCTGTTGTTCCATTTATTCTGTCTTAATTTTGTTTCCCTTCCTATTACATGTGGATCACCATCCACTTACCTACTTCCATGACCCACATGTAATATGGAGGGAAATAAAATTGGAACACGATAAGGGGCTGTTTGGATAGATGTAACTCTTTGAAAGTGTGAAAGTGGCACTTACGTCATGATAAGTTGCAGTTGAAATTGTGAAAGTGGTACTTTCTAAAATGTGTTTGGATGTAGTACTTTTTGTCTCCTACAATTGGAAGAAAAATGGATTTGGTGTTTGGATGGTTGTTGAAAGTAGAGAAAAAACGAGTTCGGTTGTTTGGATGATTGTTGAAAGTGGATATTGGGATTGTAGATATGATAACTAATTAAATTAATTATGGAATATTTTCAAAATAAAAATTATCAAATAACTATTAGTTATTTTAATTGATATTTTAAATTTTATAAAATAAAAGAAAATATCATAAATTAACAGAAAAAATATTAAAAATAAATTAAATTAATTATCATAATTAAATGAACAAAATTCAAACCATTCCCATTCTCTTCTTCCCAGATTAATGACCCTAATTAAACGAAAAAATACATTAACTATCATAATTAAAAAATACATTAATTAACATAATTAAATAAATCAAATTACAATTAATTTATTATTGATTAAATTAATTAACAAATAAAAATTTATTAATTATTAGACAATTTAAACAAATTAAGCCAAATTAATTAACCCTAAAAATTAAATTAATATGGTATATGTATGTTTCTCTCTCCCCACAACCACATTTCCTCTCCCCCCCCAACAAATAAATTAGCTCCCCATCTTCTCCTCTTCCCACCGCCACCGCCACCGCCACCGCCAGCTCCTCCTCTCCCCTCCGTCGCTACCTGGTACTCCTCCCCCTTCTCCGCCACCGTCGCCACCGTCTCCTACCTCTCCTCCGTCGTCGATGGGGGCTGTAGGAGCGTAAAAAGTGCTTCAAAGAAAGAGTCATCTCATTCATAAGTGGTCTGCTTTACGCCCAAGACAATGCTAATCGCTTTACGCCTAAGCAGACTGATCTTTTACGCTTGGGTCTACACCGGTGATTTCACGCCAAGGACAGAGCAGCCTCTTTTACGCTGGACAAAGCTGTCAAATCTCGCATTTAATGCAAACTCTGACATGAAGATATTAATGATGGCATTTACCACAGAATTCAATGGAATTTGTCTTATACAAAGACCATTGTTGTCATTTATGAAGATCGAGCTACTTTACGCTCACTGTATGGTTTCTTTTACGCACGGAGTTTTACATGAGTCCTTACGCTCATAAAAAAATAATGTGTGCGTAAAGTCTATTTGAACCATTTTACGCTCAAGGTTATTCAATAACCACTTTACGCTGAAAATCTATGACAGAGCTATTTTACGCTCATCTTACTACTTTACGCCCAGAGGATGCTAGGACTATTTTTACGCCCTATTCTTTCTGGCCAGTTTGGAACGTGGTTTGCCTACATGGCCTTCAAGCCACATATTTCGAAGAACGTGTGTACATGTATCCTATTCTTACTGAAATGATGGGACGCGTGTCAACGTACGCGAAGGATGACTCTGATCATGGGTGGCAGTTGTTAGCGTAAAGACAGATTTTGATGCTCTTTTACGCACAGAAGCCCCAGTCTATTAATAGACTCATTTTTCTCAAAGACACACACAGGGAGACATGAGAGAATACAGAGATCAGAACTTCGAGATTTTGATTCTCCAGAGCATTCTTCTTCAACTTTTCTTTCAGAACAGAGTGAAGCAAAGCAGGAAAGCATTCGGCCTCGCCATCAGTGCCCAAGTGCGTCGATACATTTCTGGTGACTTAGTTCTTCCAAGTTGTTCTACTTGAAGCAGTAATCTTCATCATCATCATATGGTCCAAGGAACAAAGTGATCATTTACAGATCAGACTTCCATAGCAATACTTTCCCAGAATCAAATTTGTACTTCTTGTACTTTTTCTCGTTTTATTTGCAAAATCCAACCTTTGTTTGGCAATTTTGTTAAGTGAAACAAAATGGCGACTCTACTGGGGACGACCTTCTCCTCTGACGAGGAGGTGATTGCTCAATATGATGTTGTTTCAGTCGGTTCGACCAAGAAGACTCTGGTTGTGCACTTCGACCAGACTGCCTATGAAGAAATGCTCCGAACTGGGGGTGGTTCTCGCCACTCCAATGTTCAAAAGTCTCGCAAAGCACGAAAAATTTGGATTCCCAAATCCAAAGTGGTTTCTGATCTCTCTGTTGTTTCTGATGACAAGGGAATTCTTCCCACTCCTGTCGTAGGGGCTCCCGTTCGTAACGAGGCAGTCCTTACTTCAGAGTTGCACTCAAAGTGTAACGATTTATCTCCCGTTTGTAACGGTAAAGATAATCAGGTTTCACGCCTACTGCGTAAGAATCAAGTTTTACGCTCAGTGGGTAAGAACCAACTTTTACGCTCAGTACATAAGAATGAATCTTCCATTTGTAATGGGGCAGACTTTAAAGTTTATGCTTCTGAGTGTAAGAATCAGTCTTCCGTCGGTGACGTTGTTGGCCCAAATAAATTACGCTCCTCGCGTAAAATAAAATCTCCCGTCTGTGACGTGGTAGATAATCAATTTTTACGCCCCACGCGTAAAGGTAAGTCTCCTGTCTTTGACAGAGTAGATAAAATTCATAACGATGTTTGCACATCTAATGTGAATGTACCTAAACGTGTGCAGCGTAAAAATATCGTTGGTAAAACTTCTATCATACACCAACAACCTTCTTATACTGCTTTACGCAAAGTACCAAACTTACAAATTACACGCCAAGAAAATGGAGACCTTCGTGCTAAATCTCAAGATTTACGCACACAACTCCAAACGCGTAAAAATGTACAGTTTGGTTCTGCGAATGCAGCCAGTAATCTTCTTTATACACAAGGGACTAAACGTTTTTCTACCCCAAATATAATAAAGAAGAATACTTCATCTGTTCCTTCTGATTTACGTGAATTGCTAATGCAAAAACGTAAGAACAGACAATCTCCGGTGACATTCCCCCAAGAAAAACATCATTGTGAATATCACCAGGTTGTGATCAACTGTTGTTGTTCGGCTTCAAAACGGTCAGTTTTTGATCGTTTAAGTTTTAACTCGCCTCAACATCAAGCTGAAGACCAAGAACATGAGCTGTCATATGTGTTAGTCAACATGGCATCTCATACTAACAGAGGACGACATCCAAGACGGAATATGTCCCAAACCCCTGGTCAACAACAGTTCAACAGGCTTCTTGATTCCTTTGAAGGAGCATATCAGAATACTCGATCAAGAAGACAAAGACAATTGCAGACTTCTGATTCAGAAGCTGGGGGTACTCAATCTTTTGAGTCTGATACCGATAATATGGATTCATACTTCTATACTAATCCCTCTGTATCTTCAAGAGAGGTTGAATCCTATGCTGTTGGAGATGAACCAGAGACGTCGTCTGCTAATACAGAACAACGTCTCACTGCCGTTGAGCAATCACTGAAGGATATGCTTAACATGGTACAAAACATGCATCAGATAATTTTGAATCAGCAAACTGCTCAGCCGACAGTAGTGACACCGGCGCCAGTAGCAGCACAAACTCAAGATAGTCAAGGGGCTGAAATACCTTTGAATATTCAAGAGCCTGCTGCTAATCAGAATTTTGTATCTCCAGATCCCATCATTCCAGAAGATGTACCACCTCCAGTAGGGGTTACGGTACATCCAACGACTATTCAATCAAATGTGCTTCCTCAAACTAGTGAAGCCATTCAAGCAGTGCGTGAACTCAAAGCACAGTTTGAAGTTTTGAGGCACAAAGATCTGCTCCAGAGATTAGGGATTAAGCAACCTTATCCTCCTCATTGGAATGATGTACCCTTTCCACCGAAGTTCAAGCCACAATCCATGGTTTTATTCGATGGAAAAGCATCTCCCAGTCAATATATTAACTACTTTGATATTATGACTGTACACTTGCAGAAGAATGATGCTCTTCTCACTCGAGTGTTCATCGGGTGCCTGACGGGTTCAGCTTATGACTGGTATCGTAGCTTGCCCGATAACTCTATTTCGTCTTTTGACGAATTCAAGGCAATGTTTCTCTTCCGCTTCTATGAAGGAGGTATGGACATGAACATGTCCTCCTTGATAGAGATCAAACAAAAGGAGAAAGAAGATACTCGGACGTTCATTGAACGTTTTCGACAGGCTACTCTTAAAATGCCTCCTGGTATGTCAGATTCTGCGTTGATCGATACATGCAAGATGAATCTACGACCATCCATTGCTGTCTTCACAGGTTCCTAATCCACAGATTGGGCTTCGTTTATTATAGCAGCAGTCTCTGCCGAGACCAATGGTAGGTTGGCTCATGAATACGGGATGATTTTTGCTTCAGAAGATAAAGGAAAGAAAAGTAATCCTGGTAATAATCCTGGCAGTCGTAATGTGAAAGGAAAAGATACTCTTATGGTCAATCTTTCCAAGAACAAAACGATGCCAAATAATCAGGAATCTTCCAGGCCAAAGAAAGAATACTCTTTTGACGAAAGCGATATCCCAGGGATATTTCAATGTCTTGTGAAAAGTGGCAAACTTCAGATTCCAGAGCCAAAAAGGCCTAATGAGGTGAATCTAACGAACAATCCCAAATATTGTATCTATCATAGATACATTAATCATCCTACCAGTGCTTGCTATGTCTTGAAAAAGAAGATCCAAGAGCTGATAAATGGTGGCGCTATCGCTTTAACCAATGATGACCATACGGTTACGACCAATATGGTTTCTCTTCAGTTCGGAGATTTTCCTCCACAGCAAGTCCCAGATGGAATTATCCCAATTCCGAAGGCGACGATGAAGATCGTAAATATCCCGCCTGCCAGGGAAGAAAATACAGAATTGCTGCCGCTCACATTGAAGAATGGTGAAATTATGTGGGTACATCCTGACTTAGTACCTGAATTGGAAAATGAAGGTAAAACTTTAAAATCCAAGAAAGATAAGAAAGTTAAAACCTGCAACATGATTTTTCATGTTATTCCAGATCCTGATGACTTGGATCATCTATGGGATGGCCTTCCTCTAGAAGATAGACTGAAAGGACTAAACATTTGTCCTCCAAGTCTAGCTCCTCCTACCAAGCTCAAGCTTACTCATCAGCAGTGGCTAGCCATGAATAGTATTCCTTTATACCGGGCACAACAAGTTTTTGCTGCTTATGAAAAAGCTCCCACAGGGATTTCTCCTCGTATCCCGAATCCTCCTCCTCCCTTAACTACAGAGACGTCTATGCTTCATTCTCCTGTAGTTGCAGAGGTTTCTTCCTCTTCCTGTGCTGAAACACCTGTCCAAAGCTTACTGCCTATCCACTTGTTTAGTCAGCAATCTGTCCTTCTCATGAGGAAGATGGGCTACGACTTTCAAAAGATAGAAGATTTGAATTATGATAAAGGAATACGTCTTCCTTTACAAATTCAAAATCAGAATTCCACTGCTGGATTGGGTTCTGAAGTGCCTTGTAACAACCCTCACAAAAAGAAGGCTAAGGGAAGAAAGATTAAATCCTGTAATATAGTACTTCCTTCTCCTGAGTCTGAAGAAGAAACTTTTGCTGGTACAAGATCTGGGAAAGAGTACCACAAAGATTATGAGGGATCCTCCAAAGAAGCAGAAGATATAGTGGAAACTCTACCAGTTCAACCTTCTCCTGTTCCTGTTAAACCGTCTGTGGTTGAAAAAGGGAAACAGAAGGCAGTACGTTTTGATATCCCATTGAAGTCTACTTCCAATCAGGGGGTGGTGATGAAGCCTTACAAATTTGACATTCTAGCTCAGTTAGCCAATACTCCGGCTAGACTTTCAATATTTGAACTACTTCGCCTTTCCAGAGAAAACAGTGAGACTTTGAGTGAAGCTTTACTCCAAGCAGATTCATGCTTGGCTCAACTCAAGACTTCTGATAATATACCAGTGTCTTGTCCGCAATGTCATAGTGTGATGGAAGCAATTCCCAACATCACCTTTACACAAGAGGATATGCTATTGAAACACAACAAGCATGATAGGCCTCTGTGGTACACTGGATTTATCGGATCCATTGAAATTGACAGGATTTATATTGATCCTGGGTCTTCAATTAGTATAATTCTTCAGAGTATGCTAAGACCCCTGAGGATTCCTACTAGTGAGCTGACTTACACTAGTACTACGATAGTCGGTTTTAACTCTGGCAAAAGCAAACCACTGGGGAAGATTCGTCTGCAGATTCAGATTGGTGATCTTCGAACTATGGTAACTTTCTATGTTATCAACTCAGACGTCTCCTATAATATCCTTTTGGGAAGACCGTGGATTCATGAGCACAATATTGTGCCTTCAACTCTCCACCAATGCTTCAAGTATGTGGATTCCCAAGGAGTTGTGAAGACTGAGTTTGCTGATATTAATCCATTCAAAGGTGTCGAAGCCTACTTCTCTGATTCAAGGCTTTATAAACAAGAGCATGTGAAAGAGATATCAGACATGGCTGAGGATCAATCACCATCTGAGGATCAGTCTATTAATGAAGATCCGCCAGAGGAGCAACCTTTGAAGATCATAGTCAAGGGACAAATCCAATCCCAACCTATCAATGATCAACCTTTGATAATCAAGGTTAAAGGAAGAACTCAAACTTCATCTGAGGAATCAATAAATATTCCTGCTAAAAGCCAAGTTCAACCTTTTATGATCAAGGTCAAAGGGCGTACTTCTTGTACGAATGATCCAGAATCACCATTGATTGTCAATCTTGGTAAATCTACGCAGAAGATGGATGATGGTCCACTGTTGATTAATCCGAAGCGTAGCAATCAGATTGTAAATGATGTAAATATTGATCATTCTGTACTTTTTGATATCAATGAAGATTTCCTGTTCGAGTATATGGCTGTCAAGTTTATTGAGAGAATGACTTTATCTTCTGATAATCAAAGTCATCAATATAAAGACAACATAGAACCGGAAGAAACTTTATACATTGATCATAAGGAGAATTCTTTTCCTCCTCATGTCGATGTCGGACCTTATGCTCAAAAGTTCTTGACATCTTCTCCCTATCTGCTTCCTGTAGCCGCTTCATCACAAGCCTGCGTAACTTTCAGACATCACGAAGAATCCTATTTCGTGGTTCCATCTGATAAGAAAAACAAGCATCAAATTGTGTTTGGCCTCGCTAGAAATATCCCTGTTGCCCAGACAGATGATCTGAAAGATAAAGATAAAGGAAGAATCCGAATTGACAAATACAATCAACAATCTATCAAGATTATCCAGAACATGGGATATGATTTGAAGACTATGCAAGGTCTCAATCAAGGCAAGGGTAGACGACTACCATTATGCGATGATCCGTTTTATCAGAAGACTCGTCATGGGTTGGGATATGATCCGTCCCACATGTTTAATGACTATATACAAGAAGAATTCTCTTCTAGCTCTTCGCAATCATCAGATTCGGAAGAAATTTGATTCATCGAATCCAATATGTCTCGTTCCTCATATTGTGAATCTGGACAAATATTCTCAGTCAATATGGTTCAAGCTGATGATGAACCAGAGCCATTTGAGAATGATCCTTGGGCTCAACAGATGGATACTCAATGGAAACTTCGTTTTGAACAGCGACAGCCACCTACAGAAGATGAGGTTATCCAGATTGATGTTGGAGATGGAGTTACGTCCAAACCAATATTCATCAGTAAGAATCTTTCTGAAGATGAAAAGGAAGAGCTGATAAAACTTATCAAAGATTACATTGACATCTTTGCATGGAGTTATGAGGATATGCCAGGGCTAGATCCTAAAGTTGCTACTCATAAACTCAACATTTTGCCTAAAGTCAAGCCTGTAAAACAACAGCAACGATGCTTTAGACCAGATATGATGGATGCAATTGAAGCAGAAGTCAAAAAGCTGATTACATGTGGCTTTGTTCGTGAAGAACAACACCCAGATTGGGTGGCCAATATTGTTCCTGTTATGAAGAAGAACGGAAAAGTTCGAGTTTGTATAGATTACCGAGATCTTAATACGGCTTGTCCAAAGGACGAATTTCTACTTCCCATTACTGATGTCATGATAGACAATACATACGGTTTTGAACGTATATCTTTCATGGACGGATTTTCAGGATACAATCAGATCAAGATGCATCCAGAAGATGAGAAGCATACATCTTTTCGTACACCTCTTGGGATCTACTGCTATACAGTTATGCCGTTTGGTCTTAAAAATGCCGGTGCCACGTATCAACGGGCTATGAGCAACATCTTTCAAGAACATCTACGAAAAATAGTTGAATGCTATGTAGATGACATTGCTGTTAAAAGTCGGTCAAAGAATGATCACATTCAGGACTTGAAGACAGTATTTGAATTGATGCACCAACATCAATTGAAAATGAACCCTACTAAGTCTTTCTTGGGGGTTTCTAGTGGCAAGTTTCTAGGATTTGTCATTACCTCTCAAGGTATCCATGTTGATCCTGATAAGGTTAAAGCAATTCTTGAAATGCGTCCTCCTCGTAATCTGAAAGAACTCCGTGGCTTTCAGGGCCGTATTGCTTATATCAGAAGATTTATATCTAATCTTTCTGGGAGATGTCAACCTTTCTTCCATCTATTAAAGAAAGGGGTATCTTTCGTCTGGGATGAAGCGTGTCAAAAAGCCTTCAATGATATTAAGCAATATCTTACAAACCCGCCTGTTCTGGTACCTCCGGTGATAGGAAGACCATTTTTGCTATATGTTCGAGCCTTGGATCATTCACTTGGCGCTCTTCTGGCACAGAAAAGTGATATGGGTCATGAACAAGCAATATATTATCTGAGCAGAATGATGGTCGGAGCTGAACACAGATATACTCATGTGGAAAAGGAATGTCTAGCTTTGGTTTTTGTCGTCCAAAAGACAAGGCATTATGTCACTGGACAGACTATTCATGTCATCTCCAGAATAAATCCCATTCGGGTATTGATGAGAAAACCGAGCATTCTTAATTCCAGGTTAGCTACCTGGGCGATGTTGCTCACTCCTTATGACATAGTTTATGTGCCTCAAAAATCGGTGAAGGGCCAAGCGTTAGCTGATTTCTTAGCTGCTCATCCTATACCTGAAACTTCGAAGTTATATGAAGACATTCCAGACGAAGTAGTGAATTGTAACATGACTTTGAAGAATGATATATGGCAATTATATTTTGATGGAGCATCACGAGTGGGACCTAAAGGCAATATTGTCTCTGGGGTAGGAATTGTCTTGGTTTCTCCTGACAAAATGGTCATATACCGTGCCTATTCTCTTAATGAGCCATGCTCTAACAATGTAGCAGAATATAATGCTCTATTGATTGGTCTCCAAGTAGCAAAACAATTAGATATTGAATTCTTAGAGGCTTATGGAGATTCTCAATTGATCGTTAATCAAGTTAGAGGGACTTATGAAGTCAAAAATCCTGATCTCATCCCCTACCATCAGGTGGTAGTCGAGTTGGTCCTATCATTCAAAGGGTTCATCATTGAATTTGTACCACGTTCTCAGAATGTGGAGGCTGATGCTCTTGCCAGTTTAGCTGCATACTTGGTTGTCCCAATCCGAAGGCAAAATACAATTACTTTATTGGACCGAGACTTGTTCTGTGTGAAGAGTAATCTGCATATTGAACAAAGTTATATCACAGAGTCAAGTTCCCAGCAGAAAGATTGGAGAACCCCATTCATTGATTATACAGTTCATGGGATTTTGCCTGAAGATCCTAAAGAAGCTGCATCAATTAAAAGACGATCATTTCGGTTCTATTATGATTCGTCTTTACATATGCTATATCGTCGTTCATATGACGGACTCTTGCTGCGCTGTCTCTCAGAAAGTGAAGCCAAACAAACACTGCGTGAGGCTCATGGTGGTGTCTGTGGTGCTCATCAACCGGGTCCAAAGTTGCAAGACCGCATTCGGAGAATGGGGTATTATTGGCCTTCTATGATAGCAGATGCTGTAGACTATGCCAGAAGATGTACAACATGTCAGATTTATGCTGATTTTATTCATCAACCATCTGAATTTCTACACCCTACAGCAGCCTCTTGGCCCTTCGAAGCTTGGGATATGGATGTTATTGGTCCTATTAACCCTCCTTCTGTCAAAGGACATCGGTTTATACTAGCTATAACCGATTACTTTTCGAAGTGGGCAGAAGCAGTCCCCCTTGCGGAAGTGAAAACATCTAATGTGATCAGTTTTATCAAGCACCATGTCATTTATCGTTTCGGGATTCCTCGACGGATAATTCATGACAATTGTCCACAATTTGCCAGTCAAGCATTTTATCAATTCTGTGACAAGAATCGAATTCAGAATTTAGCTTCTACGGCTTATAATCCAGCTGCAAATGGTTTAGCTGAAGCTTTCAATAAGACGATCATCAAACTTCTCAAAAAGTTTGTTTCTTCTAATAAACGTGATTGGAATGAGAAACTTGGAGAATGTTTATGGGCTTATCGAACAACAGTCCGGACTCCTACTGGTTTTACACCATTCTCATTGGTTTAGCTTAATAATATATCACAAATAAGCAAACTATATAATCCAAATAAGATTAATGAGAGAAGCCATTAACAAGATAAATGTGCTCATTAATTCTTAAGTCACTAACAAAAAAAATACTTGCTTAAGCATAGAGTTCACAATTAAGGGAATACATTTTAAATGATCAAAATGATTTAGAGACTCTTTACTAAGCAAGGATAAGAGCATAAGATGATAAATAAATGAATTAGACTCTTATCAAGTAAAGGACAAAAGAGATGTTCATAAAAACACAATAAAATAAATCTCTTTGCCAAGTATTGAGATTAACCCAAGATAATGAAATGATAGATCAATCTAGAGAATACAAAATACTATAGCCACATTAAAATAAGTGTATTCTCTAGAAGTGGAAAAATCTCAACACAAAAGCTCAAACCATAGTAGCTAAAGTCATGAGAAATATGATGTAACAATTACAGGTATTCTCATGTGCTACAAAAACATCATTGGGCAACAATAATTCAAAAAGAAGCATAAACCCAAGGAATGAGCAAAGAAGGATCATTAAAAACAAGAAAGCTGATCGGATTATCCGTCGGATTTCAGCGGAAGTCCGGCGGATGATCCGAACTTAGTGCTCACAAAGCTGCTGGAATTGATCGGATTATCCGTCGAATTTCAGCGGAAGTCCGTCGGATTATCCGACTCTCTATAAAATCAAATTCTCAAAGATCTTTCATAAATAGTCATGAACAAGACACTAATAAAAAAATTTCTCTCAACATCCCAACCAAAAGTTAGAAATCATATATATATGAAACTACAAATATCACGAATAGGCATACATGAAAAGATCAAAAATTAATTAAGAACATGTATCCATAAAGTCAACCAAAAAGCTAAAAAGACATCATTAAAGAAAGCTTTAAGGAAGAAGCATATTGATTCAAAAAGAGATTCACAAATTTGATCAAAAGAATCAATAGCTAGAGTATGAGTTAAGCACAAGTTTAGAAGTAACAAGTATGAATAAAACTTTTAGCTTAACTCATATGCCTACATAAAGGTATTTATACAAAAATAGATATCAATATAAGAGATACATGAACTATAATTAAATGAAAATTTTAATGAATATAGTCATGTATCCTTAATGAATATTTGAGAAACCATCACAAAATCAAAAGCATATATAAATAAACTTTATTAGGCAAAGACGTAATTAATTCTCAAGAAGATAATCAAGATAAAGTATGAGAATCAATAATGAATATATTATGTAAATCCAAGGTTAAAAAGGACGTATAAGTGTATACTTGTCAAGTGATAAGAAGCTTGTGCTAAACATATATATTCACAAATACCGATTTAAAGTAAATATTACATATTGAGGAGAAATCGGTAAGAAGTAACTATTCTCAAAAACTTTAAAGACGGAGAGTTAAAATCATATTAACTCAAATCAAAATCAAGCTCCTATGGACTAAAGTGATATGCATGCTTCATAATATAGAGATTAAGAATAACAAGCATGCATAAATTAAATATGTCACACTTAATAGAAAATGAGTGATAAACTACAAGTGTGAACTAAACATTTAAGCTAAATAACTAGTCATGCTAGATAAAAGGAATAATAAGAAAATTAACTAAGCATGCTAGTATTATATCTCATATTGATTTATACAATAAGCAACTAAGGATATCAATGTGAGCTAGTAGCAAAACATCAAGAGAAACATGCTAGATTCTACTAATATAAACAATTTAAAGAGAATCGCTTAGCATGTTACCAAAGTGGCTCTAGTGGCCATTCTTGTGTTGGTGCAATTGCTTGGAAGATGACCTTTGAGCTTTGCAACCACCAACACGCTCCTTGGTGCTATGTCCCGGTACAAGAAGCTTCACCTACAACATTAGATGAAGACTTTGGTATCCAAATAAACTTGGATCCACATTTATTAGCTTTAGGGACCCATATAGCACTTACTCTAGCATTGGTAGTAAAGGTCCTACGAATAGGGCATGTAAGGCTCATGTGTCCAATGCGAGAGCAATAGAAGCATCTAATGCTAGTGTGTGCACATGTATCAGAATGAACATGGTTATGAACATGTGACATACTAGAATGATGAATGTCTCTAGAGTGAGCATGCATGGATTTGGTCTTAAGAATATCATGTTCTAATATCAAATCATCATGCAAACAAGTAAGAGAATCAAATTTAACATTTAAAGCATTATTCTTTTTTGCAAATAAAGCAATTCTAGAAATAAAATCATCATTTTGTTTCTTTAAAGAGTTAATAGAAGAATCATGCAAATGATTAAGCTCATGTGTTTGCCTCTTAAGATCTTCTATTGATGAGGAAAGAGATTTGATTTTCAAAATTAAAGCCTCATTCAAACTCTTTAAAGAAACACAAGATGAGTTTTGAGAATCAAGTCTAGATAATAAAACATTGTTTTCATTTCTCAAAAACTCATTTGCTTCTTCTAAATGAATAACCTTTTCAGAAAGTTCTTCATTTATAGAATAAAGGTTGTCAAGAATCTCTAAGGATTGTTTAGCCATGGCTTTCCACTTAGAGCATTTCTTGCATTTAGAAGAAACATGATTGTCTATGCTACTAGAAATAAAACCCTCTTTATCGGAGGATGAGGAATAGGTTGCCATAGAAAAATAACAAGGATCTACTCTAAGGATGTTAAGCCTAACAATAGAGTCCTTGCTCTGATACCAATTGTAGGAACCCTAGAGGGGGGGTGAATAGGGTCAAGCTAACTAATCAAGCACTTAGCACAAGCTAATTGGCAATTAAAAAATATAAGTGCAAGAGAAGAAGCAAACACAATACCGACACCCGATGTATCCTGGTATCCTCCTAAGAGGCAGTCCAGTCCCGGAACTCTCTCCGGCTTTAATCCACTATTTGAGTAAATAGTTACACATGAGTTTGGATCCGAAGAACTCGCCAACTTCAACACGAGTTTGGATCCGAAGAACTCGCCAACTTCAACCGAGAGTTTGGATACGAAGACTCTCCAACTTCAACCGAGAGTTTGGATACGAAGACTCCCCAACTTCAACCTTTCACAATAGGTTGTGATCTCCTTATACAATAGGATGAAGATCTCACTTTTCAACTCAATAACTCTAACACAATTTGTAGATGGCAAATGAAGGCTTTGTAGAGTTGTATGTGGATAAGCTTTGGTGGTTTGGAAATTTTTAGGCTCAAAGCATCAACCTTGAATGAAGGGGTTCAAGGCTATTTATAACCAAAGCAAAGGAAAGTGCAATAATACAACTTTCACAGGCTGACGGATCATCCGCCGGATTTCCGCGAAAATCCGCCGGATCATCCGCCTGTATAGTCCAACGGCTACAAATAGAGCCGTTCGGATCAATCCTTCGTAAAATCCGACCGTTGGAATACAAACGGTCATATGGCGGAAAATCTGCCGGATTTCAGCGGAAGTCCGCCGGATAATCCGAACACTCACAGAAGGTATTCTGTGAGACCATTCGGATCTTCCGCCGGATTTCCGCGGAGATCCGTCGGATCATCCGCCAGGATTCCGAAGATTGTCCTGGGTTATTATCTACCCTAGCTTTCGATTTTGCCATCCATTTCTTGTGTTTACAATGGTTCCTAAGACTCATTACAGACTCCAGATATACTGTAGCAGGTGCAGGCTTCTTCAGAGTCTTGAAATGATGATGGCATGGCTTGGCTTCTTCCTTTGATAGGTGCTGGCTTTTTCCCTTGGCGGCAGCAGTCCAAAGATATCCAGTTTGTAAAAACTGAATACCTTTCGGGGGCTTCGCCCCCGAACCCCCGACGAGGGGCGCTGCCCCCTTGACCCCCGTCCGCTGACCGGGCAGCGGAACCCCCGAGTGCGTGGCTCCGAAGATGTCGTCGGGTGGTTCAGAGAAATCTTGTGGGATCCGTCGTCTTTGGCCCACCATTATTTCTTCATTGCATATGTCCACATTGATCTTGCTTATTGCTTTTCTGCATGTACATGTTAGACGAACAAAGCAATATACATAGTAGCAAGTATGATAAATTAAAGCACATTAGGACTATGCAAAGTTTAAGTATAGGTGCTAAGGTGATGGCATAAATGTTAGTGATATCATAATGATTAAACTTAATTTAATGACCACAATCAAAAACATAGTTTTGATTTTGGCAACCCAATTAAATTTAAGATAGATAAGCTCATATCACTAATATGTAAACCAATAGGCACATATCACCAAAGGTATAAGTATAAGTAGAAATGCTATAGCGATTGTATGAAGATTAGTGATAAAGAAATGCTAAACTTAACATATTAACCATATTCAAAAATATGATACAATCATTGGGCCAACATAGAAGAGGACTGTTGATGAACCGGTCTTTGAGATTGAAAACAACCCTTCATTCCCGAAAAGACCTATCCGTTCGTTCTATCATTCTATCGGGTTCATTCATTTAATCATGGAATTGAATCAATGTTTTCTTTTCCCGAAAGTTACGTTGATTCATTCATACATTGATATGGACCTATATGCTCATGACATCTGTCTCCTTATTCCCCAGCCACCAAGGTTTGGTTAAGCTGATGTCTTGTCTCCTGTGAGAGGGATTTTAAATCTTCTATATCAATTGATTAGAAAGTGGGATTCGCTATTTATCATGTTTCCATGACCTCTGAATAAATATTAAATCTACTTTCTTTTCCTATCTATCACTTCTACTTTGACCTCTGCATAGATACTAATCTAATTTTCTTTTGAGTTCTTACATACTATCACGTCCATATTACCTCTGATAGTATCATATACTCGAAAACAGAAAATAAGATTTCATTTATCTATCATGTCCATATTACATCCAGATAGATACAAATCATTGATCATAGAAGAACCATCATTTTCATTCCCATATCATCAAAAAAGTCTATTACATTTTCTTAGACTTTCTTATAAATTATAATGGAAATCTTTTACATTCTTGGATTTTCATTCTATACACCAACGGTAACCTAATAGAGATCTATTTCTTCTTTGATCTTCTTTGACGGGTTCGTTGTTGGTGGCAGTTCCTGACTGTCTGAGCTCCAGTGGCAACCGGAACAGCAGGAATCAAACTCTGGTCTTCTCTCTCAGAAAAGAGGAGAACCCCAGAGTATGGCAGCCCGAAGGCGTGTTGCTGCCAATACAATTGGTGGATTAGTGGCGGCACCTCAAAGGAGATAGGAATGTATCCAGCATTGGGATACAATTCCTAGTTCCGCCGTGAAAGGAACTCTACTACCCGATTTCTCGGGGTAGAGTTGACTCCACCATCCAACTCTCCGTGTATAAAGGCTCTTCCTACCAACAGAGGAAGACCCTTCTATCTCACGAAGAGTTATGAGTCGTCTGATTTGCGCGTCAAAAGCGCATGAGCTCCCTGATGTTGATGTTAGAAGAATGCTCCTCACAGCGTCAAAATCGCCAATACCGGTTCTGGAAAAGCTGTTCAGCCAAACTTCTGCAGAAAACAACAAAGAAGAAGTGTTTTAAACAGAAGTATTATCAGATGCGTATTAAACGCTAACTAAAAACAGATCACAAGGCTTTTTACGCCAGTGCTCCAGCAAGGCTTTTTACGCCAGTGCTTCTGCAAGGCTTTTTACGCCAGTGATTCAGCAAGGCTTTTACGCCAGTGATTCAACAAGGCTTTTTACGCCAGTGCTTCAGCAAGGCTTTTACGCCAGTAATTCAGCAAGGCTTTTACGCCAGTGCTTCAACAAGGCTTTTTACGCCAGTGCTTCAGCAAGGCTTTTACGCCAGTGCTTCAGCAAGTTTTTTTTTTACGCTCGTCAAGGATTTACGCTCATGAATAGCTGTTTTCAACAAAAATTCGAAGACAGATATTTGCTTACGATCGGACTTACCACTTAAGTTGAATGGTTTGGCTCTAATAGTGGTTAAATCCACATCTAAGGACTCGGCGTACAAAAGAACACCGTGGGAAGACTCCGCCATCCTCATTTGTTGAAGAACAACATCACGGAAAGTTATCTTCAGTGGAATGAGTACGAGAATATGTGAAACATTCTCGACTATTTATAAAGGCTGAAGAACTGTTGGGAAGAGTCTATTTCGGGGGAAGATCCTATTTAAAAGCCCTCGTAACCACAAGACAGACGCCACGTGTTGGTTTGTTTATTGGGAATTAACAACCACAGAAGCAGTCAAAATAAATGTTGAACAGTTGAGATTAACATCAGACTTTATTTATAAAAAGGGGGAGTGGACCCCTACAATAAGAGAGAGTCGCAATACATGGAATTTCATTTTTTCTCTCCTTCGTTGGGCTGACGAAGGGAGACACCAAGTTCACGCATATTGCGAATCCCGGAGCGGCGCATCAGATCAAGAAACGCTTCGGCATCTCCTGGCCCTTCGTACGCAGTTGGGGGACCACCATCAATGCGACTAAAGACTGCAGGAGTCACTCCAAAACACTCTAAAAAGTTGCACGCTCGCTCGAAATCAAGCCTGGAGCTTGAAGCCTCTTTGTTGGTAATCTCATTCTTCGGCGCCATAACAAAACAAGGATGAATGTCAAGAATAAAGAATTTGTCCTTATTTATACAAATCAAAGCAACTCTTCACATTCCTCGTTGGAAACAGCTTACTCGGGAAGATAAAGAGACATTCAAAAGTTTCGAGAAAGAAATTTATTGTGACGGTTAAGTATTGACCGACATTAATTTTCTTTTGAAAAATACGCCGACTATTGGATATCCCCGCTTTTACGCGGATGACTGTTGCGTATCCCAAATTTTACGCTGGTAGGTCAAATCTCAACTTTTACGCTTCTGTTCAAAGTGTTTCAAATTTTGGAGATATTTGAAAACTTTGAAGGGGCTCTTGTAGGAGCGTAAAAAGTGCTTCAAAGAAAGAGTCATCTCATTCATAAGTGGTCTGCTTTATGCCCAAGACAATGCTAATCGCTTTACGCCTAAGCAGACTGATCTTTTACGCTTGGGTCTACACCGGTGATTTCACGCCAAGGACAGAGTAGCCTCTTTTACGCTGGACAAAGCTGTCAAATCTCGCATTTAATGCAAACTCTGACATGAAGATATTAATGATGGCATTTACCACAGAATTCAATGGAATTTGTCTTATACAAAGACCATTGTTGTCATTTATGAAGATCGAGCTACTTTACGCTCACTGTATGGTTTCTTTTACGCACGGAGTTTTACATGAGTCCTTACGCTCATAAAAAACAATGTGTGCGTAAAGTCTATTTGAGCCATTTTACGCTCAAGGTTATTCAATAACCACTTTACGCTGGAAACCTATGACAGAGCTATTTTACGCTCATCTTACTGCTTTACGCCCAGAGGATGCTAGGACTATTTTTACGCCCTATTCTTTCTGGCCAGTTTGGAACGTGGTTTGCCTACATGGCCTTCATGCCACATATTTCGAAGAACGTGTGTACATGTATCCTATTCTTACTGAAATGATGGGACGCATGTCAACGTACGCGAAGGATGACTCTGATCATGGGTGGCAGTTGTTAGCGTAAAGACAGATTTTGATGCTCTTTTACGCACAGAAGCCCCAGTCTATAAATAGACTCATTTTTCTCAAAGACACACATAGGGAGACAGGAGAGAATACAGAGATCAGAACTTCGAGATTTTGATTCTCCAGAGCATTCTTTTTCAACTTTTCTTTCAGAACAGAGTGAAGCAAAGCAGGAAAGCATTCGGCCTCGCCATCAGTGCCCAAGTGCGTCGATACCTTTCTGGTGACTTAGTTCTTCCAAGTTGTTCTACTTCAAGCAGTGATCTTCATCATCATCATATGGTCCAAGGAACAAAGTGATCATTTACAGATCAGACTTCCATAGCAATACTTTCCCAGAATCAAATTTGTACTTCTTGTACTTTTTTCGTTTTATTTGCAAAATTCAACCTTTGTTTGGCAATTTTGTTAAGTGAAACAGGGGCTCCACCTCCTCGTCTTCTCAGGGGTGGCCGTGGCCTGTGACGTACGTCGGCAGCGAGTGGCGAGTGGGGTTGCCGTCTTCCAACAATCAATCTCCTTCCGGCCTTCAGCGTTTTTTTTTCTTCAATTTTTTGCAGGATTTTTGGAGAAAATTTGAGTTTTAGAAATATTGTTCCATATTTGTTGTTTCTTGGACAATATAGATTTTATTCAAAAAAAATTCTTAGGGTAAAGTGCATTTAAACCCTCCTTAGATGTCACGAAAATACAAATAAAGACTCGCTGATCCGAAAAATCCAAAAATTTACGAAAATGCTCAAATCACCCCCTCAGCTAACTTTTCTGTTAACGGGTGTTAAAATGGAGTTGTTTTGACCATTTTACCCCTGGGCTATCAAATATTAACTTGTTAAAAACGGTTAGTTCTAAAATTATTTTGTTAAAAACGGTTACGCAAAATACTTGTTAAAAAGTGGATTAATATTAACAAAGGGAAAATGGTCTTTGCTAGTAAAATTATTTATTAAAATTATTTTAATTAATATTAACTTGTTAAAAACGATTAGTTCCGTCAAAAAAGTGGATAAATATTATTTAAAATTATTTTGTCATAAATTATTTTTTATTTAACAAATATATAAATATTTTTGGGAAAAACAAAACTGATAAATACAAAAAAATCAATTCTTAAAAAATAGAAATGATGAAAAACTGGAAAAAAAAATACCAAATAAAAAACAAAAAAATACTATTAAAATATGGAAAAAATAAAAATAGACAAAATATTCCAAAAAACCAAAAAATGAGGATAAATCTTAAACAATGAAAAAAGACAAAAACAAAAACTATACAAATTTGAAAATAAAAGTCACTCTTAAAAAACTAGAATAGATTATTAAAAAGATGAAAAAAAAATATGAAATAAGAACTAAAAAATGGAAACAAAAAACAAAATATTAAAAAGATTATTAAAAATAACCTCCCGTTCTTAAAAAGATAGAATTCTCATGCTTGACGTCATTTTCAAAAATAAATGTTCATAATCTAAATAGTAGGTTTTCATCTTAAATTTTTTCTGGAAAAAAAATTCTTTTAACAAATGTCCGGTTAGTCCCGAACTATCCAGCCATTTAACTTAGGGCATGTTTGGTAAACCGTATTTGGAGCTAGATAACTGTAACTAATATTATATTATTTAATATTTTATAATAATTATAATCTTAATTAATAATTATAATCTTAGTTAATAATTTATTAATTACAATTTTATTATAATATTAATTAATAATAATTTAATCATAATTATAATTATAGTTAATATTTTATATATTATAATAATTTTAATTAATAATTTAGTAATCATCATTATAGTCTTACTTAATAATTTATTAGTCATGACTATTATCGTAATTATTTATTTATTAATTCTAACTAAAATTGTAAATCTTGGTACAAATTTATTTTCATCACATGTATTACTTAAACAAATAACTTAAATATTACTAAACGTGTCAAAAATTCAAAAATAAATTGCAAAACATGTATGTCGAAGCATGGTCCGGTTTCTCATCCTCCCATAGTAAAAAATCACAAGAATTTGTTGAAAAATTTGCACTCCCGTAGAATCATCTTCCAGGATTTGTTGGTGTCAATAAGTTTTTAATGGGCTAATTAATCCACAATAGCAATAAATTGTTCTTCCATAATTTCTATTTGGACGTCTTGAGAAAAAAAAGGAATAAGTAAAAAAAGCTTCAAACATTAAATGAGAGCAAATAAGTAAAAAAAAAATGGAATATAAAAAAAATTTGCAGTTGGATTTGAGATCAGTAGGTAAAAAAAGCTCCAATACATTAAATGAGAGCAAATAAGTTAAAAAAAAGGAATATAAAAAAATTAAATATTATTTTTCCTTTCAACCAACCGGTCAAAAATAAAAAATATAAAGTATAAAGCTTAGGTTTTATGTTTCAAACAAACATTCATATATATTGAGAATGAAAGAGAGCCAGCAGCAGCCACAATGTAAGCATTAGGGGTATTTTGGGTAGTGCACTTTTTTTTTTTTAAAATATGGGCTCTAACGGCAACTTCTAACGTCATTTTGACGGAATGGGACTTTCCGAGCAAAAACGGTTTTGCGGGAGGTGCAAACTGTTTAAGTTTTCTAAAAGGTCTTATTTTGCGAACGAGGCAACTCTAAGGAGGGTTTAAATGCACTTTACCCAAAATTCTTATGGTGCTTGGGAATCCAGATCTCCTCCAGATGTGAGTTCGTAGAGAGTTTCATCCAAAATTTGTGGATGTCAAAAGTGAGAAATGGGAGGGGACAGAAACTTTGATGCTGTCATATCACCAAAAAAATTACTTTACTTTCAGGAGAACCAAACAACTGAACTGAGTTCAGTTCCTCTACAAATGCAAAAACCATCTCCAGTTCCTTGCAGTTTCAAGGAACCAAACAGACCCTAAATGAGACAACAGATATACTCCCGTTTAACTAGCCCAATCTTAAATTAACTCCACATATTTAAGAGTTGGAAGCAATGATTTTGAGATACAAAACACAGGATCAAACCATTCTGTAACTCGTAAAACCTCATTTCAAATCCAAGAACAACAAAAGAATGTAAATAAACCCCAAAAGGAAAAAAAAAAAAAATAACTTGTAGCCTCACCCAATCTTCCGGTCACTGCTGACTAATTAGGTGCGGATGGCCACCAGCACCACGTCATCCAGAACCGGACCACAGAGCGAGCTCCCGTCGTCGCTCCTCATGCTGTAGAACGTGCTCATGAACACCACTCTGGTGCGCGCCGAGACGGCCTTGAACTCGAGCACCGCGCGCGCCGACCCGCCCGTCCCCTCCGACTCGTACGCCGCCCTGACGGCGTCCCCGCCGGCGCCCCCGCCGGCGCGCGCCTGGACCGCCAGCGACCCCCTGCACGAGTTGCCCGCGTCGCCCACGGAGACGGAGAGCGCGTAGGTCCTGCCGGGGAGCGTGCGGACGACCTGCGCGATGGCGCCCTCCGCTTCCCCCGACGAGCTCGACCTGCGCGTTTTTGCGCCAATAACATCCTTACCAAGGGTGTATTCTGCATTTTTTTTTTTTTTATGTTTATTTTTATTTTTATTACAAATATTTTTAAAATAATACCAAAAAGTTTGGAGAATTGAAATTAGGGGTATTTTTGTCATTTTCAAGTTTAATAATATTTTAGGAATTTTATTTGATTTTATATGATTTTTTAGGAATTTATTTGAGTCGGTTTGAATTTTATCCAATTCGGACCCAATTTGGAGACCCGGGTAGCCTGGACCCTAGTGGGACCCCCATACTAGCTGGGCTTAGCCCATGTACCATCATAAATAGGCTAGAAATTATTAACCTATTTTCCATGACTTAATTAGTCATTTTAGAGGCTTAATTAGTCGTTTGAAATCAAACCGAACCAACCCGATTTCAAATTGAACCAAACTTAGGTTATTGGGTTGTGGGCTATTGGATCCCAACCCAATAGCCCATGGGAGGTGGCCGGCCATGGCATAACAACACCCCCCCCCCCCCCCCCCCCCCCCCCCCCCCCCCCCTTTTGTTGCTTCTTCACAAAGCAACTCTTCTTCCACAAATTCTCTTTTCTTTTCTCAAGTCTTCCTCCTCCAAGCAAGTTTTAGGTTTGTCATTAAACCCTCCATAAATTCTCCTCTCCATTTTTAGCATTCACAATAAGTGTAGAGAATTGAATTCTCTACACTTTGCCCTATTTTATAGGCTTTTCTCTAGAATTCTAGTTAAGTGGTTAATTAAGAGGGGATTATATGTTAATGGTATATATATATATATATATATATATATATATATATATATATATATATATATATATATATATGTGTATGTATAGATATGTATATAGAGGAATATATATATGTATGTATGTATTTGTGTGTGTGTGTAGAGAGTGGTGGGAGAGGGAATGAGAGTGGTGGTGTGGTTGTGTGTGTGAAATTATATAGGTATATGTGTGTTTGTATATATATATATATGTATAGGTATGTATATATAATATGTATATGTGTGTGTGTGTATATATGTATATATGTGTGTGTGTATAGGTGTAGAGATATATGGATTTATATATATAAATAGATAGATAGATATTAGATAGATAGATATATATATAGGTATATATATATATATATATATATATATATATATATATATATATATATATATATATATATATAAAGAGGGAGAGAAGGGAGTGAAGTAGGAGGATTAAGAGGAGAAGAAGGAAGAGGGCAGCAGCAGCTGCAGGGCAGTAGCAGTGGCAGCCTGCAGAGCAGCAGCAGCAGCAGCTTAATGCAGCAGCAGCAGCCTGCATTAGCAGGCAGCAGCAGCAGCAGGAGCTGCCCCAGGCAGCTCCTTTCCCCCCTGTGTGACCCCCTATATACACTATAAACCCCCCCCCCCCCCCCCCCATTTAGTATATATGTAGATATATATATATAGATATATATATGATTATATAGAGAAGTTTAGATAAGGAAATTAGAAAGAAGAGGAAGGGAAAGAGTTTAGAAAAAGAAAGAAGAGTTTAGGATTTAGAATTAGAGAAGAGGAAAAATAAGAGAAGTAAGGGAATTGAGGAAGAATAGGAAGGAGGGGTAAGAAGAGGAATTAGAGAAGAAGAAGAAGATTAGAGAAGTAGAGAAGAGGAAGAATTAGAATCGAGAATCAAGAGAGGAAAATAGAACGAGAGTAAATAGAGAAGGTTTTGTTAGAAATCGAGTTAGAGGGCGAAATTGAGCCCGGAGCGTCGGATCGCGACGAAACTTGACATAGGCCTAGGTTACGTGATTTAGATTTTGCGGGTAAGCTCCCGAGTGGAAATCGGGATCGTAGGGCGCCGGTATCGCGCCGTGTCAGCGCGTATCTCGAAATACTCGAGATTTCTGCAAAGGGCCGTATCGTGGACTGGACGTCCACTTTATCTAGGTATTATGGTAGATAACGAACCTATAGGATAGTACCCTACTACCCTAGGGAGATCGGTTCAAAATAACTAGCGTAGGTAGGCTATCTAGATTATCGTCGAGGGTAGAATTTTACCCTTAAAAAGGGTAAAATAGAGATTTGGCCCACGGCCAAGATTCGAGTTTCCATGTCCAAGATGGACTTGGATATGGATTGTATAGGTTGGTAATGAGTAGGATTAGCTGTCTAAACCTAGTCTTGGACCCGGTTGACCACGGTTGACTTTTTGGACTAAAAGTCAACTATGGGTCAACACTTTACCCAATTTGGTCCCAAATTCCATCTAACTTGGACAGTTGACCAAAAGTCAACTATTAGTCACCAGTGACCTAGGGTTGACCTAGAGTTGACCTAGAGTTGACCAAAATTGACCCGTTGACCAAAAGTCAACGGTAGGCCAGTTTTCAACCTAGATTGATCCGATTTAACTTCTAATGTTCTCCCATGACCAAGATTGACCCGACTAGACATGTCTTGACCTAGAATAATTAAATAGGGTTTATTTTGATTTAACTTTACTTCCTAAACTTAGTATTGATACGTCTTGTTCTCTATAGGTCCTCGAGACACTGCAGTTGCTCCAGTCGACGTATTTTATCATCTTACAGGCGAGTACATTCTCTGATACTTATTCTCAATTTATGATAACTGTTATGATTCATGTACTTAGTGTTGATATGCTTATTCCCGACACATGGTTCTCACGGATTGGTATTCTTGGATTCCGACGAGAGATGTTTTCTCCTTCTTAGGTTGGGATATATTGTGCAAGCACCCTTGTAGCTCTTGCTCGATATATGGTCACTGATTCTAGAGAAGGCTAGCTACCTTCTCATTAGAATCCCGTGCAGTGACGTGTCCTGTTTGGATCCATTCTACCAGTTGGGGTAGGGGGAGTAGTAGCGTAGGCCTGTGATCATATCCCCTTGTATTCTTGAACAGTGTGAGTCATATACCGCACTTATGACTTGCCAGGCCGATTCTCGACAGGTTCCTAAGCCGATCACAAGCTGAAACTATTACTCACACACATTGGATATATAGCTTACCTTGATTGTGTACATGCCATGATCCCGTTCTATTTTCTTGTTCTAGCTCTAGCTTTACAGCTTACCATGCCATGATACATACATGTACACTCCATGATTCATTGTATATGCTCTATTTACAGTCTTATAGCTTTTATTCTATCTTAAGATCTGTTATGAGATATATGTACTCGTTCCATCCTGACTGGACTGTTGATAAAATATTACAGATTTCGACGAGGGAGATTGCAGTACCTACTACGGTCCGGACGACGTAGTGGGCCTAGACTTGGTCCCGCAGGGCGTAGCTCCACCTGACGAGACCATACCACTTGTATAGTTTAGAGTAGGTCTTTGTACTGGACTTTGTTCCCAGTTACTTTTGAGACTGTACTACTTTTGAGTCTGTATTATATTTGGACTGTATTTAGAGACCGGACATTGTATATTATTTGTTTCTGGACTTGACAGGTTATATATTATTGTCTTGTTGTCTTTATCTTTCAGTCTTTACTTTTCGTCTTAGAGTTGTGATTGAGCACTATATATATTCATTGCTTGTCCTCCGTTCGGAGTTGACTATATTCTCGACAGGTTTTGTTATATATATAAACTGTTGTCAGACTAGAAAATACACAGCGTTCCACGCCGTTTTTCCGGTGAGGGCTGGGCGTTGTCGCGTCACGTGCCCTTTTAGCGGGTGCGGGTCGTGACACGTTTTAGTGGTGGCCCACGCAGGTCCTGAAGTCGCAATTAGTGCGATGTCGTAGCGGCACTCGTCTTAGAGTGTTGACTACGAGCCTGTGTTACCCATAAGAATAGTAGGCTAGGAGTGCTCAATCACAGTAGGATCTTTCCTTGCTTATCTTGCTTACCGTCTTTGATATTGATTTACTGCTTTCTAGCTGTCCTCCTTTGATATTGCCTTCATGTGCCATATTGATATCTTCTTCTTAATTTGTCTCCACGATATTGATGACTCATTCTCCTGGCGAGGGGCTCGGGGAGACGGAGAGGTCTGCCACTTCTGGCGGACAGGCTCCGGTTACTTCCCCGGCTGATGGGACTTCTGTTGGGGCTCTTGGGGGTACTCCTCCAGCTACCTCTATGACCGTCCCTGGGGCCATTGTGGGTGCACTTCCCGTAGTGCCAGGGGCCACAGTGGGAGCTGCCGAGGGTATTCTTCCTCCTCAGCAGGGGACTCCTCCGGTGATGATGGGAGCTATTCCTCTATTGCCTCCTCTGCCCACAGACATGGGGCAGATGCTAGCGTTCTTCCACCAGGTGCTTGAGTCCCAGCGGGCTCAGCACGAGGCTCAGCACGAGGCTCAGTTGAGGCAGATAGAGGTTATACGCCAGGGCATGGAAGATGCACACAGATTGGCTATGGCGGCAGTGGAGCGTCAGGCTCCACAGAGGGAGGTTCAGCAGCAGCAGCAGCCGAAGATCGGGGATATCCAGGCTTTCAAGAAGCTTGGTCCGAGGGATTTCAAGGGGACTGAGGGCATTATCTATGCTGATGACTGGCTCGAGGATATCGAGCGCCAGATGGGGGCCTGCCGCCTGGCAGCCGACCTGAGGGTCGAGGCGGTTGGGTTGCAGTTGTTAGATATTGTCCGGACATGGTTCCGGAATGAGCCGGCTCTTGCAGAAGAGGGCCATACTTGGGCAGAGTTTCGGGCCCTGTTTAGAGAGAAGTTCTTTTCTCCTACGGACAAGATTGGCCTGGTACGGCAGTTCCAGAACCTGCAGCAGGGCAGCATGACCGTAGAGGAGTATGCGGCGGAGTTCGGCCGGCTGGGCCGATATGCCGAGTACATGGTGAGTGACCCGGTGATCCGAGCGGAGCGCTTCAGGGAGGGATTGGCATGGGATATCAAGATCCAGATCCCTTCTTTCTACGCGACATATGCGGAGGTTTACGCAGAGGCTCGGAAGGTAGAGAGGGAGTTGGGCTTGAAGCCGAAGAGGGATCGAGATGTGTTTTCTGGGGCCAGTAGCAGCGCAGGGCCTGCTAAGCGCCCTCAGCTTCAGCACCAGTCGTTCCAGCATCACCAGCAGCAGGGGCAGGCCAGAGCATCTGTCCAGAGGAGTCAGCAGCGTCCGGGGCAGGATGATCCACCGTGCCACTTCTGCAAGAAGCCCGGTCATCTCTTCGAGTTCTGTAGGAGGAGACTGGGGCTGTGTCTCTTTTGTGGTGCCGCTGGGCATCAGATGCGGGAGTGTCCCAAGAACTCCCGTGCAGCTGGAGCTGCTCAGAGGGCACCCGTTCAGAGGGGCACCAGCTAGTATGCCGGTAGTTCAGCAGAGAGGTCCGCTTCCGACTCAGCAGCAGCAGTTCGTTCAGCACCGCCAGCAGAGGGGTGGTCAGGGTAGAGCCTTTACTCTTGCAGCCGAGGAGGTGGAGCCTATTGCGGATGTTGTCGCAGGTTCTATTCTGCTCGATTCTTTTCCAGCTTTGGCCTTATTTGATTCTGGTGCTACGCACAGTTTTGTGTCTGTTTTTTTTGCTCTTAGGCACAATATTATTGCTGAATATCTGGGTAGGACTTACAAGATTATGACTAGAAATGGCATCATCCTAGTTAATAATGTTTGCAAGGGGCGGAGAGTTTCTTTGAGAGGCCGGGAGCTGGGTGCGTGTCTGCTCGTAATGCCACTTCCGAGTTACGATGTGGTACTCGGTATGGATTGGTTGAGCACGCACCACGCTAGCATCGACTGCAGAGGGGGCAGGATTCTATTTAGGCCGCCGGGAGAGCCGGAGTATGAGTTCACCAGAGGTGCAGAGGAGCAGGGAGATGGATTCTGCGGAGCGTTGTTGGCGGGGCCGGTGTTGCCACATCCACTCATTGCTGAGTTCTTGGATGTTTTTTCCGAGGAGCTGCCCGGGATGCCGCCAGATCGTGATGTTGAGTTTTCTATAGATCTAGTGCCGGGTGCTGAGCCTATCTCCCAGCATGTCTATAGAATCAACAACAGTGAGTTAGCGGAGCTGAAGAAGCAGGTCGACGAGCTGGAGGACAAGGGCTTTATTCGATCTAGTTCTTCACCTTGGGGCACGCCAGTTCTTTTCGTCCCCAAGAAGGATGGTACGGTACGTCTGTGTATTGATTACAGGACGCTCAACAACCTTACCATCAAGAACAAGTATCCTCTGCCGAGGATTGATGACTTGTTCGACCAGTTGAGCGGCGCGAAGGTGTTCTCGAAGATCGACTTGCGTACTGGGTACCATCAGCTGAAGGTGAAGCGGGATGACATTCCGAAGACTGCCTTTCGGACCCGCTATGGCCAGTATGAGTATACCGTCATGCCGTTTGGGTTGACCAACGCCCCGGCGGTATTCATGAACTTGATGAACAAGGTATTTCACCAGTACCTTGACAAGTTCGTGGTGGTCTTCATTGATGACATTCTCATCTATTCGAAGACACCAGAGGAGCATGAGGAGCACCTGAGGATTGTGTTAGACACTCTCAGGAGGGAGCAGCTGTATGGGAAGCTGTCCAAGTGCGAGTTCTTCTTGGATCGCGTGGAGTTCCTAGGCCATGTTGTCTCTGGCGAGGGGATTTCAGTGGATCCGAAGAAGATTTCTGCAGTGGAGTCCTGGTCGACGCCGAGCTCAGTAGCAGAGGTTCGGAGTTTTCTGGGTCTGGCAGGTTACTACCGGAGGTTCGTGCAGGACTTTTCCAGGATTGCCCAGCCGATGACCCGCCTTACCAGGAAGGACGAGGAGTTTGTTTGGTCCGATGAGTGCCAGGCCGCCTTCGAGGAGTTAAAGGCGAGGTTGACTACAGCTCCTATCTTGACGCTGCCATCTGGATCTGGTGGTTATACGATCTACAGTGATGCTTCAGGACGGGGTTTGGGTTGTGTGCTTCAGCAGCACGGGAAGGTAATTGCCTATGCATCTAGGCAGTTACATCCTCATGAGAGGAATTACCCTACCCACGATCTGGAGCTGGCAGCGGTCATCTTTGCTTTGAAGCTGTGGAAACACTATCTATACGGAGAGCGAGTTGAGATCTATACAGATCACAAGAGCTTGAAGTACGTGTTTACCCAGAAGGAGCTGAATATGAGGCAGAGGCGATGGTTAGAGCTGATGAAGGATTTTGATATATCCTTGCAGTACCATCCGGGGAAGGCCAACGTGGTCGCGGATGCTTTGAGCAGGTATCCCGTGGCTATGTGTTTGACGATGGATCGTCACCTTCTGGCAGATCTGGAGAGCTTGGGCATAGAGGTGATAGTTCCTGGGTTCGAGGCGCAGATGTGGGGTCTGCAGGTGCAGTCAGAGCTGATGGACAGAGTCAGGGTAGCTCAGTTTGAGGATGAGGCTCTGAGGGTCATCAGGGAGCAGGTCCAGATAGGACTGTTGGATGAGTTCTCTTTAGCAGGGGATGGGTCGTTGAGGCATGGTACCAGATTGTGCGTGCCGAGCGGAGGACTTCGGGAGGAGGTTCTTCAGGAGGCGCACCGTTCTCAGTACTCTATGCATCCCGGAGCCAACAAGATGTATAGAGACTTGAGACAGCATATTTGGTGGTATGGCATGAAACGTGAGGTGGCTCAGTTCGTGTCGAGATATTTGGTGTGCCAGCAGGTGAAGGCCGGGAGGCAGAGACCCGGTGGATTGCTCCAGCCACTCCCCATTCCTGAGTGGAAGTGGGAGCATATCACTATGGACTTTGTATCTGGGCTTCAGCGCTCTCCAGGAGGGAAGAATGCGATTTGGGTCATTGTTGATCGATTGACCAAATCGGCCCACTTTTTGCCTTTCAAAGTGGGTTTGTCGACGGAGAGGTTGGCCGAGATGTATGTGCGGCAGATAGTCCGATTGCACGGGGTGCCAGTGAGTATAGTCTCGGATCGGGACAGCCGATTCACTTCCCACTTCTGGCGGAGTTTGCAGCTTAGCTTGGGCACATCGCTCAAGTTCAGTACAGCATATCACCCCCAGACAGACGGGCAGTCGGAGAGGACGATTCAGACCCTCGAGGATATGCTGCGTACCTGTGTCTTGGACTTCGAGGGATCTTGGGAGGACCACCTTCACTTGGTAGAGTTTGCTTACAACAACAGCTACCAAGCCAGTATAGAGATGTCACCTTTCGAGGCTCTATACGGACGAAGGTGCCGTACTCCCTTGTCTTGGGATGATGTCGGTGAGAGGGTTTTGCTTGGCCCTGAGATGGTGGTGGATGCTGCAGAGAAGGTCAGGATTATCAGAGATAGACTTCGGGTGGCGCAGGATAGGCAGCGGCACTGGGCCGATAGCTACCGGAGACCATTGGAGTTTGAGGTATAGTCTAAGATTTTTTTCTAGTATTTGAGTCTGATTGTGATTGTTTTAGATAAAGCTCTAAGTCTTGTTTTGTTCTAGGTTGATGATCTTGTCTTTCTGCGGATTTCTCCGACGCGTGGCACGATTCGTTTTGGTGGCGGCGGAAAGCTTAGTCCACGATACATCGGACCATTCCGTATCCTGGACAGGGTCGGTGCAGTGGCTTACCGACTGGAGTTACCGCCTACACTAGAGGGAGTGCACAGTGTGTTCCACGTGTCGCAGCTGAGACGGTACGTGGCAGATCCCAGTCACGTCTTAGACCACTCAGAGATCGTAGTGGGACCGACACTCAGCTACCCAGAGAAGCCGGTCGAGATCTTGGACCGAAGAGAGAAGGTGCTCCGGAACCAGGTCATTCCCTTGGTTCGCGTTGCATGGAGACACCACTCTCCAGGTGAGTCCACCTGGGAGAGGGAGGACGACATGCGGGAGCGATTCCCATATCTCTTCGAGCCTTGAGGTAAAATTCTTTCTTTTCTTCCTTGTTCTGTTCATGATTGCTGTGTTAGCCCTCATTCAATTTCGAGGACGAAATTTTTTAAGGTGGGTAGATTTGTCACCCCCAGTTTTTCAAATTAGGGGTATTTTTGTCATTTTCAAGTTTAATAATATTTTAGGAATTATATTTGATTTTATATGATTTTTTAGGAATTTATTTGAGTCGGTTTGAATTTTATCCAATTCGGACCCAATTTGGAGACCCGGGTAGCCTGGACCCTAGTGGGACCCCCATACTAGCTGGGCTTAGCCCATGTACCATCATAAATAGGCTAGAAATTATTAACCTATTTTCCATGACTTAATTAGTCATTTTAGAGGCTTAATTAGTCGTTTGAAATCAAACCGAACCAACCCGATTTCAAATTGAACCAAACTTAGGTTATTGGGTTGTGGGCTATTGGATCCCAACCCAATAGCCCATGGGAGGTGGCCGGCCATGGCATAAACCCCCCCCCCCCCCCCCCTTTTGTTGCTTCTTCACAAAGCAACTCTTCTTCCACAAATTCTCTTTTCTTTTCTCAAGTCTTCCTCCTCCAAGCAAGTTTTAGGTTTGTCATTAAACCCTCCATAAATTCTCCTCTCCATTTTTAGCATTCACAATAAGTGTAGAGAATTGAATTCTCTACACTTTGCCCTATTTTATAGGCTTTTCTCTAGAATTCTAGTTAAGTGGTTAATTAAGAGGGGATTATATGTTAATGGTATATATATATATATATATATATGTATATATATATATATATGGATATATATGTGTATGTATAGATATGTATATAGAGGAATATATATGTATGTATGTATTTGTGTGTGTGTGTGTAGAGAGTGGTGGGAGAGGGAATGAGAGTGGTGGTGTGGTTGTGTGTGTGAAATTATATAGGTATATGTGTGTTTGTATATATATATATATGTATAGGTATGTATATATAATATGTATATGTGTGTGTGTATATATATGTATATATGTGTGTGTGTATAGGTGTAGAGATATATGGATTTATATATATAAATAGATAGATAGATATTAGATAGATAGATATATATATAGGTATATATATATATATATAAAGAGGGAGAGAAGGGAGTGAAGTAGGAGGATTAAGAGGAGAAGAAGGAAGAGGGAAGCAGCAGCTGCAGGGCAGTAGCAGTGGCAGCCTGCAGAGCAGCAGCAGCAGCAGCCTGCATTAGCAGGCAGCAGCAGCAGCAGGAGCTGCCCCAGGCAGCTCCTTTCCCCCCTGTGTGACCCCCTATATACACTATAAACCCCCCCCCCCATTTAGTATATATGTAGATATATATATATAGATATATATATATGATTATATAGAGAAGTTTAGATAAGGAAATTAGAAAGAAGAGGAAGGGAAAGAGTTTAGAAAAAGAAAGAAGAGTTTAGGATTTAGAATTAGAGAAGAGGAAAAATAAGAGAAGTAAGGGAATTGAGGAAGAATAGGAAGGAGGGGTAAGAAGAGGAATTAGAGAAGAAGAAGAAGATTAGAGAAGTAGAGAAGAGGAAGAATTAGAATCGAGAATCAAAGAGAGGAAAATAGAACGAGAGTAAATAGAGAAGGTTTTGTTAGAAATCGAGTTAGAGGACGAAATTGAGCCCGGAGCGTCGGATCGCGACGAAACTTGACATAGGCCTAGGTTACGTGATTTAGATTTTGCGGGTAAGCTCCCGAGTGGAAATCGGGATCGTAGGGCGCCGGTATCGCGCCGTGTCAGCGCGTATCTCGAAATACTCGAGATTTCTGCAAAGGGCCGTATCGTGGACTGGACGTCCACTTTATCTAGGTATTATGGTAGATAACGAACCTATAGGATAGTACCCTACTACCCTAGGGAGATCGGGTCAAAATAACTAGCGTAGGTAGGCTATCTAGATTATCGCCGAGGGTAGAATTTTACCCTTAAAAAGGGTAAAATAGAGATTTGGCCCACGGCCAAGATTCGAGTTTCCAAGTCCAAGATGGACTTGGATATGGATTGTATAGGTTGGTAATGAGTAGGATTAGCTGTCTAAACCTAGTCTTGGACCCGGTTGACCACGGTTGACTTTTTGGACTAAAAGTCAACTATGGGTCAACACTTTACCCAATTTGGTCCCAAATTCCATCTAACTTGGACAGTTGACCAAAAGTCAACTATTAGTCACCAGTGACCTAGGGTTGACCTAGAGTTGACCTAGGGTTGACCAGAATTGACCCGTTGACCAAAAGTCAACGGTAGGCCAGTTTTCAACCTAGATTGATCCGATTTAACTTCTAATGTTCTCCCATGACCAAGATTGACCCGACTAGACATGTCTTGACCTAGAATGATTAAATAGGGTTTATTTTGATTTAACTTTACTTCCTAAACTTAGTATTGATACGTCTTGTTCTCTATAGGTCCTCGAGACACTGCAGTTGCTCCAGTCGACGTATTTTATCATCTTACAGGCGAGTACATTCTCTGATACTTATTCCCAATTTATGATAACTGTTATGATTCATGTACTTAGTGTTGATATGCTTATTCCCGACACATGGTTCTCACGGATTGGTATTCTTGGATTCCGACGAGAGATGTTTTCTCCTTCTTAGGTTGGGATATATTGTGCAAGCACCCTTGTAGCTCTTGCTCGATATATGGTCACTGATTCTAGAGAAGGCTAGCTACCTTCTCATTAGAATCCCGTGCAGTGACGTGTCCTGTTTGGATCCATTCTACCAGTTGGGGTAGGGGGAGTAGTAGCGTAGGCCTGTGATCATATCCCCTTGTATTCTTGAACAGTGTGAGTCATATACCGCACTTATGACTTGCCAGGCCGATTCTCGACAGGTTCCCAAGCCGATCACAAGCTGAAACTATTACTCACACACATTGGATATAGCTTACCTTGATTGTGTACATGCCATGATCCCGTTCTATTTTCTTGTTCTAGCTCTAGCTTTACAGCTTACCATGCCATAATACATACATGTACACTCCATGATTCATTGTATATGCTCTATTTACAGTCTTATAGCTTTTATTCTATCTTGAGATCTGTTATGAGATATATGTACTCGTTCCATCCTGACTGGACTGTTGATAAAATATTACAGATTTCGACGAGGGAGATTGCAGTACCTACTACGGTCCGGACGACGTAGTGGGCCTAGACTTGGTCCCGCAGGGCGTAGCTCCGCCTGACGAGACCATACCACTTGTATAGTTTAGAGTAGGTCTTTGTACTGGACTTTGTTCCCAGTTACTTTTGAGACTGTACTACTTTTGAGTCTGTATTATATTTGGACTGTATTTAGAGACCGGACATTGTATATTATTTGTTTCTGGACTTGACAGGTTATATATTATTGTCTTGTTGTCTTTATCTTTCAGTCTTTACTTTTCGTCTTAGAGTTGTGATTGAGCACTATATATATTCATTGCTTGTCCTCCGTTCGGAGTTGACTATATTCTCGACAGGTTTTGTTATATATATAAACTGTTGTCAGACTAGAAAATACACAGCGTTCCACGCCGTTTTTCCGGTGAGGGCTGGGCGTTGTCGCGTCACGTGCCCTTTTAGTGTGTGCGGGTCGTGACATCGGGCTGAAAGACAGGTAGATCCTTTGATGCTGTCCCGGTATCTGGCCATACAAAACCAGCTGTGTCAGACCCCAGGAAGAGCAAGTGCCACAAAGGAGGCCACAAAATAAGAACCAAAGCCAGCAAATTAGCACAATAATATAATTACATATTAAGAGACAGTAATTTAAGAAAAGCATGATGGATAAATATAAAAGACAATCTTGCATAGAATCACTAAAAGACAGGACATAAGGAAAAGCATGACAGGATGATATACGATGAGATAACCATGGGACTATTCAGATAGCTAGGTTACAACCCGTAAACCAAACAAGGACCGGGGTTGTAACCCTTCGTCTGAACGGAACTTGGTTTCTCTCACCATTTATCGGCAAGATAAATATAAGAAATCAGGTCAAGTAATAATCTGGAGTGACAATCATTATAGTGATAATCTGGAGTGACAATCATTATAGTGACAATCTGGAGTGACAATCATTATAGTGACAATCTGGAGTGACAATCATTATAGTGACAATCTCTCAGTCATTCTGGTACAATCTTACAATCAATCAATTCTAGACAACCCTATACTGGACTAGACTCCATCCAAGCAATCACGGCCAATCATTGCCTACGGCTTTCTACATTAACTAACTAGGGTTATCACAATCCTAGTTACTAGCAAGATGCAATGAGACGCTCCAAGTAGTCACAGGCCCTGCAGCTATCCAGGTTATCCAGGCAATCATTATAGTGACAATCTAGAGGGTACAATGCATTATAGTGACAATAGAGTTCAATCATTTAAGTGACAATGGTGGGTGCCCCACATAACAGTGGGCTGGAAATGTGCCCTACTCGTCGGCAGGCTACAAGTCCAATCATTTGCGGCCGGAATAACGGGATCACCTGTAACTGGGGAACATCTCTTCATGACTAGTGAATTATACTAATTATTAACCTTAGTCCAATTCCGTAGGTACTCCTGACCGTGGTACTCAGGAGTCCCCCTCCTAGACATGATGCAAGACATGACTGGATTATTTGTACAAGCACAATCGCCCACGGTGTCAGAATTAATTATACATGCCATGCCATGTCAGGTAGCCGTCGCAACAGCTATTCAAGATATATCAGGTCAGGTTATCATATCAAGTGTACTTGTCAGGAGTGCGCCACGACGGGCCACTTATCAGGTCATGCTCAATTATCAATTCCAAACATATCCAGTAAATTCGTGATTATCAAGTTCAGGACAAAAGGCATAAGGATATAAAATGGACGTAAAATATCTAATAAAATATCAATATACAGAGCTATAGAAGAGCCATGCTTAAAGAATTAAGACCAAAACTCCAAGAGCCAATGGGTTAAACAAGGGATCATGGGGCAGCGTACACAAAAGTCACGCACGCAGGGGGAGCTGCGTACGCGAAAAGTCACGCACGCTCAAGGGAAGCAGTGTACATGAAAAGTCACGCACGCTCCAGGGAAGCAGCGTACATGAAAGTCACGCACGCTCAAGGGAGCAGCGTACATGAAAAGTCATGCACGCTCAAGGGAGCAGCGTACATGAAAAGTCACGCATGCTCAAGGGAGCAGCGTACATGAAAAGTCACGCACGCTCAAGGGAGCAGCGTACATGAAAAGTCACGCACGCTCAAGTCTGCGTACGCACAAAAGCACGCACGCAGGAGACACGCTTCCAACAGGAAGCGTATCCAAGGCTCAGTGGCGTAAGCTAAGAAGCTCTGCACACTGCTCACTGTCTTCTCCAAACAGCAAGAACACCATGATGAACCCAAAGCTTCAAAGCATCACAACTTAGCCATCCGAACTCCAAATCCGGATTTCCAAGGCTCCAACTGGAGTGAAACTGAATGCTCTTCCACATGGAAACATCAACACCCATAAACATCCAACTAAAATAGATCAATCCATGCAAAATCCGAAAATAGAAAAACTTAGATCTAGAGCAATGGAGACACCAAATCACAAAAAGCCAAGAACTAATGTTGATCACCATGTCCTAATCTAGCAAATAAACCAAGAAAATAGGGCTCTCATGAAGTGGCAAGGTGCACTTGCCTAGGGTTATGAGAGTTGTGGAGGAAGGAGAAGAAGAAGAAGAAGAAGAAGGAAATTAATGGTGGAAGTTATGAGGAGAGAGAGTGGTAGGTGGGGTTATAAAGAGGGTGAGTTGTGGTGTGTTGAAGGTGGAGTGTAGGCTATGGTGATCCAATACCTATTAAACCCAACCAAACTAACCCAAACCGATTAAAACCGAGCCAGGACAAAACCCAAAATACGAGAAATACTGAAATTCCACAAGTTGAGAAAATAAAAATACATGCCAAAATCCATATACGAGTATAAATACGAAATACGGGAAGTACGGAAAAATGAGGGTGACACTCCTTATGTGGCAGCTGACGTCGCATATTAAATAATATTATGTGTCATCTGATATAACCGATGACATGACAAATTTTAACCCAAAAAGTTAATTACCCAATTTTGTCCATATTAATTTAATGTTAATATTAATTCATGTTAATCTTAATGTTAATTTAGTGTTAATATTAATATTAATTAATGTTAATATGAATGTTAATGTTAATGTTAGTGTTAATATTAATATTAATATTATTGTTAATGTTAGCCATAATATTAATTTTAATGTTAACGTTAACAACAATTTTAATGTTAATTTTAAAATTTGTCACGTTAGCTGCCACATCAACATATTACGTCAGCGGCCACGTAAGGGGACGGTTTGGAGGTACAATTTGGAGGTACAAATAGCATTATTCATTAATATGATTAGTTTTAGTGTGTCGTATCATATTCGAAATTTACGTTTAATTAGATTTCCATTTCGGACAATCAATCAAAGTAAACTGTCAAGACCCATACAATCTCCTCCTGAACAATATAGAAACTTAAATACAAATTTAAAATATTATAGTAGACCTGAAAAATCAAAAAAATAAAAATAAGAAATTTTTTGACTTGTCCCCCACTTTGTTTGTCCGAATTAAGGGTTCACCCCACTGTTTTGTATTAATGTACATCACCCCCCACATTTGACGGATTTCGTCAAAAATTAACGGTCAAACGTTTTAACCAAAAAATTTGACCCAAAATGTCCCTCATATTTTCTTCTTCCTCTTTTCTCTCTCCCCACCCCCCTCCCCCCCGGCAACCGCACCACCCCTAAACCAGCCCCACCCCCCCCTCCCCCCCCCCCCCCCCCCCCCGCGGCCATCGCCCCCGCTCCCCCCCTCCCCGCCTCCGCTTCTTGCCGCTACTGCCGCCGCCGCCCCCGCCGCTGCTGTTGCCGCCGCCGTTGCTGCAGGGAGGGGAGGGGGGAGCGGAGGGAGGGGGGCGGTGGTGGAGGGGGGAGCGGAGGCGGGGAGGGGAGGGGAGGGGAGGGGGGGAAGAGGGGTTTAGAGGAAAGAGGGAGGAAGAAGACAAGGACATTTTGGTCCAAAAAAATATTTTTGACGGAATCCGTCAAATGTGGAGGTTGATGTACATTAATACAAAATAGTGAGGTACACCCTTTCAGACAAACAAAGTGAAAGATAAGTCAAAAATTCCTAAAAATAATAAAATAAAATCTTCTTCTCATTAGGTTCTAGTCTCAGTCCCAGTCCACTGATCCTGCCACTGACCTCTAGGGATGACAAACACAAAGTACCTAGTGGTAGTGGTCAACTATGACATTGAAATCTCTCTTACCTTAAGTACCATTGTGAAGTCTATAATTAACTGATAACTATCGTTCGCACTTTCTTTGCTGGGAGCTTACTGTGATATTGGGTCGCGTTAATCTATGGTCTACGTAGTCCTTAGCTATGATGTGTAACAATAACTAAATATATTTTTGTCACCAATACAATTTATAGATATTTACCAACAATCTGAAAATTTGAAATTTTTCTAACAACAAAATATATGCAAATTTTAAGCATGTAAAATTTTCAACATGTCGGTACGAATTATTAAAGAAATTGGCAAAAAAATTATGATGGAAACTTGTTTAATTAATCAAATTTGATAACATGTTCAAGCATGTAAAATTTCTAATCTGAATATTTTCATCTGAAGAATATTTGACCCATTTTTTTAGCGTATTGTATTTGTACTGTGACAATTTATGCTCCTACTTTCGTCTGAAGAATATTTTCATCTGAATATTTTCATCTGAAGAATATTTGACCCATTTTTTTTAGCGTATTGTATTTATACTGTGACAATTTATGCTCCTATTTTCGTAGTTCCGAATTTTTTTTCAATTTGCTGAATTGCTAGGGGGGAAGGATCATCTTTAAATTTTCTACTATAATCTCATTCTATTCTTCTCTCTCAATTCGAATTCGCAACGAATCGCCAACGGAAATATTTATAACTAGAGCTGCGCAAAAAATGTGTCATCGGAAATCTCACCGTCGGTGAAGCCCGCAGCCACTCGAGCTACGACGCAGAGTAGCGCCACTAGCATCACTGACAGCTCCATTCTGGAGCGGAACTTTTCTCTTTCTTTCGAAGAAGAAGAATCAAACCAAAAGTTGCTTTGGAACAAAGTAATGCATGTAGCACGAACAAGAATGATAAGAATAATATAAGATGAAGAGATCGATACTGTGTATATATAGCTTCCAACAAACACTTTAAATTTGAAGTGTCTTACGTGTCCACTTAATTGTTTATCACGACCATGCCACTACTTATATAATTAAAAAAAAAAATCAATATTACGTGCAGGGCCGGTTCTGGGTAAGACGGACAAAACTTGGAACTTGGACAACCCCTCTCTGCTAGAGCAACCTCCAGGCTCGACATGATTCTGCCAAAGGTCAGGATCACGGATGACCAGCAGGACTAGCTAACAAAAAGGATCAAGGAAAAACTAAAATTAATTTTAGGATAGGACAACCCAACCCTCCGTACCGATCCTGATTACATGAGATACGAGCCGATGGCATTTACTATTCACATGGAAGAATAGAATTATCCTTGGTTGAAGACTTTCTTAAGGATAATTGAATTAAGTAGAGAATATGTTCATGTGGTTTGCAATTGAAAGTACTCATTCTTTCTTGGTAATCACATGGTGTAGGTTTAAATTATATATGCCAAAGGACAGAGGAATGCTATTGGGGCGGTGGTGTCGGACACGGATATTGTTAGTCCTCGATCCAGATCCATAACTCCTACAAGTCCGAATTTGGATTCGAGTCGGATTTGGCCTTTCCTTATGGAGAATGTACGTATTTGACATGTTCAACATAAAAAAATTTCTGTCATGATCTGTTAAGGACCGTTCGGGCTGTTAGTTCTCGAGCAAGATCCTTAACTCCTACAGGATCGAACTCAGCTGTCTCTTGTGGACAGCGATAGAAGTATAACTTTTTTGCCTTGGCGGATAGTTTCGATATCGAACCACGGAAGAGATTTTGGTGTGTGTGAAAATTTGGAAACACTGAACCCAAATAACATACAACACAGCATGTACAAAAATTCGTTTATTACATAGGACATTTCAAAATAAACATAAAAATTCTGTCAAGACCGTCCGGAACTGGTCCAGTTTGAATCTGGTTATTTGCTGCAAGTCGGATTGTTTAGTTTTTGGAAGTCCAGTTTTCAATTAAAAGTGAAAGTTCAGTTGAAAATGAACTTTCAATGTCACTAATTTTTTTTCCTTTTATGTTAAAATAAAAAATAATAAAAATAATGTAAATTTTTGGATCTTAAAGCAGCGCACACAGGAACCACTTTTAATCTTACTAAACAATTTTTATGATTTGCACTTCTCGAAAATTTTAACTTATTTTCGAGAACTAGATCTCGTTAGGTCACCGTCACAACAGTGCAGGTCATGGGTGTACGCAAAGGATGAGATGGAGAAAGACTGTTTCAAAACAAGAAGGATTGATATGTATTTTTATTTTTATTTTTATTTTTATTTTTCATACCACAACTTGTATGTGTACTCAATTTCGGAGCGAGGATATTAGTTATCAAAATATGTTGCAACAAAAAAAAAAAATAAATAAATAAATTCATACATTCGTTTTCTCTTTTCATCACCATACAGGAAAAAATGAACTGATGGTACTTGTACTGTCATACAACGTAGATGGGACTATTGAAAGGTAGATACTGGCTACTTATACTAGTCAGGGGGCTACTTATACTAGTCAGGGCCGGCCCAGAGGTAAGTCTGACAAGACTTCGGGCTCGGACAACCCCCAATATCATTTGGTGTTCTTAAGACTGGTCGAGTCTAAATCCAAATTAAACCTATATCTTTTCAATATAGATGAAGGGCAACCAAAATTAATCCCGGCTAAGACAATCCAAACTCCTGGACCGGCCCTGATACTAGTATATGTGCACATGCGTTGCACGTATTTTATGCTACTTGAAAAGAGTAAATAATAGTAGTATATGTTAGTCCCTTTGCGAACAATCGATGGAAAAAACACGAATTCAGAAACTATTGTAAAGACAATGTTTCCAGCAACGACACCTTAAAGAAGGTGATGTTGTATTACGAGAATCTAAAAAGATTATGTCGTAATATTTCTCGAAGGCAACAGAACCGTTTAACTTCTAAAGAGAAGCGACGGTATTATCGAAGGCAACAAAGGAAGAAGAAAGCCTGCTGGGGTGAAAGATCACCGGCGCTCAAAGCTATATCCGCCTTACGGACAAGCCTCCAGGAACCAGCAAGTTCGAAGAGAACTTTAGAACGCTCGCTGGCCAAAAATGTCGACTCCTCGGAATAGCAGCAGCACTTCTCTCTCTCTCTGGAAATTTTTCTAAGTATTTTCTGTAACCTTGGAGAGAGGAGATGCTTCTGTTATTATAGGCACGAGATGGGCTTTTCAAATTCTGAACGCACGCCCTATTTAATGCCAGATCCGGATTTTCTGGATCTGAGCCTTTTCCGGATCTGAGCCCACAAGACCCGCGGACGTTACATAATTTGAACGGCCCACTCGACCCGCTCGACCCGCACGACCCGCACGTCCCGTACGCTCAGTACGCTCCGTACGCCACGCAGGGCCGCGCAGAGGCTCGCGCACGAGCGCAACTAAAGCGCACAATGCGCCTTGCGACGAGCTGTCGTGCTAAGTGCAAAGTGCCATCAAAAAGCCACAATAAGCCTCAAAAGCCCAAGCCCGAGCCCGAGCCCGAGCCCGAGTCCGAGTCGCTAAGCCCCTTCGGGGCTTAGCTCCAATAGATTTAAATCTATTTTCATTTGGCCAAAAGTTGGTTTCTTATTCTCACCTCTATGTAAAGTCCTCCCATATGGCACCCTCCATTGGGCCTCAACCCATGTGCATCTCTCTATTCCTTCATAAGTAATATATAGAGATACAACTTGGTGTGTTTTTCCGATGTGGGACTATCTTTTAACAATAGAATGTTGTGAACACACAACATGTAGAATAAAACACCAACAATCCCCCACATATCTCTATATATACGAGTTAAGCGTTCCACATAATAACTGTCCATTATGCATTAGGATAGATGTCGCTGACGATTTGAATCTTCCCGCATGGGTTGAACAACAGTATGATACAAGAATGGACTACGCCTTGAATTCTGTACCACAGCTGTAATTTTTTTCACTCACATAATGTAGTTATCTGTGCTTCTGGCTGCACATTAAAGGCCTTGTGCCAGCCTGGATTTCAATGTATGTATTTTGGGCGTCTACAAATTTACCCTCAAGAGACGGCCTATTTCTCTGTCCATACATTATAGGTGAGTTCTTTATAAAGAGTCATGGCATGAAGCATTGCGCTCCTTTGCGGTGCTACGCCGCTATGACATGGCTCAACGCCGAGGCTTTACCCCACCTGGGTACCTCATCGTAGTGTCATACTACTGTAGCATGAGGTCACAATCCTCTTTGTAGTGCCAAACTACTCAGCATGAAGCCTTACGCTTCCGTGCGGTGTTACGCCGCTATGACATGGCTTGCAAAGCAGAGGATTTACCCTTCCTGGTACCTCTTCGTGGTGTCATGCCACTGTAACATGAGGATACCGTCCTCTTTGTAGTGCTGTCTACACCTCTTTATGATTATGCAACATTAGGCTACCTGCCTATATGCGGTGCTACGCCGCCTGTGACTTGGCTAACAAAGCCGAGGCATTACCCCTACCTGGGAACCTCATGGTGGAGTCACTCCACTGTAGCATGGAGTTATAACACTCCTTTGTGGTTGTTGCGCCACCATGCTTCCTGTAAAGCATAACAGACCTTCACTCAGTCTGAGAACTCATTAAGGCATTATGCCATCCTTTCCACAGGATCAATTTTCCGTAGAAAATTTATAGTAGACAACAGTGGTTATGGGTCCGAAACCTTTACATGTTCCGCAGAACAAGTACCCACTGTTAACTAATATTTTTCCAGTCAATAGTCCTCCCTTGAATCAAAAAATTAGATATCTGGTAGATTTCTCTTTGAACCAATAATATAAAATTTATTGATAGGATTATAATGACACAATATTAGAATGCCTTCAAACCCATCTTCCTTGCTGTGTCCTCGACCAGCTGTCGTTTGAGGCCTTTCGTGAACGGATCCGCCAGGTTCTCCTGACTCCGAACATCGATCACTGCAATGACGCCTCGTTTGATGAGATCGTTCACTGCTCTGTGCTTTAACCGCACAGTCCTCTTCTTCCCGTTAAAGAGTTCATTTGATGCTACTGCTGCTGCCGCCTGGTTGTCACAGTATATCGGGATTGCCGGTATCTGAGCTCCAACCACTGGAAGATCATACATGAGCTCCCGAAGCCACTCTGTTTCATCTGCAGCAGCATCCAATGCAAAGAATTCAGATTCCATGGAGGAGCGAGATAACATTGTCTGCTTCTTCGATTTCCACGATATAGCAGCTCCGCCCAAAGCGAATATGAATCCACCTGTAGAATACTCGCTCTCCACCTCTGAACACCAGCTAGCATCACTGAAGCCTTCCACTACTGACGGATCTCCGCTGTAGTATAGTGCAAATGTCTGAGTCTTTTTAAGATATCTCATAACACGCTTCACAGCGTTCCAGTGTTCAATGCCTGGGTTGCTAGTGAACCGACTCAGCATTCCCACCGCAAAAGCTATGTCAGGCCTTGTGGCAGTAGTAGCGTATATCAAGCTTCCGATGACGCTAGCGTACTCCAACTGCCTGACGCTTTCCCTCGAATTTGGCTCCAGCTTCTGATCACTCCGGTACGGTGTATCAATTATAGGAAGATCTTGATACCCGTAGCGAGTGAGCATCTTCTCAATATAATGAGATTGTGACAGCGCTATTCCAGTACCTGTCCGGATGATCTTGAGCCCCAAGATTACGTCGGCATCCCCCAAGTCCTTCATACTGAACTTGGTCGAGAGGAATTTCTGTCTCTGTGACACAGTCTAAATCCGTACCTAGGATTAGCATGTCGTCCACGTAAAGACAAACGATTACTCCTCTTCCGTCAGCAAACTTCGTATAGACACACTTGTCTGTTTCACTGACCATGTAGCCATTTGACCTTATCACCTTGTCAAACTTCTCATGCCACATTTTGGGAGCTTGTTTCAAACCATACAGAGACTTCATCAACTTGCAGACTTTGTCCTCCAGACCTCTGACGACAAAACCTTCTGGTTGTTGCATGTAGATCTCTTCGGCCAGCTCGTCATTAAGGAATGCCGTTTTCACATCCATCTGATGTATCACCAGCTTGTGTATTGCTGCTAGAGCAATTAACAATCTGATGGTTGTCATCCGAGCTACTGGAGCATAAGTGTCAAAGTAGTCGATCCCCTGCTTCTGAGCAAACCCCTTGGCCACTAGCCTGGCCTTGAACTTGTCAATGGTTCCATCTGCTTTCATCTTCTTCTTGAAGATCCATTTGCATCCGATGGGTCTTGCTCCTTCTGGCAGGTCAACTAACACCCATGTGTTGTTGGAGGTGATTGAGTCAATCTCGTTGTCTATCGCCTCCTTCCAGAATACAGCATCTCTGGTCTTCATCGCCTCATCATAGGTAAGCGGATCTGCTTCCACATGATAGATGACGAAGTCATCTCCGAAGTCTTTCGGCCTCCTTACTCGCTTAGTTGACGGCTCAGCGAGTTCTGGTTCAACTGGTGTCTCTTCGACAATAGCTTCTTCTTGGACTACTGGTTCGATAAGAACTTATGTCTGCTTTGCACTCTCATCATTCTCCGGAAGATCCGCGAGAACAATATTTTTGTGCCTTGCAAACTTGTCTTCAAAATATTCAGCATCGCGAGATTCAATGATATGATTTGATTCTATATCAAGGAATCTCCGAGCATCACTCTTCTCGGCATAACCCAAGAAGATAGCCTTAGTAGTCCTAGTCCCCAGCTTCTGAATCTTCAGATCTGGGAGCTTCACATAAGCCAGACACCCCCACACTCGAATGACATTCAAGTTAGGTCTGACTTTGAACCAGAGTTCATGAGGGGTTATATCCGAAGTTGCATACGGTACTCTATTGAGAATGAAAGTAGCCGTTAATGCAGCTTCTCCCCAGAAGCTCTTCGGAAGACCCGCAGTCAACAGCATAGAGTTCATCATCTCTGTCAACGTTCTGTTCTTCCTTTCTGCTACTCCGTTGGATTGAGGAGAGTACGGAGCCGTCGTCTCATTTATGATTCCATGTTCTTTACAGAATGATGAGAAATCATGAGACCGATACTCCCCGCCTCGATCACTCCTTAGCCTTTTGAGTTGTTGTCCAGTTTGCCGTTCAGCCTCGGCCCTGAACTCCTTGAACTTCTCGAATGCTTCGTCTTTAGACTTGAGCAGGTACACAAAAGCATACTTTGAGAAGTCGTCGATGAAAGTAATAAAATACTTCATCCCAGCTTTTGTAGAGAATTGTTTGAAATCACAGATATCTGAGTGAACCAACTCCAGAAGATCTGTGCTACGATGGACCCTGTGAAAGGGTTTCCTTGTGATCTTCGTCTGAGCACACACTTCACATTTCTCTACCTTACCCCCACACTTGGAGATAAGTCCTAGGCTAGACATCTTGTTAATTCTTTTACAATGAACATGTCCTAGCCTATTATGCCACAACTCAAAAGAATAGTTCAAAGTAGAAATAGCATTAATATCATTTTTCTGGGTTACAACAAGCTGAATTTTGTACATTCCTTCAGTCTGGAAAGCTTTTCCGAAGAATGTACCCTTCTTGGACATCACCATCTGGCCAGTATTGATGTCCATCCTCAAGCCTGCGTTGCAGAGCAGGCTCCCAGAGATCAGGTTCTTAGCAATTGCAGGAACATGCTTCACTCCTTGAAGCGTCAGAGTGTTCCCCGATGTGAGTTTCAGCTCCACCGTCCCGATCCCCAGTACTTCAGCTTGTGCCTGGTTCGCCATTATGACTTTCTCGGAAGTTGGCTCATAAGAGTCGAACCATTCCTTGTCTGAGCAGACATGACATGTAGCACCAGTGTCTATCCACCAGTCCGAGTCAACTCCCACATTTGCAACCTGTGCTATCATTGCAACCAGATTAGTAACCAAAGAAACCTTACCAGGCTCACCTTTTTCTGGTTCCTTGCAGTCACTTTTGTAGTGGCCCTTCTTGCCACATTTGAAACAAGTCACATGGGACTTGGACTTCTGATTCTTGAATGAAGGACTCTTCACTTTCAGATTAGTGAAGTCCTTCTTCTTCTTATGAGGAGAAGCCGCCTGCTTCCCCTTGTACTCTCTGGTTTGGACCAGATTTGCTTTCGCCAGTTGTTTGGACAGAGAATCCATCTTCTGTTGAGAGCGCATCTCGTCCTCAACATGGATCTCTTGCAGGAGATCTTCCATACATATGTCCAGCTTCTTGCGGTGCATCCTTGCATAGAAGTTGCTCCAACCCGCAGGAAGTTTAGAGACGATTCCTCCAACGACAAACTTGTCGACAAGAGGCATCTTCTCGTCATCCAACTTTTGGCGCAGCTTCAGAAACTCCTTTACTTGGGGCAGCATAGCCTTCTCATCTTCGAAGGTCCACTTATGGTATCTTTCAACCAAGAAGATCTTGGACCGATTCTCGTCATCTTCGTACAATTTCCCCAAGGAGTCCCAAATCTCTTTGGCAGAATTCTTCTTGGAATAAGACTCTGCCAGAGAGTCTTCCATGCTGTTGAGAATCAACAGTTTACAGATACTGTTTTCTCTAATCCATTTTGCCTGCTTGGACTTAGCAGCCGCAATAACTTCTGCGGTTCCGGTTGTTGGAACGACCGGTTCTTCCTCATTCAGCACGTGGTCAACTTCCACGAGTTGAATGTTTAAGGTTACTTTCCGTTTCCAGATCTGGAAATGTTCGCCGTCGAATTTCTCCAACTTGTTAAAGTCGGTATTGACGAGCGATGCACGTGAGTTATCCATCTTTTCGATATAGCTTTGAGATTGTTAGTCCCTTGGCGAACAATCGATGGAAAAAACACGAATTCAGAAACTATTGTAAAGATAATGTTTCCAGCAACGACACCTTAAAGAAGGTGATGTTGTGTTACGAGAATCTAAAAAGATTATGTCGTAATATTTCTCGAAGGCAACAGAACCGTTTAACTTCTAAAGAGAAGCGACGGTATTATCGAAGGCAACAAAGGAAGAAGAAAGCCTGCTGGGGTGAAAGATCACCGGCGCTCAAAGCTATATCCGCCTTACGGACAAGCCTCCAGGAACCAGCAAGTTCGAAGAGAACTTTAGAACGCTCGCTGGCCAAAAATGTCGACTCCTCGGAATAGCAGCAGCACTTCTCTCTCTCTCTGGAAATTTTTCTATGTATTTTCTGTAACCTTGGAGAGAGGAGATGCTTCTGTTATTATAGGCACGAGATGGGCTTTTCAAATTCTGAACGCACGCCCTGTTTAATGCCAGATCCGGATTTTCTTGCGACGAGCTGTCGTGCTAAGTGCAAAGTGCCATCAAAAAGCCACAATAAGCCTCAAAAGCCCATTAGCCCAAGCCCAAGCCCGAGCCCGAGCCCGAGTCCGAGTCCGAGTCCGAGTCCGAGTCGCTAAGCCCCTTCGGGGCTTAGCTCCAATAGATTTAAATCTATTTTCATTTGGCCAAAAGTTGGTTTCTTATTCTCACCTCTATGTAAAATCCTCCCACATGGCACCCTCCATTGGACCTCAACCCATGTGCATCTCTCTATTCCTTCATAGGTAATATATAGAGATAAAACTTGGTGTGTTTTTCCGATGTGGGACTATCTTTTAACAATAGAATGTTGTGAACACACAACATGTAGAATAAAACACCAACAGTATATTATTATTAGGAAGACTAAAAGTCATTAAAATTAATTATTCTAAACTTATTATTATATTATTTTATACATGCATGTAAAACTATTTGGAAAGACTAAAAGATATTTTACATAATTATCTAATTACTCCTATTAACTTTAAGTCATCTTTTTAATTATAATATAAAAATATGGGTATTTTTGGAAAATACAAATTCTGCGATGAAGTCTAACTTTTGGCATTATATATATAGTAGATTTGATAAGTCGAGTTTTCAAGCTTGAAATAATTTTATGATTTCTACGAGGAGAGGAGTGGGCCTCGACCGACTAAATGGCCAATGCCCAACCGGAAGTACGGAAGCTCTGCTTGTCTCGCACCGCAGGAAAGGCCGATGGTGGTCTCTTGTAGTTGGCCCGCTCAAACGCCACTAGACACCAAGGCCTACAATCAACGGACCATGGAAACTTTTGTTTTTTTGGTCTGTTTTTTTTATTTTTTATTTCTTTGAAATGTCGAACTCAAGTGACCATTGTAATTACTGAGAAGAGACATAAAATTCTAACTGGATGACAAAAAATTAGTGGATAGTCACTGAGGTACACAAAGTCCCTTGCATATTGCCGGGCATCTCAACTTGCTTCCTCGGCCACCATATCATCCTCTCTCATATCCTCCCTCTCTCTCTCTGGGTAACCACCTCCTACCTCAGCTACTTAACGAGATTTGGGTAATTTATGCCATGACCTATATTTGAGGTGCTTAAATCCAAGTGCTCCAGTTCTTTATTTTCTTCATCTTTCCCTACAAGATTCGTATTAACTTTATCAGGGAGTAATCTGCCAAATTCTTCCAACAAATTTAGTATTTTTTTCGGCTTAATTGCACTTTGCTACCCTCAACTATTCCGCTTTTTCAACTTGATACCCTAAAGTTTTTTTTGTAACAAGTTGATACCTCAACTATTATTTTTTTTCAACTTGATAACTAATTTTTCAAAAAATTCCAAAATGTCCTCATCCCTTCCCTCTTCCCTTCTCCCCTCCTCCCCTCCCCCATTCCGGCCACCCCCACCCCCACCCTCCCGCTCCGCCTCCCCTCCGGCCACCCCCTCTCCCACGTCCGCCCAACCCCCCCCCTCCCGCTTCCGGCGCCACCGTGGCGGCGGCTGCTGATGCTGCGGCGGCTGCTGCTGCTGCGGCGGCTGCTGCGGCTGCTGCTGCTGCGGCAGCTGCTGCTGCGGCGGCTGCTGCTGCGGCTGTGGCGGCGGCCGGCGGCGATGGGGGTAGGGGTTGGCCGGACGCGGGAGAGGGAGTTGGCCGGAGGGGAGGCGGAGCGGGAGGGCGGGGGTAGCCGGAGTGGGGGAGGGGGGTAATTTTAAGGTTTGAACATGGGTATTTTCGTCCCAAATTTTTTTTTGGTATCAACTTGTTACAAAAAAAAGTTTAGGATATCAAGTTGAAAAAGCAGAATAGTTGAGGGTAGCAAAGTGCAATTAAGCCTCTTTTTTTCCTTCTATTCAATCTCTCATTATTGGAAGAAGTCATTGAGACAGAACAGGAGAGTCCTATAAAATTTTCTGAAAATTGCTGAGATATCCAATTTCGGAATTGATTTTTATTAAAAATTCACCCGCAGGGTGGATTTTATGAAATGTCCAGAATTATATATTTACACGTTAAATATTCCAAGATTGTCATTTTGATAATACCATAACTACCCCTTCGCACAAACTCAGATTTGTATTGCGATTTTCGATTTTCGTCTTTTTTTTCTTCTACATGAGCGATCTAGATTCCATTGCTCTCATCCTCATCAGAGATCGCAAAGATCGTTCGTAGTTCACTGTACTTTTCTTTAGTCGAACTCTAATAATCGCTCAGCATCATCATTATCATTATTATCATCATCATTTTCATGATCATCTTCGTGGAGAGATTTAAAGTTTTCCGACGATTAGGTCAATTATGGAAAGATATCCTTCTTCTTTTTCATAAGAGTTAGCATCGTTTTGAAAGAAAAACGAAAACTCTTGAATATTTATTCCTGACAAATTTTTTTCACAAAAAAACAACAACAAAACATTAGGTTTCTGTCAATGATTTAAAAAAAAAAAAAACTTCTGTTAGCATCGTTTTGGTATTTTTTTAATATTTTTTTAAAAAACAAAACTTCGTTAACGACAATTTCTAACGTCCATCAGACGATAGGGACCTTTTTGAGCAAGTCGTATATTGCAGGTAGGGTTGTGCATCGGTCGGTGGTCGACCTATTTGGTCCCAACCGAAGTCGAACCGAAGTTAATCGGTTTGAAAATAAACAAAATCGAACCGGACAAACCAAATGGTCGATTCGGTTTTGAAACCGACCGACTTGGTTCGGTTCGGATCGGTTCGACTTGGTCGGTTTTGATCACATAAAAAAATGGACTGTATGCTTTTTTGTGTGTGAAACCTCGGTCAACTTGCACTTCGCAACAGTAAATACAATTCAGCAGCTTCAATTCAACTTGTGCTTTGCAGGTGGAGAAAAATGCCAATTACACGTATAAAAATTCGTATACATTCAACCAAAAGTCCCTTTCATGTGCACAGGAGCAATTAGAAAAGAATAGGAGCCGCCAGCACTCCTCTTTGAGACTAGAGAGAGAGCTCTTTCAACTTCAACTTGATAAATGGCTATGATGTGAATAAATGAACCAAACCGGTATAATACAACCCAATGAATCCATACCCAACCGACCAACCCTAACTTTTAAACAAGGATTTGGTTCGGTTCGGTTCGGTTCGGTTCGGTTCAGACGATTTTTGGCATAACCAAACCGTGAACCGAACCGGTCGGTTTTGAAAAATTTGAAGCCGAACCAATCCAACCGAAACATCGGTTCGGTTTAAAACCAATCGGTTCGGTTTGGCTTGGTTCGATTTGGTCGGTTTGACTTAATTGTGCACAACCCTAATTGCAGGGGTCGTTATTTGCTAATTTTGACTAATAGATCTTTCTATGCAAAAGACGAAAATATAACAATTTTTTTTTTTACAATTTACCCTATATTATTTGTTAAATTGATGGATAAAATTAAAATTTGCATATATATTTTGTTTAGAAAAATTTCTTGTATTTTTATTTAGCCATTCAAGAGACGAGAGAGATCCAAAAATTCTCCCACCGGCCCTGACTAAAATAATAATAACAGATCTGTGCAACTCGGATTCAGATCTGAGATGAGGACAAAAAAGCTTTAAATACCATTTCTGTCCCGTCACCCTCTCACTATCAAGAACGTGGAAAAAATAAATAATTAGCAGGCTTACGGAATAATTCCAAACATATTCGCATCACTGTTGATGGACTTCACTTCATTCAGAAAATTAACATAAACCACCCCTTCAAAATCCATAAATTGACATTGAGATGAAAAAAAGCGACTCCATTGTTCCAAAAGCAAAGGAATTACAAAAAATATAAAATCCCTTTACCAGCATAAGTCCAAAGGCTCCTCCAAACATCAAGACGACAACAACAACAAACAAACCATTATTTATTTACATACACAAAGAAAGCAAACTAATTATGCAAATAGCCCCTCCTTTTTTTCAAATTTAATTAGGGCTGCTGCGGCGGGGCTGGAGGTCGGAGGCGAGGCGGGAGGCGATGGCGGAGTGGTACATGACGTCGTGAAATGTCTCCGTCTCGACCATCCTCTTCCTCAGCTCCTTGGCCTTCTCCTCCGTCAAGCCGGAGAACTTTCGTCGGGCGAAAGGACGGTTCTGCCCCCGCCCTTCCTCTTCTCCCTCTCCTTCTCCGGGCGTCGCCGCCTTCTCGATGTAGTCCGGCTCCGGGGACCACCCGAAGACCGGGGTCCACCAGTTGCCCTTCCTCGGCCCCCCTCGGCCGTCGGATCTCCGCTCGGCGGAGGCGACGGACGGACGGACGGGGACGGCGGGGCGGAGGGAGGTCAGGATTCCTGATGCCATTCTTGGTAATTTTTAGGACCTTCCTTTTTTGATTTGGTGGAGATTTGGGAATTGCTGATGAGCTGCTCCTCCTCCCCGTGTTTTAAATAGGGAGGGGAACGAGTGGATAAGGTTGGAGGGTGGGGGTGGGACACGTGGAGCTGATCCAACGGTCGGATCTCGAACTTTCCGTTGATGGTCACGTGCCGTGTCTTTCATCCTTCTCTTTCTCGGTACGCTATTTTTGGGGATTTTTGTGAGATCTGACCTGGAGATGACAAGGATAGAGTTTGACGTTAAAAGGAGACTGCTATTTGGCCCGCGGGCGGGTCAGCCCGTCCGCCACGTGGTCCTCTCCCATTGGCCGGTCAACAGCGTGGACCCCATGCTAACAGGGGGGGCAATGGGGGAGTGCCATGCAGGCGGGCGGGCTGGCCCGCCTGCGGGCAACAAAGCATTTCTGTTAAAAAAAATATATACTTCCGGCTCAAAAGCATAATTCTCAGATCCGGTCCAACATTATTCCGGTTCACCCATTTGGAGGCCACGTATTGGTTCGCAAAATTGGAGACTTGGAAAATGAAATTGATTCCTTTTTTTTTTGTTTGGATGTAAAAAAAAAAATGAGAAGAAAATTATTTTGATTCCAAAAGAAAGAGAAAATATTAAAAAAATAGTTCATCCCACCAATCTAAGATTTATTTTTTCCTCTAAACATTCACTTTTCCTTCACACTTTTTTTGGTTTTTCCAAACTCCGAATTTTTTTTGATTAAAATTGTAATATTCTAAAGGAAAAAAATATCAATTTTTTTTTTCTTTTCCTTTCTGCGAACCAAACAAAGTTTTCTTTGGATCATTGGTTCAGTCTTTAACTCAACGATCGGACCGATTGATTATTGCCAAATAATTCTATAATTAACACACACACATATTATTTTTGTTTAATGTTTAATATTATATTCAAAAGTTGTCACGTGTTAAACTATTAGTCAAAACTCTTGTTAGCAATCATCCGAATAAAACTCGTATTATACACGAATTTTTTTGCACCTTTCAAAATGTATGATACTTGCATAGTTTTGAAAGATTCGAATTCATATGCAAATCTAAACATGTAAAAATTAAAACGTATTCCGTATGAATTATTGAAAAATTTGGCACAAAAACGTGTTTAGAAAATTTCCTGTAGCGATAAAAATTTATAGTAAATTGGACAAAACGATAAAAGTTTTCAAAAATTGACTCCAACGAAAGCTTCCGACAGAAGGTTTGGCGAAAATTGGACATGTCCAATTTCCGCCAAACGGTATGTAGGATTTTGAGCATTTGTCCAATTTTTGCCACAGTGTATGTAGGATTTTGGGCATTTGTGGGTTGGTTTTGGTTCATGGTGGTTTTGTTTTTATTTTGTTTAGTTTACTAAGTAACTTTTGGTTTCTTTTATTTTGGTTTGTTTCGTAGTAACTAGTGTGGTTTGTTTTATTATGTTTGGTTTTTAGTTATTTGGCTAACGGCTAGTCCAACGTTCCAATTTCAATTCCAACGTTCATTTGCAACGGCTATTTCATATCATCGATAAATTGAGGCATGAAAGTATCAAATGAAAGAATCCCTTACAACCTTCAAAATGCATTGATTAGAGGCCACATTGGAGTACCAGATGTACGACGCAAAGCGAAAAGACGAAAGAAGAACCGTATTATGGCGAAGGATCAATCTTCAAGAGATCTCCGTTGCAGTAATTGTAATAATTTAGGACACAATAGAAGAAGATGTACAAATCAACCAAGAGAATGAAGACATTATGTGATATATTATAGAATAAAGTTGTAGTGAAAGAAAGTTTAGCGAAAGAAATTTGACTTTTATATAAAATTTTATTTCTAATACACTAGTACAAAAGAAAGTTTAATGAAGATATTGGGTATAGTAATTGCCATCCATAGTATTATCCGGGGGCGCATCACCACCTTCTTCTTAAGTATCCTCATGTTGTGTAGGTGTCGGTGCTGATGGAGTCGTTTAGTAACTGGGTATAATAATTGCCATCCATCCCATAGCTTTCAAACCAGATGATATGAAATAGCCGTTGCAAATGAATGTTGGAATTGGAATTGGAACGTTGGACTAGCCGTTAGACTCAACAAAAAAAAATCAACCTAAACCAAATAACTAAAAAACCAAACATAATAAAACAAACCACACTAGTTACTATGAAACAAAAAAAAAAAAAAAACCAAAAGTTACTTAGTAAACCAAACAAAATAAAAAAATTAACCACCATGAACCAAAACCAACCCACAAATGTCCAAAATCCTACGTACACTTTGGCGGAAATTGGACAATGTTCAAAATCCTACATACCGTTTGGCAGAAATTGGACATGTTCAATTTCTGCCAAACCGTCTGGCGGAAGCTTTCGTTGGAGTCAATTTTTGGTAACTTTTATTGTTTTGACCAATTTACTATAAATTTCTATCGCTACAGAAAATTTTCTGAAACGTGTTAGGATCATGTTTAATTAACCAAATTTGACAACTTGTTTAAACAAGTGAAGTTTCTAATATCAGTATTTTTATTTGACTAATGTTTTACCCTTTTTTTTAACGTATTTTACTTGCACTGTACCGATTTATACACGTACTTTTGCCGTCCAGAATTTTTTTCGTTTGCCGAATTGTTAACAAGGGTCAAAACTATTGGAGATATTCCTGAACAAGTTCCAAGGTAGTTCTAAGTAGGATAAACACATGATAACTTTTGAGCAGAATGATGAACATCCATAGGAAAAAAAAAAAAAAAAAAAAAAAAATATATATATATATATATATATATATATATATATATATTTGGAAAAAGGTAATTCCATTGATAGAGCGAAAGAGATACAAAAACGGTCTAATTAGACCCTCTGTACAGCAATCAGTCTAAGATCATACTCAATATTGTTAAGTAGTCATACCATGGGAGTATGCAACCCCTCAAATATGCGATTATTTCGCTCTTTCCAGAGATGCCAAACACTCGCAGCAAGCCGCCTTCGAGCTTCCATTCCCCAACATGCTTCTCTGCCCCGAGCGTTCTTGATGCTGTCAATAACTGAATGCAGATCCCGATCTCCCCCAGCAGCCAAACCCAACTTACCTTTCTGATGCTCCCATACTGCCCAAGCACCCGGACATTGAAAATAGAGATGCGAGATACTCTCATTTCTACCCGCACAAAGTATGCACAACTGATTGTCCACTGTTACACCGAACCTCCTCAGTCTATCCCGAGTGAGGAGCCTCCCAAGCAGGACCCTAAACATACAATACTGTCATTTCCTGGCCGCCCCTTTGACCCAGATGAACTCCGCATTATCGATTGTGGGGTAACGGTCTCTGACTTCCTCAAAGACACGCCTGAACTCGAATGTGCCGCTACCGGTGTTCTTCCATACCCAACTATCTCTCTCCCGATCGCCGTCAAGTAAGACCGACCTGATCTCGTCGCTGAACCGGCCGACCAATCCTCCCATGTCCGCCCGCCATCCACCATTCTGAATAATAGAGCTAACCCGCACACCCGGCTGCACCCGAGGCGGGAGAATGGCTCCCAGCCGATCCGCGAAGCTCTGACCGCCAACCCACGGGTCAAACCACAGGTCGGTAGACTCCCCGTCTCGCAAGGCTCGAGTAATGAGGCGTGCAATACAAGGCCTGTACTGAGATATTGTTTTAAATGTAACCGATGCATTGGACTTCTTCCCCATCCGCCAGAAATTCTCATTCTTAACATATTTATTCTGCATCCATAGCGCCCAAAGTGAGTCCCCGGATATGAATCTCCACGTGAGCCTGAGTGCAGCTACCATCCGAAGAGTGCGAAGAGGCCGAATACCCACCCCACCTTCCTCCTTAGGCCGGCATAACGTATCCCAACTGATGGCATGAATACCCCCTCTCCATACAAAGTCAGCACAAATTTTGTCAATAGCCTTAATAGTGGCAGCAGGAAGCATGATAGTCTGTAGCCAAAAAGCCGAGATGGCTTGGATCACCGTCTTTACCAGTTCAATTATGCCCCCGAAGGACAGGTTCTGAGTGTGCCATCCCTCCGTACGCTTTTGAACATAATCCACCAAACTCCGGCATTCCGCATCTCTTGCATAATTCACACTGAGTGGAATACCCAAATACTTCACAGGTAAATCCCCTCTCGCAATCCCAATCCGGCTTGCCCGCTCCTCTTTATTAGGACAATGCTGGTTAAAATAAATGTAACTCTTATCTTGATTAACACAAAGGCCAGTAAGAGTCCCAAAGTGCTGAATGATATCCGACAACTCATCCAGCCCTTTGAATGAGGGTACCATGAATACTAGAAGATCATCTGCATAAATCAGATGAGAAACACTCGGCTCAATCCTCTTCTGAATAGGAGTGATCCTCCCCTGAGCAACTGCCCTGTCCATGAGACAGGTAAAGAACTCCATCACAATGGTAAAAAGATATGGGGACAGAGGGTCCCCTTGACGAATCCCCCTACTACTCTGAAAAAATCCATGCAGACAACCCTTCAGAAGAACTGAGAAGGAAGGGGAAGAGATGCATTCCCGAATCATATCGACCCACTCACGATCGAACCCCATAGCTTCCATGATATGGCAGATAAATCCCCTGTTCACCATGTCGTAGGCTTTACATAGATCGAGCTTTATGCAAGCCCGCATACCGCCTACTTTGTTAAAATCACGAACCAACTCATGAGCCAGCAAACTATTATTCGCGATCGACCTGCCTCTGATAAATGCAGCCTGGTTGAACGAGATCAGCCCCCACATAGCCCCCTCCATCCTTCGACACATGAGCGTAGTGATTAATTTATATAGATAGTTGCAACAGGCAATGGGCCTGAAATCAGATAGCGCCTCCGCCCCCTCTTTCTTCGGAACTAAGGTGAGGAACGTATGATTAAGTTCCTTTAATAGTTTTCGATTAGCAAAGAAGTCTCTAATCATCTCAAGAATCTTCCACATGATGTCCTGCCAATGAACTTTATAGAATTTGCTACCGAATCCATCAGGGCCCGGAGCTTTGTCAGCATCCGCCTGTTTTATAATATCCTCAAGTTCCTCCATCCTCACCTCAGCCCTCATCAACCCGTTCCCATACGAAGTAACCAGTTTCTTACAGATAATATCAGGAAACTCTGAGCAATAAGACGATTGATTATAGAGATCAGTATAATACCTTACAGCCTCCTTCTGAATATCTTCGGGGGAAACCGCCTCATGCCCATCTGGCCGAAGTAATCTGCCAATATGGTTACGGTGTTGACGCATACGGATGATATCGAAGAAGAACCGAGAGTTTCTATCCCCCTTCCGAAGCCACTTGCACTTAGCCCGTTGAGCCGCGTCAATTTCCTCCAGAGATCGGAGGCGCCCTACCTCAGCCGCAAGTGACCGCTCCTCCATGGCTAAACTAGAATTCGTCAAATTAGCCTGCAAGTCAGCTTGCACCTGGGATAGCCGCAGTTCCATCTGTTCTAGCGGTCGCTTGGGCAAAGCTCGGTTCCAGGCCTTAAGATCTTCTTTGATTTTCCTTAGCATCTGCACAAGTCGGAATTGACAGTTTCCAGTGAACTCAGCATGAATACCGCCCTTCACTACCTCCCCATAATCCTCTAGCAGGTGCCATTTATTGTTATATCTAAATGGACGCACCCGAGGCTGTTGGGGGGACGTGAGTCTCACGCATACGGGCGAGTGGTCGCTCATGCCCGCCGGAAGCCCTTCCGTCTTTCCATCTGGGAAAATATGGAACCAAGCAGGATTGCCGAAAGCTTTATCGAGTTGGCACACCACCCTCTTATTTTCCATAAAGAAATTCTCTTTATTTGTTGTGTATCTGGGAAAATTACAACTGTAGGAATCCGATCTAGAAGACGATCGCTTTATCCCTTGGACTATGCGAAGAAGAAAAGCTCTCAAAATTTTGACAGTAGATATCAATGTATCTGTACAATGAATAAAAAAAAGAACTCTATTTATAGAGTCAAAACAGTAACTGAAAAGATAACTACCTCACCACTAGTGCATTTGAAAAGTCACGCAGACTCTAAATACACGCAGGGTTAGTGAGTAGTTACTAGACGTGGCCCGTAACTGTTGGACACATGGCATTAGTGCATGAGTCGTGTGCAAGTTACTGGGCACGCGAGAGAGAGATCGGTGGCATGGCTGTCACGTACTCCAGTTGAAATGAAATCCACGCTGTCTTGCTGAAGGCAAAAAATCTACACAGTTTCGTTGACGCAGACTCGTTGAAGGCGAAATCCACGCAAGCTTTGAAGAAGAATACTTCAGAATTCAAGCAGGCTTTGAGAAGAATAACTCAAAAAATCCACGCAAACTTGAGGAAGGAGAAGGTTCAGAATCCACGCAAACCGCCAGCTGTCTTGATTTGGCACGCTTCGTCTGACACAAAATCTCTGACATTGATTATATTGTCAGCCGCATTAAATGAAGATAAGACCCAAAGTTACGCCAACTTGGTGAAGAGTGAGTCTTGCTAAGAAAGATTTCGAAAATCACGCAAAAGACGGCGATGATCTCTCGAATTTTGTGCATACGTAGCATACGAGGAGACGTTTCTCGACTGTTGTGTTGTCAGTCATTATAATTTTGGCGTATGGCTGAGCTGTCTCTGCGTAACTTCTAAAGGAGATGGCCAGGCAGAACTTAGCGTATCTTTTGTGCTGCTTCTTGGATCACTCTGCGTGACTTGTTCTGATCAACTCAGCGTGACTTCATTTTTGAGGCCTACAAAATCCCCTTCAAAGTTTTCGAAAAATGATAAAATATTTTCGAAATACTTTGAAATAGAGATGATGAAATGAGTTAAAGTCACGCTGAGATGACTCCAAAATTTTTCGGAAGTCGAAAAAACTTCGAAGTTCTTTGAAAACATCCAAATGAACTTGTTAAATGTCATAATGACTCTTCGTTCTCCGAGACTGATTGCGTCCAATTTATGGTGGAATATGAACTGTCGACGAGATCTGTTATATAAACAGGGAGTGATTCTCAGTTTTGACTTCATCTCTCGAAAATATGACCCCAAAGGAAGCAGCTGAAGAGGAAGCACGCAAGTTGGGCTTTTGTTCCCATGGTGACCCCACTTTTGGGGGTAAAGAACCCGAACCTGTCGTCATTGAGCTCAAGGACGACGCCACGCAGTTAGCCAAGAACCTCTTGAGCTACTTTGGATTGGATGGCTCGTCTTCTTCTGATGGGCGGAACCTTATGGAGAAGCGTGAAATGCTCGAGACTCTATTGCATCGCCTGGGAGTTAAGAGCGTAGAGGAGTTAGGCATCAAACTTAGCCGCTCTGGAAAATAGGGCGTAACTTTCTACGCTTTTGTTGCACTTTTTTTTGTCTTTTTGTAAGGCCATCAGTGCCTGTTTAAAGAATGAAGTACAACTTTTGTGTTTGATCTGCGTCCCTTTTAATGAAGAAGATTAATTAGCACTCTTTGACTGTTTTCAATGTTGCACGGTCTCCCGAAGTACACGTGACACTCATTCCACAATTTATGAGCGCTATTTATGTGGATCTTTTCCAAGAATAGACCTGCACTTGACCCTTTAAATAGATGGATGAACTCCACGCAAACTCATCTTCCCATTCTTCTTCCTCTCTTCTGAGAATGAATTTTCTATGAGAAGGAAATAAGAAAGCCATGTTGTCTGATGTCAAATCTCTGTGCACGCTACCAGACATGGATCTGTCAATCCTTAGCAGCAAACTCAGCGGTAAGTTCAATATACACGCATCGAATTTTTTTGTTTGCTAAGGACAAATTCATCTTCCTGAAATGAACAGAATGCATCTGTCTTTGCTTGGCCAGTTTCTGTTGACTGATTTTTTTTTACTGTTTCTTGCAGAATTTTGGCTGAAAACTTTCTTCAGAACTGGCATTGGTGATATGGATGCTGTGGACAATGTTCTTCTGACATCTACATCAGGGAGCTCATACGCTTTTGACGCGTAAATCAGACAACTCAGAACTCTTCGTGAGATAGAAGGGTCTTCCTTAGATGGTAGGAAGAGCCTTTATACACGAGAGTTGGATGGTGGAGTTAACTCTACTACCGAGAGATTGGGTAGTAGAGTTCCTTTCAAGGCAGAACCAGGAATTGTATCCCAAGGTTTGGATACATTCCTGTCTTTCTTGAGAGGTTACCCCCATCCACCAGTTGTATTGGCAGCAACACGTTTTCGTGTTGCCCTACTCTATGGTTCTCCTCTCGTCTGAGAGATAAGACCAGAGTTTGATTCCTGCTGGACACCCAGGAATTGCCACAAACAACGAGATTGCCAGAGAAGATCCAAGAAGAAATAGATCTCAGTTGTACATAGAATGAAAATCCAAGATTTGTAATAGATTTCTATTATGATTTGTAAGAAAGTCTAAGAAAATGTAATAGACTTTTTGTGGTGAAATGGGAATGGAAATGACAATTCTTCTATGCTCAATGATTTGTATTTGTGGATGAATTGTGGACATGATAGATAATAAAATCATCTTTTCTGTTTTTAGAGTATATGATATTATCAGAGGTATTATGGACATGATAATATATAGGAACTCGAAAGAAAATAGATTGATTTCTATACAGAGGTCAAAACATGACAAATTAGTAAGCAGATTCGGAATTGATTCAGAGGTTATGAAAACATGAAAAATAACGAATCCCCACTTAATGAACTGATAGAAGATTATGAACGGATGAACCGTTAAGAAATGATGAACAGATGAACTGTCGAGTGAATGTAATAAATGAACGGACGAACCGTCAAGTATTAATGAACATGTGAAACGTCGGATGAATATGAGAAATGAATGGATGAATTGAGTATTGGGAAAGAATACGTCCCTTCGAACCTTGTAACCATATGCCTATAAATAGAGCATATATTTGAATAGAAGGATCGCATTTTATCCACAATGTCTTTTGAAGAGAACATAAAGAAGGCTGAAGTCGCCCTTGAAGCTACTGAAGGTGTTAAAGAACATCCACCTCCGCAGAAGAAGAAAATGGGCGAAAGCTCGTCTACTCCCAAGCCGCCAAAAGATATCCTGGACTTCCTGGTCGAACCAGGAGAAACCGAAGAAGAAGAAGCAATGAGGCTGGCTGCCTGTCAATTCTTGGTGCGGTCAGAAAAAGATGTATTCAATTCTTTTGCTGATTATGTATGTGGTCCTCATCCCAAATATGAAAGGGATCATAGTGATCTTCCATGATGATGTACTACTTTTTTTTTTCCTTGAGGGATTTGTCTCAAATAAACTCCGTTTAAGGAAACTTTGTTTACGATATATCCTTCCCACTTTATATTTGCCTTTATTCATTGATCTTTTGACTCAGAAATCAGAAAGACTAAATATCATTTTCATAAATATGATATTGAGATAGAAAATTCAGAGGTAATGTGGACATGATTTTCTGGATATCAAATTTGTTGAGAAAACGATACAAAGTAGAATACCTATCTCCACTGGGGATAATAGATATCAGAATGATTCTTCGGAAAGAACAATGAAACAGCTGGAAGTGATGGGAGGACAATCTTGATAGAAATATCAGACGTAGTACTTCTTCAAGAATTTGCCATTGATGGGCATCATAGTGGCTTTACCATCTAGAGTAGTGAGTTGATAAGCCCCATTAGAAAAGATCTTATTGACAATGAATGGACCTTCCCATTTTGCATCAAACTTGCCCTTATTCATGTGTGTCATAGTCATCGGGCGTCTGACAGTAAGCACAAGTTCTCCTTTCTGAAATGTTCGAATTCTGACTTTCTTGTTAAAAGCCCTTGAAATTCTAGCTTGATAGAATTCAATATTCTGTTGAGCAGATAACCGTTTTTCATCCAGAGCCTCCAATTCTTGAAGTCGAAGACGATCATTATTTTCGGCAGTGAGTTCATTAGCGATTGCTATCCTTAAAGAAGGAATTTGAATCTCTAATGGGAGAACAGCCTCAGATCCGTACACCAGAGAGAAAGGTGTACACTTAGTAGCATTACGGACTGTAGTGCGATAAGCCCACAAGCATTCCCCGAGCTTGTCACTCCAATTACGTTTGTTAGTGGAGACAAACTTCTTTAGGAGTTTGATGATAGTCTTGTTGAAAGCTTCTGCCAATCCGTTAGCTGCTGGATTATATGCGGTAGAAGCAACATTATTGATCCGGTGATCGTCACAGAATCGAGTAAATTTCTGGCTGACGAACTGTGGTCCGTTATCATGAACAATGCGTCGAGGAACACCAAATCTGTAGATGACGTGGTGCTTAATAAAGCTGATGACATTAGACGTCTTAACTTCAGATAAAGGAATAGCTTCGGCCCATTTTGAGAAGTAATCGGTTATTGCGAGAATGAACCGATGACCTTTAGATGATGGAGGATTGATCGGGCCGACAATGTCCATACCCCAAGCTTCGAAGGGCCATGATGCTGCCGTCGGATGTAGAAATTCTGAAGGTTGATGTATAAAATCCGCATGGATTTGGCAAGCTTTGCATTTCCTTGCATATTCAATGGTATCTGATACCATAGTTGGCCAATAATATCCCATCCGTCGAATACGGTCTTGAAGTTTTGGCCCAGGTTGATGCGCTCCACAAATTCCATCATGTGCTTCACGAATAACTTGTTGGGCTTCATCACCGGCAATGCACCGAAGGAGTAAACCATCATAAGCTCGACGATATAAGGTCTTTGTTGTATGATTGTAATAGAATCTGAGTGATCGTCGTCTGATAGATGCTGCCTCACTCGGATCATCCGGAAGAATATCATACAATACAAGATCTAAGAAAGAAAGTCTCCAATCTTTATCCGTATTCTGATTCTCAGTCGAGTTACTGAAGATGAATTCCATGCTGGAATCGGATGAAGATGATATCGATTTACGACTAAATCCAAATCCTCTTGTTGTGTTGATGTCATGAGATGTTGATTCTTCAATGTCAACTGGAAGTCCTAGAGTCAGGTTATTTTCAAGATGAAATAATTCTCGATTACGAACAACGATCATTTGTTGCCGTCTGATTGGGATAGCCAGCACCGCTGCAAGATTAGCAAGGGCATCAGCTTCTGTGTTACATGCTCGCCTAACATGTTCAATGAAGAATTCCTTAAATGATGAGGCCATAGATATGGCCACTCTATGATAAGGAACCAGATCTTGATGGCAAACTTCATAAGTACCCCTGATCTGATTGACAATAAGTTTAGAGTCTCCATACGCCTCCAAATGTTGAATATTCAGATATTTAGCGAGTTGAAGACCAATAAGCAATGCGTTGTACTCAGCTACATTGTTTGAACACGACTGATCGAGAGAATAAGCTCTTTGGATGGCAAGACCTTCTGGCGATACAAGAATAATTCCAACTCCAGCAACAATATCGCCATTAGGACCAATTCTTGACGCTCCATCAAAGAATAGACGCCAAGTAGGATCTTCTTCAGCAATTTGATTTGAATCTAGGACTTCATCTGGGATTTCATCATAGAGTTTTGAATTTTCTGGAATTGAGTGAGCAGCCAGAAAATCAGCTAAAGCTTGTCCCTTGACTGATTTCTGAGGAATATAGTGCATATCATACTGAGCAAGTAGGATTCCCCAGTTAGCCAATCGAAAATTCAAAACACTGGGTTTCTTCATCATGATCCGTATAGGATTGATCCTGGAGATGACATGAATAGTCTGGCCAATGATATAATGACGTGTCTTTTGGACAGCAAACATCAAGGCTAGACATTCTTTTTCAACTGATGAATATCGAGGTTCAGCTCCGGTCATAGTGCGGCTGAGATAATAAATGGCATGTTCATGGCCATTTTGATTCTTTTGAGCGAGTAATGCACCCAATGAATGACTCATTGCTCGAGTATAGAGGAGGAACGGTATTCCTGAGACGGAAGGTACCAATACTGGAGGGCTCATCAGATATTGTTTTATATCATCGAATGCTTTCTGACATTCATCATTCCAGACAAAAGAGACACTTTTCTTCATAAGTTTGTTGAATAGTCTGCAGCATCCTGATAAATTAGAGATAAATCTCCTGATATAAGCAATTCTTCCTTGAAATCCTCGTAGCTCTTTTAAGGTGCGTGGAGGACGCATCTCTTGGATGGCTTTGATCTTCTCGGGATCCACGTGTATACCTTTAGAGGTAATGACGAAGCCGAGAAATTTACCACTAGAGACGCCTAAGAAGGACTTAGTAGGGTTCATCTTTAATTGATGCTTACGCATTAGATCAAATATAGTCTTCAAATCTTGGATATGATCCTCCTTTTGTCGACTTTTGACGGCAATATCATCAACATAGCATTCGACTGTTTTCCGCAAATGTTCACGGAATATAGTACTCATAGCTCGTTGATAAGTTGCTCCTGCATTCTTGAGACCGAATGGCATAATTGTATAGCAGTATGTACCAATCGGCGTTCTGAAAGAAGTGTGCTTCTCGTCTTCTGGGAACATTTTGATCTGATTATATCCAGAATATCCGTCCATGAATGACATTCGTTCGAATCCACAGGTATTATCAACCATGACATCAGTGATTGGTAGAGGAAATTCGTCTTTAGGACATGCCGCATTGAGATCGCGAAAGTCTATGCATACTCTGATCTTGCCAGTCTTTTTAAGAACATGAACAATATTCGCCACCCAATCGGAATGTTGTTCCTCTCTAATAAACCCAGATGTAATGAGTTTATTGACTTCAGCTTCAATTGCATCCATGATGTCCGGACGAAATCGTCGCTGTTGTTGTTTGACCGGTTTAGCATTCGGCAAGATGTTGAGCTTGTGAGTTACAATTTGAGGATCAAGCCCTGGCATATCTTCATAACTCCAAGCAAAGACATCGATGTAATCACGAATGAGTTTGATCATGTCTTTCTTATCAGTTTCTGAAAGACTTTCACTGATGAATATTGGTTTGGGAGACCCCTCTTCACCAACATCTATTTGAACAAGTTTATCTTCAGTCGGAGGTTCTTTTTGCTCGAAACGGAACTCCCATTGATTATCTAATCTTTGGGCCCACTGTTCTGATTCAGGTGAGATTTCAAACTCTTCTTCGTCTTCATCACTTTCTTCAGAATGGTCAATGGAAACCATGTTAGAAGACAGAAGGTTGCAATAGAAGTCACCGATACTCGTATCGGAATCCCAAGAAGTGGTACTAGAAGAATCAGATCTCTTATCTTCGTCAGACTCAAGATCTTCATGGATAATGTTGATGAAAGGAGTAGGAGCAGTATAACCCAATCCGCATTTCGTCCTTCCATATTTCAAAGGAGGAATCCGGACAGGCATTTTTCTTCCTTTTTCATTATTAAGGCCAGTCCTGAAGTCATAGCCCATATTTTTGATGATGTCTCTAGATTGCTGACTATAACGACGTAGTTATAATCTTCCAGTATCATCATTTTTGTCATCATCTTCAAGATCAGAAGGATTTTGAGGCCCTTTGTAGAAGAATATTGGAATGTCTCCTGGCTTTCTGCTAGGAACTAGAAAGTATGAAGATTGTACAGGTTCTAGAGATACATCTGTATGAACAGTCTGTACAACTCCTATGGTTATTGTGTTCAAGTCATCTAACAGATGTAAATAACTATGAACATAATTACACACATCAACGTACTGCAAAGGTGGAGACTTTTCATTAAATGTAAAAGCAGCAATATTTATATTGGGAGAAGGCTGAGCCTTAGAGATTTTAGCCAAGTCAATGACTAAAGGGGGAGAAGAAGAAGAAGCTTTGTTTCGATTAAGATCGATAACAAATGGCTCAGAAGAGGTGAGCTCCCTTGAAGTTTGAGTAGGAAGAGTAGTCCGCCCTCCAACTGGAATTAGCAGAGTATCTTGTGAAGGTACAGGAACTGTAGTACGCCCACTGACAGGAATGATCAGTGTATTCTGAGTAGATGACTGAGGTAACGGAGAGATCCGTCCACTCACTGGAATGATAAAAGAATCTTCTCCAGAGGGTTTAGGAGATTGTTGCTGAGTAGTTCGACATTTAACATGGATTATTAAAGTCTCACTTTGTGCATCTTCTTTCTCCATAGCTTGTATGATCCTTGTATATTCTTCTTTATACATTCGGAAATCATTGAAATAAGCTTCAACTCCATGGAAGGGATTTATATCAGCAACTTCTTTTTGTACTCTTCCATTGCTATCAATGTACTTAAAATATTGATGAAGAGTAGAGGGCACCACATTATTTTCATGAAGAAAGGGCCTCCCCAGAAGAAGATTATAGGATCCCGCGATCTCGATCACATAGAAAGTGACTTTAGATCTGAAATCACCTATCTGAAGCTTCAGATGAATCTTTCCCAAAGGCTCACTTCGGCTTTGATTGAATCCCAAGATAGTAGTAACCGTCTTGGAGAGTTTGTGAAGAGGGATTTTTAGTTCATCCAACAAACTCTTTGGCATTATGCTTATAGCAGACCCTGGGTCAATGAGAATACGATCTATCTTCATCGTATCAATATAACCAGTGTAGTAGAGAGGTCGATCATGTCGATTATCCTCCAGTAACATGTCGTCTTGTGTAAAGGTGATATTTGGGATAATCTCCAGTACACTGTTGCAATGTAAGCAAGTGGCAGGTTCCGCATCCGGCTTCTTCAATTGTGCAAGACAAGAGTCAGCTTGTAGAAGTGCTTCACTTAACGTCTCCCGAGTCTCTTTGGAAAAGACGTAGAAGTTCAAAAAGGGACATTCTAGCGGGAGTATTAGCAAGCTGAGCCAAAATGTCGAAGTTGTAAGGCTTTTGAAGTCCAAGAGGAGAAGACTTCTTAATTGGCTTATCAAACCGAGCCTGTTGTTTGTCTTTCTCCAGAGCCGTAGGCTTGGGAGGAACAGGTTCAGTAGATGGTTCTTCCTCGGGAGGAACATTAGGAGCATCTTTAGCATCTGAAGGGATATCAGTAGGATCTTCAGGATTTTTAGAATAATCCTTTAGGTAAGGTTTCCCCGTTCGAGTAGTACTAACAAGTGCTTCTTCTTTGTCTTTTGGCTCTGTGTCAGAGGTAGACCCAAGAGAAGTCATATGACATGACTTGATCTTTTCAGCCTTCTTGGATTTTTGAGAAGAAATCTTTTGAGGAGAAGGCGATTCAAAATTTGCCACTAGATCAGGATGGATCCACATGATTTCTCCTGTTTCCAAAGTGATTGGCACTAATCCTTCAGACTGTGGAGGAGAAAGATTCACTATGTCAAGAGTTGCCTTGGGAATAGGAATAATCCCACTTTCAAGGAGTTGAGGAGGGAAATTTCCAAATTGCATAGAGACGACGTTGGAGGTGACGGTCTTCTCTTTTGGAGTAAGAGAGATAGCTCCAGATTTAATCATTTCTTGGATCTTTCCTTTCAATACATAACATGTACGAATTGTATGACCCAGCATTCTGTGATATGGACAGTATTTAGGATGATCTGTCTTACCAGCTTCATCAGGTTTCTTGATCTCTGGTAATTGTATTTTATTACCTTTCAGCAGACATTCAAAGATACCAAGGACATCGTCGTCATCAAAAGAATATTCTTCTCTGGGGCGAGGTGTTCTTGATTGTTGAGTTGTAGAGACAGGAGTTTGAACATTCGATGCATCTTTGCTCTGAAGATTAACTTCTAGAGTTTCTTTTCCTTTGCGAGCATTATTTTTATTGTTAGCCCATTGTCCTGTTTCTTTAGGAGTCATCTGCACTCCTAAACCTTTGAAGGTTTCAGCACTGATTTCTGCAGCTTTAGCACTGACTATGAAGGAAGGCCAATCTTAAAATTGAGTGGACCCTGTCCACATACTGATGATTGGCAACAAGTTTGATTTGCACGTGTCAATGGTGACAGCATCAGGAGTTCCAAGAGGCATCTTCAGAGCTTCTCTTCGAAACCGTTCAATGTATTCCTCTGTAGATTTATTATTTTTCTGCTTGATTCTAATAAGAGCAGACATAGTCATGTCATTAAGCCCTTCATAGAACCTTTCAAGAAACATCTGTTTGAAACCAGCAAACGGGGTAATACTCCCATCTGGGAGACTTCTATACCATTCATAAGCCGTTCCCTTGAGACATCCAATAAATATCCGAGTAAGGAGGGCATCACTTGGTTGTAGTTGATCAGTCATCACTTCAAAGTGATTGATAAACTGACTTGGAGAAGTAGTTCCATCATAGAATGAGATAGTAGGAGGCTTGTATTTAGGAGGATATGATACTTGCTTCCATTCTATCGGATAAGGCTGCTTGATGCCTAACCTTTGTAAACCATCCTTCTGTTTGAATGCCTCGAATTGAGTTTTGAGATTTTTCAATTCTTCAGAGACAACTCCCGAAGATTGTGGAGTTGGGGCTTGTAGAGAATAGTTAGGAGGAAGAACAGCATTGTAAGCACTACCCCCAGCTCCAGAGAGACTAGGATTTGGTTGAGCAGGTCCAGGAGTATTGGATTGTACTGCTGGAGGAACTTGTACTGGACTTATATCAGTATCAACTGGTATGGCATCTGATACAGTCTGTCGATTTTGCAACTGAGATGTCATGAGTTCATACATTGACTTCATTGTGTCAGTCATAGACTTCATTTGCTGTTCCAAAGAAGCAATTCTTTGATCTTGAGGAGTCAGGGAAGAAGAGGGTTCATCAGTATTCCCATCAACCATGTAAGTCGTGACTGTATGAGGGATTATTGATGAACTAGTAGATGTTGTATGCTCTGAATCATTGCTTCGTGTATCAAAGTCAACTATAGGAGAATTACCCCCAGTAGGAAGAGGTGGGAAGTTAGATTCTCCAAGAAATTCAGAGTCAATTTCAGGGATCAAATTTCTTTGACTAGAAGCCAGGACTCTTGCTCTGGTGTTTTTATATACTCCATCTGGACTATCAACTCTACCCCCGGTGTCCCGAGAAGTCATGTTGACAGAGGCAAACAAAGGCTCATCTTCATCAGGCATAGGTTCATACTGAATCCTATTAAAGACAGACTGTCGTTTATTTTGACATCTGCATTGCATTGTGACTCTTGGCTGGAAGTCACATTCAGCATGATCACCATGGTCTTGAACTGTTGATTCATATCTGCACTGAATTATGACTCTTGGATAGAAGTCACATTCAGCATGTTCCTTTGATATAGAATTACTCCTTCTCTTCTGTTGAAGATATTCCCGTAAATCTGTTTGTGAAGATTGAGGAATATACTTCCTGTTCTTGGGTCTTGATGGCTCTTGATTATACAAAGAGTAATTAATGTGAGCCACATAATTTTTTGCATACTCTGCATCTGGATCTTTTATCTTCATATCCAATTGGTATGGTTTCTTAACACCAGAAGTGCTGAGTTTTGTTCTTAAATCAGTGGAAGGTAACATATTAATTTTGGAAACATGGAATTTTCCTTCCATTGATCTGGATATTTGCAGAGAAGGAAGAGTTAAACCACTCCCTTGATTAGGAGTTGGTAACAGACCCTCTTTAATGGACAGATTCTGTGCCCAATTTGAAGAAATCAAAGAAGAAGACATTAAGGAATGTTTCTTCTTAGACTCATTCAGATGTTGAGACATAGAATGTCCAGAAGGAAGAGTAGCCAAAAGACCATCTCCTTTCCTTTGACTAACAAAAGTATCAGTCAAAGCTGTTCCTGGAGTAAAAACTACAGGAGCAGAAGAAACAACTAAAGAGTTATTCCTTTTCGAAGGGACTTTGTGTGGAAAACCACCCCCAGTTCTAATAGAACTCGGTGAAGAAGAAGAGATAACTAAGGAGTTATTCTTCTATGATGAAATACACGCTGAAACAGACTTGGTTAAAGAACCCGAGCTGTTAGCGTGACTTTTGATTTTAGAATTACACGCTGGAACAGATTTGGCTAAGGAGCCAATACTGTCAGCGTGACTTTTGAATGTGGGATTGCACACTGGAATAGATTTGGCTAAGGAGCCAGTACTATCAGCGTGACTTTTAGAGTTGAATTTGCACACTGGAACAAATTTGGCTAAAGAGCCAGTACTGTCAGCGTGACTTTTAGAATTGAATTTGCACACTGGAACAGATTCGGCTAAAGAGCCAGTACTGTCAGCGTGACTTTTAGAATTGAATTTGCACGCTGGAACAGATTCGGCTAAGGAGCCAGTACTGTCAACGTGACTTTTAGTTACTGTCATCTTCGAGCGCACAAGAGTGTGCGTGCTTGCAGTGGAGTTCTTGCCAGTGTTAGGAGTAGACACTGTGGCAGAGACTTCACCATTGACTGCCAACTGATTCTTAGGGACATAGACAGAGTGTCCCTCTGACTTGGCAGTTATAATGGAGGCTGGAATGGGCTTGCCACCCTTAGCCCGCTGCATTTCTTCATAGGCGAGTTGATCGAATTTGATCGTCATCACCTTCTTCGTCGAGCCGATAGACGAATTGTCGCATTGAGTTGTTACCATCTCAGAAGAGGAGATGGTTTTCCCCAGCAGAGTCGCCAATTTGTTTTCCATAAAGAAATTCTCTTTATTTGTTGTATATCCGAGAAAATTACAACTGTAGGAATCCGATCTAGAAGACGATCGCTTTATCCCTTGGACTATGCGAAGAAGAAAAGCTCTCAAAATTTTGACAGTAGATATCAATGTATCTGTACAATGAATAAAAAAAAGAACACTATTTATAGAGTTAAAACAGTAACTGAAAAGATAACTACCTCACCACTAGTGCATTTGAAAAGTCACGCAGACTCTAAATACACGCAGGGTTAGTGAGTAGTTACTGGACGTGGCCCGTAACTGTTGGACACATGGAATCAGTGCATGAGTCGTGTACAAGTTACTGGGCACGCGAGAGAGAGATCGGTGGCATGGCTGCCACGTACTCCAGTTGAAATGAAATCCACGCTGTCTTGCTGAAGGCAAAAAATCCACGCAGTTTCGTTGACGCAGACTCATTGAAGGCGAAATCCACGCAAGCTTTGAAGAAGAATACTTCAGAATTCACGCAGGCTTTGAGAAGAATAACTCAAAAAATCCACGCAAACTTGAGGAAGGAGAAGGTTCAGAATCCACGCAAACCGCCAGCTGTCTTGATTTGGCACGCTTCGTCTGACACAAAATCTCTGACATTGATTATATTGTCAGCCACATTAAATGAAGATAAGACCCAAAGTCACGCCAACTTGGTGAAGAGTGAGTCTTGCTAAGGAAGATTTCGAAAATCACGCAAAAGACGGCGATGATCTCTCGAATTTTGTGCATACGTAGCATACGAGGAGACGTTTCTCGACTGTTGTGTTGTCAGTCATTATGATTCTGACGTATGGCTGAGCTGTCTCTGCGTGACTTCTAAAGGAGATGGCCAGGCAGAACTTAGCGTATCTTTTGTGCTGCTTCTTGGATCACTCTGCGTGACTTGTTCTGATCAACTCAGCGTGACTTCATTTTTGAGGCCTACACCTCTTCCGAACAGATTTGTTATTCCAAGTCCAAAGATGACCTGACCTCTCCAATTGTAGCAGCCCAGCCTGGAGAATACAATTCTGGAATTCCTGAAGTATAACATCCGGAACCACCCGTCCTCCAATTTTCTTATGCTGATACAAGATCGTATTAAAATCACCCATAACCAGAAGAGGAGTGTTGTTTTGATGTTTGGCTACTGAGCTAAGCTGAATAATGTCGTTCCATAGCTCCACACGTCGTCTCCGATCATTATGCCCATAAATAGCTCCAAGGAGGAAGTGTAGACCTCCCTTGTTTATGAACTGAACCACAACCATCTGCTCGGTAATGGATACCGTCGTACCCTCCCAACTATTGGTATCCCAACTAACCCAAATACGAGCCATGTGACATATATCTAGATTATTGACCTGCTTCCAGCTGCTGGGTGTGCGCCTAGATAGCATCCTTTCAGATTTAATTTTTGTCTCCAGTAACACACAAATATCGAACCGACCCTTTTTAATAGTATCCTTAATCTCCTTCCATCGGCCAATAGCACATGCCCCTCTGACGTTCCACGCAATAAGAGACATTTAATTATTAGCAGGGTCCTCAGGGCTCTTCAGAACCCTGTCCTCTGAGAGCGGACAGGATCCTACTTCGATGAGACCTGTTTCGATCTCCTGGTCTATCTTCCGTTCTTTGCTTGCATCCTGGATGAAGGTGTGTCACTTCGGGTTGCTCACGCAAATATCTGTACCCGAGGTGGGTCTGTCCTCCATTCCTCTCGTCGATATGGCCTGCCTTTTCCTACTGCCGCCCGCCTCCGACAATCCGCCGCTCGCCTCCGCACTCCCCTGTGCTGAGAGTCTACTGGATAGTCTCCGCGTCATCTCAACAAACGAACAACCTTTATGGCTCCCACGTCCTCGGGTCGCTCTTCCTCTTTGTGTTTTGAAGGTGATGCCCGCTCCTGTCCTCTCATCACCCTGGCCAGGGAAGTTGCTCCGGAACAAGGCAGTATCCATCCCCCCCTGGGAGCTCGTTACTCCTCCCCCTACAACAACTCCCTCCGAGCAACCCTCTGTTGGTGGCCTATCCGACATAGTTGCCTTATCCGGGGCTGACTCCGTTTCCAAGTCCATGCCATCGGCTTCAACTCCAGGCAGACGTACCACCTGTGTGACTCCCTGCCTAGAACACCCTTCTTCTTGATCGCCACGAGTCTCCAGGACGACTCGCGTGTTTGCTCTAGTAACAGGAACACCTGATTGATTGTCCGGGCTAATAGCCCCTCCTTCTCTCAGGCTCTTGCATTCTTCTGGGGGATGGCCAAACATCTTGCAGTACGAGCAAACCGGAGGAACCCACTCATATTCCACCCGTTGAATGAACACTTCCCCGGATGGTACTTCGAATTCAATATGGGATGGTAAATCCTTTCCTGCTTCGATCTCTACAAATACTCTAGCAAACCCCATCATTGCCCTGGTCGTGGTGTGCTCGTCAGCTTTGATAGGCGCTCTCACTAAGCTTTGATAGGCGCTCCCAATAAAGCAAGGGAAGTTCCGGAAATCGGATCCATATCGGAACCGAACGGAGAACTTCTCGCTCACACCGAGTATCTGGGGTCCAAGCCTTCATCATAATAAGACGTCCATCAAAGGTCCAAGGCCCCCCTTGTAATACTTTCTCCATATCCTCCTGCATGCCAAACCGGACAAAATAGAATCCATTACTGCGAGAGAAGAATTCCATACTTCCTTTTGGCCGCCACACACGCTCCGCGTACGCCCGTATATGGTGATAGAAGGGACGATTCCCAAGCACATATAAAATAACTGTGTTCTTCCAGTACTCTATTGTCTCTGCTAGGTCTTCATTGGTGAACGACGCCCGTAGTCCGTTGCCCACCTTTGTAGGAGCCACGTAATGCAGCTGTCCTCGACCGCCTGACGAGTCGCTCCCCACCAGATCCGCCCATGATTTGGCCCACATTTTGCTTTGTGTGCTCTCCTCCATGGGAGCCTTCCCTTTGTCTTGAGCCATAAATTATATATATATATATATATATATATATATATATATATATATATAAGTCAATTTTTGTTCATCCACTAAATTTTGGATGATGTTCACCATTCTACTCAATTGTTGACATGTGACAACCATTTAGTGAAAGTGGAATGACGAACATCTCACTAATTAAGAAAATAAAAATAGACTTATATATATACGTGCTAAATAATTTAAGTATCGAATTAATTGAGACACAAATGATCTAAGTAACTTATTAGCCCTACTCGGCTTAGTGATAAGCGAAACATGAAGAGATTGAACTCGATTGGTCTAGCAAGCTGAGCTTTTAAATGGATAAATTTAGGGGTGGGCACGGGTCGGGCCGGGCCCAAATTTGTTGGACCCGGACCGGACCCGTTACTTGGCGGGGCGGGACGGGACGGGTCCAAAAAATATTGGACCCGGACCCGACCCGACCCGTTTGAAACTGTAAGCCCCTGATTTTCAAAATTTTTTTAAACTAGTATTAATTAATTATTAAATGTCATTATTGGTTTTAAAATAATTTAATATGATTTTAGGAATTTTCTAGAATTTTTAAATGAATTTTAAATGAGTTTTAATACCAAAAATATCAATATTAGAAATGTTTTAATGTAGTTTTGTAATATTAGAAATGTTTTAATATGGTTTTGCAATTATTAGAATTGTTTTTATATTGATTTGTAATAAATGAATTGTTATTTATTAAGGAATGCAAATCCTAATTTGCATTTAGCCCTAGGAAAACCTATTATGTAAATTCCTAATTCTAGGGGACCTAACTGCTAATTACCCAAACCCCCCCCCCCCCCGACCGAACCCTCTCTCTCTCTCCTCTGACTCGACGCTGCCCCGACCGACCGACGCTGCCCCCCCGCCATTTTCGGCTGCCCCTGACCGACCTAAACCCTCTATTTAAACCCCCGCAGCCCCCCCGACCTAGCTACCACCACCCCGACGCACCACAGCCCCCAACCGCCCAGTTCTTCACCAAAAACCCTGACCGGAACCCTAACTCCGGTTGACGACCAGCGCCGCCCCTACGCCGAGCACCACCACCGTTGGGTTCGCCGCAGTGAGGCGAACGCGTCGCCACCGGAGCGCCCTGACCCCGACGTCTCCTCCGCCCGTCAGCACCCTCAAACCCCTCTTCGACTCGCCGGACACGTGAGTGTCAGTGTTTCCTTGTGTCGTGCGTGTCTCGTGTTGGGTCGGAAATGTTCGCCGTGTCCTGGCGAACACGAGCGCAGTCAAGGACACACGAGATGAGACCCGTGCGTGTCGTGCTAAGCGAAGACACATAGATACCTGTGTCCTGAACTGTCTGGACACAGGACGAAATTTATATATTTTTTTATGTATAATCTAACCTAATCAGAATATAACTAACCTAATCCTATCTCTAACATAGCGGGCCAACTTGCCCACTGGCCAGCGCACAATCAATAACCCCCCCCCCCCCCCCGCTCTGTTAGCCTGGGTTCGAGCCCTGGCTGCTTTTCCTTTCCCTTTTCTTTTTTCTTTTCCTTTTTCTTTTTCCTTTTCTATTATATATATATATATATATGTATATACATATATTTGTATGTATATATGTATTATTCTATATACTATACATATATATATATATATATATATATATATATATATATATATATATATATATATATATATATATATATATATATATATATATATATATATATATATATATATTTGCTGTTTTTATATATATATATTTATGTATACTTCATTATTTTATATATATATATATATATATGTATTATGTATACATATATATTTATGTATATATATATATATATATATTTTCTTGTGTATATATTATTATATATATACTATTATATGTATATGTATACATTAATTTTGTATATATATATATATATTATATAGATAAGTATTTTCTTATATGTATGTATATATACATATATTTGTGTATATATATAATATATAGTTGAGCATTTTCCTATATATATAAATATCCCTATATTTATACATATATATATATTATTTCCTATATGTATATTACTTAGCTTAGTGTAAATTAATTATATATATATAATAGTGTTCATACTTTTTATGTATAACTTTACCATATTAAAATAATAATATTTATTTTGACTATTACCAAATTGTATTTTTATCATGTTTAAATTACTGCAACCATTTGGTGTCCAAGCCTAGCATGGGTATTTGGGCTCAAATGTGTTTTCACACATTCAAGACCTGTACAAGTCATATTGGACTTGATTCATGGCCTTGGGTCCTGTATTTGAACTTTGGTTCAAATTATATACATGGATAAAATACGCAGATAATTAATTATTGTGTGCAATGCTGTTTTTGATTTTCTAAAAATACTTAAAGTATTGCTAAAATTATGGAAAAATAGTTTTTAGATACTATGTTAAGTTAGCTAATTTAGTATAATTTTTGTAGTATTTAATTTACTGTTTTGCCCCTGGTTTGGCATATGAAACCAAAACTCATTTTCTGTATACTTAGGAAAACTGATTTTTATAAAATACTTGTACTGGTTAATAAATTCCAGAAAAATTATAATAAATTTCTATAGTTAGCAAGGATCGTTTTGGTACTTTGTTTTATGCAAAACTAGGCTTTTTGTCTATCTCTAAAATTGTTAGAACACAATGATCTTTTGATTTATTTGTTGATTAATTACGACTTGTAGTTTTTGTGTTATTTGGAGTTTTAGTCGTGTTGAACCCCATCCCTCACTAGTGTAAAGACCCTAGAAAGTTAGTTAACATAGTGTGTCATCCCACATTGGTCTCCTATGCCAAGTCATCATTATTGGCTAGGTGCCCAATCACAAGTCGTGTCGTACCAATTAGTGTCCTAGTATTTTAGCTTAATGTAAAAGCTAAGTTATTGTATGTATTTCTACAGTGACGAGTTACCAGACATCCATAGCACTTTTATCGTAGCTTGTTTTGCTAGAGGCAAGTACATCTACATACTCATTTACTGACTTTTAATGCTAGGACATGTATTAACCCTGTTAAAAGACTGATCCTTGAGGTAGCAAGTTATGTCTTCACATGTTGTATCACTTTCAGTACCGGCCATGTTTAGTACAGCTCTTACATCTTCACATGCTTCTTACGAGTTCTCAGTACAAGTTTCACTATGCTTTAGACTGCTCTGAGTATTCACATGTTTTTACTGCTCTCGTATCTCCCACATGTTAAATAACGGGTTAAGGGGAAACTGCTAGTAGTGTACGTGAACATGACCCCCTTCTCCGTATGTACTTACCGCGCTCGGGAACATTCTATATGCGACCTTGCCGTATGTTTCTGAATCTCGCGTTTGTGTATGGATATACACCGATGCCGTTCGTGCACGTGTGGGCACACCAGAAAAACTTGATATGTACCACAGTACATCCTGAATCACCTATTGACCGATTCACGTATATGCTACGGTTTTAAACTTTTAAACTATATGTGGTCATTTGTAGAAATGACAAATTAAACCATGATATGCCATGTTCCCTATGTTATTATGATACTATGATCCCAGTTGTACCATGAGGCCATGTTTCCAGTATTTCCTGTTTATAGACTTACCACACCATGTTTCTTGTTGTACATCTCTTTCATTATATGTTCAGTATTTAGTTGTAGAGGTTGTACTTGCTCCCGTCCTGACAGGATAACGTTGTAGGTATACTTAATGAGGAGGAGTTGCTCTGTGATTCGTATTATGGAGTCACTGCCGAGGACCCGGTTTTGCCATACGAGGATGTTCCTGCGGGAAGACTCGTCTAGTTTGCTTAGCTGCTTGGGATACTTAGTGTAGTCATGTATTAGACTATACCATTTTGTAACTGGACATGTATCCAGTTTTACATTTCAGTTTACTTGTACTTGGATATTTCACTATATACGACGACTTTTGTGTTTGGAGCATTTATGATTCTTCTTCACTTATAGAACTGTTAGCACATTTAGTCTTGTCTTGTTATCTCTAGAACAGCTTACTGCGCTTTATCTTAAGCGTAGGCTGGACATGGCTCGGCCCGGCCCGGCCCAACAATTTGGGTAACGGGTCGTGACATATTTTTTTGGCGGCCCATGCAGGTCTCGACTAAATTGTTTGGTTACGTTATTGTACCAAGCATGCCTGCAATTAGGAACTTAAGGTAATTAGACAACATTAGGAAAGACGCTTAGAACACCTAGAGGAATGCTAGGATTGCAACATAGGAAACACATCACATGTTTTGCTATTATAATTAGATTTTCTTGCATATGATTGCTTACTTTAAATAAGTCCTTATAAGTCTTTTTATGTGTAATTTAGATGGTGCTTACTCGTTCGTCCCAGTACGTTACCCCCGAGAATGGGGCCCTCCATATCCAGTCAGCTGACCAGTTGACTGATACACCTCCACCTACCACTTTCCTCCATTCCACAGATCCACAGACCCAGATACCACCTTCCACATCCCAGTCCCAGCAGGACCCGATACCTCTACCACCCCCTATCACTATACCCACCCAGGCTTCCGTCACACTCGACGGGACCCAGCTGCTCACACTGATCCAGGGGTTCCTAACAACCCATCAGGAGCAGACTACCCTACTCCGCCAGAGCATGGAGCGTTCTGAGGGACGTCCCGTACTCCCACCACCTGTAGAGCCACGGCAGAAAGCGGGAACGGTCAAGGACTTCATGGGTCTGAATCCCAAGGAGTTCTCAGGGACTGAGGGCATAGTAGTAGCTGATGACTGGCTAGATTCTGTAGAGAGGAAGCTTCTGGGAGTTAGGATGCCGGATGACCTCCAGGTCGAGGCAGCAGGATTTCTGCTGATAGACTTAGCCGGAGTCTGGTTCAGGAATGAGCCGTTGTTCGCGAGAGGTAGAGCCACCTGAGACCCGTTCAAGACCCAGTTCAAGAAGAAATTCTTCTCGACCACTGCTAGAGTAGCCATGGGGCTACGATTCCAGAACATCCAGCAGGGGAACCGTTCTGTTGATGACTATGCGGGAGAGTTTAGTCGCTTGAGCCGTTTTGCTCCTAGTCTGGTTGCTGATCCAGAGGAGATGACCCGTAGGTTTTGCCATGGTCTAGTTCCAGACATTGGCATTCTTATAGTGGCGAACGGTACGACTGACTACTACCAGAGCCTAGAGTTAGCCCGGAGCATCGAGGAGCGTCTTCTGTCTAGCAAGAGGCCGGCTTCTGTACATCACGAGGGACCGTCCAAGCGTCAGGCTTTTCAGCAGAGAGCGCCGACGCCACCCCAGCAGACTTACCATCCCCCTACATCACATCACCCGACCCAGCCAGTTAGAGCCCCGGGACCCCGACAGCAGCAGCAGAAGGGAGCTTTTTGTGTATACTGCAAGAGGCAAGGCCATGACTCTCTCGTCTGCAGGAAGAGGTTAGGGCAGTGTTTAGCTTGTGGGTCTGCCATCCATCAGATTCGGGACTGCCCAGTAGCCAAGGGACCCCAGGGGAAGACTTATAGCCTAGTCCTTGAGCCAGAGCCGGAACAGGTTTCGGGAGGTTAGTTTTGATCGTAGCCTTACTCATTTTGTTGCATTACTTGCTATGTTAGACTATTGTCGGGTCTTCAATCCTTGTGAATTTCGAGGACGAAATTTTTCAAGGAGGGAAGACTTGTAAGCCCCTGATTTTCAAAATTTTTTTAAACTAGTATTAATTAATTATTAAATGTCATTATTGGTTTTAAAATAATTTAATATGATTTTAGGAATTTTCTAGAATTTTTAAATGAATTTTAAATGAGTTTTAATACCAAAAATATCAATATATAATTTTTTAAATATAATTTTGTAATTTTTAGAAATGTTTTAATGTAGTTTTGTAATATTAGAATTGTTTTAATATGGTTTTGTAATTATTAGAATTGTTTTTATATTGATTTGTAATAAATGAATTGTTATTTATTAAGGAATGCAAATCCTAATTTGCATTTAGCCCTAGGAAAACCTATTATGTAAATTCCTAATTCTAGGGGACCTAACTGCTAATTACCCAAACCCCCCCGACCGAACCCTCTCTCTCTCTCCTCTGACTCGACGCTGCCCCGACCGACCGACGCTGCCCCCCCCGCCATTTCCGGCTGCCCCCGACCGACCTAAACCCTCTATTTAAACCCCCGCAGCCCCCCCAACCGAGCTACCACCACCCCGACGCACCACAGCCCCCAACCGCCCAGTTCTTCACCAAAAACCCTGACCGGAACCCTAACTCCGGTTGACGACCAGCTCCGCCCCTACGCCGAGCACCACCACCCCCAACCGCCACCGTTGGGTTCGCCGCAGTGAGGCGAACGCGTCGCCACCGGAGCGCCCTGACCCCGACGTCTCCTCCGCCCGTCAGCACCCTCAAACCCCTCTTCGACTCGCCGGACACGTGAGTGTCAGTGTTTCCTTGTGTCGTGCGTGTCTCGTGTTGGGTCGGAAATGTTCGCCGTGTCCTGGCGAACACGAGCGCAGTCAAGGACACACGAGATGAGACCCGTGCGTGTCGTGCTAAGCGAAGACACGTAGATACCTGTGTCCTGAACTGTCTGGACACAGGACGAAATTTATATTTTTTTTTATGTATAATCTTACCTAATCAGAATATAACTAACCTAATCCTATCTCTAACATAGCGGGCCAACTGGCCCACTGGCCAGCGCGCAATCAATAAACCCCCCCCCCCCCCGCTCTGTTAGCCTGGGTTTGAGCCCTGGCTGCTTTTCCTTTCCCTTTTCTTTTTTCTTTTCCTTTTTCTTTTTCCTTTTCTATTATATATATATGTATATACATATATTTGTATGTATATATGTATTATTCTATATACTATATTTATATATATATATATATATATATATATATATATATATATATATATATATATATATATATATATATATATATATATATATATATATATTTGCTGTTTTTATATATATATATTTATGTATACTTCATTATTTTATATATATATATATATATATATATATATATATATATATATGTATTATGTATACATATATATTTATGTATATATATATATATATATATATTTTTTTTTCTTGTGTATATATATTATTATATATATACTATTATATGTATATGTATACATTAATTTTGTATATATATATATATTATATAGATAAGTATTTTCTTATATGTATGTATATATACATATATTTGTGTATATATATAATATATAGTTGAGCATTTTCCTATATATATAAATATCCCTATATTTATATATATATATATATATTATTTCCTATATGTATTTTACTTAGCTTAGTGTAAATTAATTATATATATATAATAGTGTTCATACTTTTTATGTATAACTTTACCATATTAAAATAATAATATTTATTTTGACTATTATCAAATTGTATTTTTATCATATTTAAATTACTGCAACCATTTGGTGTCCAAGCCTAGCATGGGTATTTGGGCTCAAATGTGTTTTCACAGATTCAAGACCTGTACAAGTCATATTAGACTTGATTCATGGCCTTGGGTCCTGTATTTGAACTTTGGTTCAAATTATATACATGGACAAAATACGCAGATAATTAATTATTGTGTGCAATGCTGTTTTTGATTTTCTAAAAATACTTAAAGTATTGCTAAAATTATGGAAAAATAGTTTTTAGATATTATGTTAAGTTAGCTAATTTAGTATAATTTTTGTAGTATTTAATTTACTATTTTGCCCCTGTTTTGGCATATGAAACCAAAACTCATTTTCTGTATACTTAGGAAAACTGATTTTTATAAAATACTTGTACTGGTTAATAAATTCCAAAAAAATTATAATAAATTTCTATAGTTAGCAAGGATCGTTTTGGTACTTTGTTTTATGCAAAACTAGGCTTTTTGTCTATCTCTAAAATTGTTAAAACACAATGATCTTTTGATTTATTTGTTGATTAATTACGACTTGTAGTTTTTGTGTTATTTGGAGTTTTAATCGTGTTGAACCCCATCCCTCACTAGTGTAAAGACCCTAGAAAGTTAGTTAACATAGTGTGTCACCCCACATTGGTCTACTATGCCAAGTCATCATTATTGGCTAGGTGCCCAATCACAAGTCGTGTCGCACCAATTAGTGTCCTAGTGTTTTAGCTTAATGTAAAAGCTAAGTTATTGTATGTATTTCTACAGTGACGAGTTACCAGACATCCATAGCACTTTTATCGCAGCTTGTTTTGCTAGAGAAAAGTACATCTACATACTCATTTACTGACTTTTAATGCTAGGACATGTATTAACCCTGTTAAAAGACTGATCCTTGAGGTAGCAAGTTATGTCTTCACATGTTGTATCACTTTCAGTACCGGCCATGTTTAGTACAGCTCGTACATCTTCACATGCTTCTTACGGGTTCTCAGTACAAGTTTCACTATGCTTTAGACTGCTCTGAGTATTCACATGTTTTTACTGCTCTCGTATCTCCCACATGTTAAATAACGGGTTAAGGGAAAACTGCTAGTAGTGTACGTGAACATGACCCCCTTCTCCGTATGTACTTACCGTGCTCGGGGACATTCTATATGCGACCTTGCCGTATGTTTCTGAATCTCGCGTTTGTGTATGGATATACACCGATGCCGTTCGTGCACGTGTGGGCACACCAGAAAAACTTGATATGTACCACAGTACATCCTGAATCACCTATTGACCGATTCACGTACATGCTACGGTTTTAAACTTTTAAACTATATGTGGTCATTTGTAGAAATGACAAATTAAACCATGATATGCCATGTTCCCTATGTTATTATGATACTATGATCCCAGTTGTACCATGAGGCCATGTTTCCAGTATTTCCTGTTTATAGACTTACCACACCATGTTTCTTGTTGTACATCTCTTTCATTATATGTTCAGTACTTTAGTTGTAGAGGTTGTACTTGCTCCCGTCCTGACAGGATAACGTTGTAGGTATACTTACTGAGGAGGAGTTGCTCTGTGATTCGTATTATGGAGTCACTGCCGAGGACCCGGTTTTGCCATACGAGGATGTTCCTGCGGGGAGACTCGTCTAGTTTGCTTAGCTGCTTGGGATACTTAGTGTAGTCATGTATTAGACTATACCATTTTGTAACTGGACATGTATCCAGTTTTACATTTCAGTTTACTTGTACTTGGATATTTTACTATATACGACGACTTTTGTGTTTGGAGCATTTATGATTCTTCTTCACTTATAGAACTGTTAGCACATTTAGTCTTGTCTTGTTATCTCTAGAACAGCTTACTGCGCTTTATCTTAAGCGTAGGCTGGACATGGCTCGGCCCGGCCCAACAATTTGGGTAACGGGTCGTGACATATTTTTTTGGCGGCCCATGCAGGTCTCGACTAAATTGTTTGGTTACGTTATTGTACCAAGCATGCCTGCAATTAGGAACTTAAGGTAATTAGATAACATTAGGAAAGACGCTTAGAACACCTAGAGGAATGCTAGTATTGCAACATAGGAAACACATCACATGTTTTGCTATTATAATTAGATTTTCTTGCATATGATTGCTTACTTTAAATAAGTCCTTATAAGTCTTTTTATGTGTAATTTAGATGGTGCTTACTCGTTCGTCCCAGTACGTTACCCCCGAGAATGGGGCCCTCCGTATCCAGTCAGCTGACCAGTTGACTGATACACCTCCACCTACCACTTTCCCCCATTCCACAGATCCACAGACCCAGATACCACCTTCCACATCCCAGTCCCAGCAGGACCCGATACCTCCACCACCCCCTATCACTATACCCACCCAGGCTTCCGTCACACTCGACGGGACCCAGCTGCTCACACTGATCCAGGGGTTCCTAACAACCCATCAGGAGCAGACTACCTTACTCCGCCAGAGCATAGAGCGTTCTGAGGGACGTCCCGTAGTCCCACCACCTATAGAGCCACGACAGAAAGCGGGAACGGTCAAGGACTTCATGGGTATGAATCCCAAGGAGTTCTCAGGTACTGAGGGCATAGTAGTAGCTGATGACTGGCTAGATTCTGTAGAGAGGAAGCTTCTGGGAGTTAGGATGCCGGATGACCTTCAGGTCGAGGCAGCAGGATTTCTGCTGATAGACTTAGCCGGAGTCTGGTTCAGGAATGAGCCGTTGTTCGCGAGAGGTAGAGCCACCTGGGACCAGTTCAAGACCCAGTTCAAGAAGAAATTCTTTTCGACCACTGCTAGAGTAGCCATGGGGCTACGATTCCAGAACATCCTGCAGGGGAACCGTTCTGTTGATGACTATGCGGGAGAGTTTAGTCGCTTGAGCCGTTTTGCTCCTAGTCTGGTTGCTGATCCAGAGGAGATGACCCGTAGGTTTTGCCATGGTCTAGTTCCAGACATTGGCATTCTTATAGTGGCGAACGGTACGACTGACTACTACCAGAGCCTAGAGTTAGCCCGGAGCATCGAGGAGCGTCTTCTGTCTAGCAAGAGGCCGGCTTCTGTACATCACGAGGGACCGTCCAAGCGTCAGGCTTTTCAGCAGAGAGCGCCGACGCCACCCCAGCAGACTTACCATCCTCCTACAACACATCACCCGACCCAGCCAGTTAGAGCCCCGGGACCCCGACAGCAGCAGCAGAAGAGAGCTTTTTGTGTATACTGCAAGAGGTAAGGCCATGACTCTCTCGTCTGCAGGAAGAGGTTAGGGCAGTGTTTAGCTTGTGGGTCTGCCATCCATCAGATTCGGGACTGCCCAGTAGCCAAGGGACCCCAGGGGAAGACTTATAGCCTAGTCCTTGAGCCAGAGCCGGAACAGGTTTCGGGAGGTTAGTTTTGATCGTAGCCTTAGTCATTTTGTTGCATTACTTGCTATGTTAGCCTTAGTCAAGGAGGAAAGACTTGTAAGCCCCTGATTTTCAAAAATTTTTTAAACTAGTATTAATTAATTATTAAATGTCATTATTGGTTTTAAAATAATTTAATATGATTTTAGGAATTTTCTAGAATTTTAAATGAATTTTAAATGAGTTTTAATACCAAAAATATCAATATATAATTTTTTAAATATTATTTTGTAATTTTTAGAAATGTTTTAATGTAGTTTTGTAATATTAGAATTGTTTTAATATGGTTTTGCAATTATTAGAATTATTTTTATATTGATTTGTAATAAATGAATTGTTATTTATTAAGGAATGCAAATCCTAATTTGCATTTAGCCCTAGGAAAACCTATTATGTAAATTCCTAATTCTAGGGGACCTAACTGCTAATTACCCAACCCCCCCCCCCCCGACCGAACCCTCTCTCTCTCTCCTCTGACTCGACGCTGCCCCGACCGACCGATGCTGCCCCCTCCCGCTATTTCCGGCTGCCCCCGACCGACCTAAACCCTCTATTTAAACCCCCGCAGCCCCCCCGACCTAGCTACCACCACCCCGACGCACCACAGCCCCCAACCGCCCAGTTCTTCACCAAAAACCCTGACCGGAACCCTAACTCCGGTTGACGACCAGCGCCGCCCCTACGCCGAGCACCACCACCCCCAACCGCCACCGTTGGGTTCGCCGCAGTGAGGCGAACGCGTCGCCACCGGAGCGCCCTGACCCCGACGTCTCCTCCGCCCGTCAGCACCCTCAAACCCCTCTTCGACTCGCCGGACACGTGAGTGTCAGTGTTTCCTTGTGTCGTGCGTGTCTCGTATTGGGTCGAAAATGTTCGCCGTGTCCTGGCGAACACGAGCGCAGTCAAGGACACACGAGATGAGACCCGTGCGTGTCGTGCTAAGCGAAGACACGTAGATACCTGTGTCCTGAACTGTCTGGACACAGGACGAAATTTATATATTTTTTTTATGTATAATCTAACCTAATCAGAATATAACTAACCTAATCCTATCTCTAACATAGCGGGCCAACTGGCCCACTGGCCAGCGCGCAATCAATAAACCCCCCCCCCGCTCTGTTAGCCTGGGTTCGAGCCCTGGCTGCTTTTCCTTTCCCTTTTCTTTTTTCTTTTCCTTTTTCTTTTTCCTTTTCTATTATATATATATATATGTATATACATATCTTTGTATGTATATATGTATTATTCTATATACTATATATATATATATATATATATATATATATATATATATATATTTGCTGTTTTTATATATATATATTTATGTATACTTCTTTATTTTATATATATATATATATATATATATATATATATATATATATATATATATGTATTATGTATACATATATATTTATGTATATATATATATATATATATATATATATATATATATATATATATATATTTTATATATATATATATATATATATATATATATATATATATATATATATATATATATATATATTTTCTTGTGTATATATATTATTATATATACTATTATATGTATATGTATACATTAATTTTGTATATATATATATATTATATAGATAAGTATTTTCTTATATGTATGTATATATACATATATTTGTGTATATATAATATATAGTTGAGCATTTTCCTATATATATAAATATCCCTATATTTATATATATATATATATTATTTCCTATATGTATTTTACTTAGCTTAGTGTAAATGAATTATATATATATAATAGTGTTCATACTTTTTATGTATAACTTTACCATATTAAAATAATAATATTTATTTTGACTATTTCCAAATTGTATTTTTATCATATTTAAATTACTGCAACCATTTGGTGTCCAAGCCTAGCATGGGTATTTGGGCTCAAATGTGTTTTCACACATTCAAGACCTGTACAAGTCATATTGGACTTGATTCATGGCCTTGGGTCCTGTATTTGAACTTTGGTTCAAATTATATACATGGACAAAATATGCAGATAATTAATTATTGTGTGCAATGCTGTTTTTAATTTTCTAAAAATACTTAAAGTATTGCTAAAATTATGGAAAAATAGTTTTTAGATACTATGTTAAGTTAGCTAATTTAGTATAATTTTTGTAGTATTTAATTTACTGTTTTGCCCCTGGTTTAGCATATGAAACCAAAACTTATTTTCTGTATACTTAGGAAAACTGATTTTTATAAAATACTTGTACTGGTTAATAAATTCCAGAAAAATTATAATAAATTTCTATAGTTAGCAAGGATCGTTTTGGTACTTTGTTTTATGCAAAACTAGGCTTTTTGTCTATCTCTAAAATTGTTAGAACACAATGATCTTTTGATTTATTTGTTGATTAATTACGACTTGTAGTTTTTGTGTTATTTGGAGTTTTAGTCGTGCTGAACCCCATCCCTCACTAGTGTAAAGACCCTAGAAAGTTAGTTAACATAGTGTGTCACCCCACATTGGTCTCCTATGCCAAGTCATCATTATTGGCTAGGTGCCCAATCACAAGTCGTGTCGCACCAATTAGTGTCCTAGTGTTTTAGCTTAATGTAAAAGCTATTGTATGTATTTCTACAGTGACAAGTTACCAGACATCCATAGCACTTTTATCGCAGCTTGTTTTGCTAGAGGCAAGTACATCTACATACTCATTTACTGACTTTTAATGCTAGGACACGTATTAACCCTGTTAAAAGACTGATCCTTGAGGTAGCAAGTTATGTCTTCACATGTTGTATCACATTCAGTACCGGCCATATTTAGTACAGCTCTTACATCTTCACATGCTTCTTACGGGTTCTCAGTACAAGTTTCACTATGCTTTAGACTGCTCTGAGTATTCACATTTTTTTACTGCTCTCGTATCTCCCACATGTTAAATAACGGGTTAAGGGGAAACTGCTAGTAGTGTACGTGAACATGACCCCCTTCTCCGTATGTACTTACCGCGCTCGGGGACATTCTATATGCGACCTTGCCGTATGTTTCTGAATCTCGCGTTTGTGTATAGATATACACCGATGCCGTTCGTGCACGTGTGGGCACACCAGAAAAACTTGATATGTACCACAGTACATCCTGAATCACCTATTGACCGATTCACGTACATGCTACGGTTTTAAACTTTTAAACTATATGTGGTCATTTGTAGAAATGACAAATTAAACCATGATATGCCATGTTCCCTATGTTATTATGATACTATGATCCCAGTTGTACCATGAGGCCATGTTTCCAGTATTTCCTGTTTATAGACTTACCACACCATGTTTCTTGTTGTACATCTCTTTCATTATATGTTCAGTACTTTAGTTGTAGAGGTTGTACTTGCTCCCGTCCTGACAGGATAACGTTGTAGGTATACTTACTGAGGAGGAGTTGCTCTGTGATTCGTATTATGGAGTCACTGCCGAGGACCCGGTTTTGCCATACGAGGATGTTCCTGCGGGGAGACTCGTCTAGTTTGCTTAGCTGCTTGGGATACTTAGTGTAGTCATGTATTAGACTATACCATTTTGTAACTGGACATGTATCCAGTTTTACATTTCAGTTTACTTGTACTTGGATATTTCACTATATACGACGACTTTTGTGTTTGGAGCATTTATGATTCTTCTTCACTTATAGAACTGTTAGCACATTTAGTCTTGTCTTGTTATCTCTAGAACAGCTTACTGCGCTTTATCTTAAGCGTAGGCTGGACATGGCTCGGCCCGGCCCAATAATTTGGGTAACGGGTCGTGACAGAAACGGGTCCGAAACGGGTCGACCCGCGGGTCCAAACGAGTCCAAAAAAAAGTTTAAAAAATTCTATAGTAGTAAACATTTACATATGTTATATTGTCTATAAGAACAAAACAAGTCTAATGTCTTCCCAAACTTCTAGAATTTGTTTAGTAAACAATAAGATATTCTATTATGTATAGACTATAATAACAAAAAAATACTAAAAATTGATATAAAAAAAATATACTCCTAGAAACGGGTCGGGCCGGGGCCCCGTTTATTTTGAAAATAGGACCCGCCCCGACCCGTTAATGTCACACGACCCGTCCCGGCCCGCCCCGTTTAAATTTTAAAATTTAGGAACCGGCTTGTTTAGACATTTTACGGTTCGGGCCGGGTCGGAACCGCGGGTCCTAGAACCGTATGCCCACCCCTAGATAAATTAGTTTCGAACGAAATGTTACGAAGAGTAGTCGACTTGTCTCGACTCCTAAAATGATCAAAGGACGGTCAAGCTTGGTTCTATGCGACAACAACAAAACCACCGGTGGCGAAGCTTTATGTTATGTTTGGGAAAGGAGAAAAAATGGAGAGAAGAAAAAATTTGAGAAAGAGTGGGTAAAAAATTAAAAGTTATGATGTTTGGAAAGAGAGAATGAAAAATGGAGGAGAAAAATTTGAGAGAAAAATTTATATAGGTCGCACCCAAAAAATTACTTTCAAGAATGGAAGGAAAACGAACATACAAGAGAAAATCTTGATAAATTTACCCAACTACCCTTCATTTAATTTGTTGTATTTTTCTATGTTTAGAAAATCAAATGTTAGGTAGTAATTTTATCTATATTCCACAAAAAATAAAAAATAAAAAGGAAAAATTTATCAAATGCCCAAAAACCGTAAAAAAATTATGAAAAACTCACCGCAAAATAACATTTTATCGCGTGTCCAGAAGTAGCAAAAATTATATAAAATGGTGCAGAATGACCTTTTTGTCCTTCTAATTTATTGAAAACATTCACGAAATCTACTCTTCAAAAAAAAATGTTTCTATTCCTCCTCTTCTTCTATACGCTGCTCACTTTCGAATCTAGGTTTTCTCCTCCAAAATTTTCAAATATTACTTCAAAAACTCGTCAATTACTCTCCATTCGCAATCTTCACACCATGTCGTCATCATCAGTTCCCACTTCATCATCATCATCATTAACTGGAACTCCATCATCATCAACTAGAACCCCACATCATCAGCATCAAGTGGAACACCACTTCATCATCATCAACTGGAACGTCCACTTCATCATCATCAGCAGCATCAACTGGAACACCATTTTATCATCATCATCAGCATCAACTGGAACCCAGTTAGAGAAGAGAAAGTTGAAGTGAAAAGAATTAAGAGCTTTTTGTCATTCTTCATGTTAAAATCATGGAGAATTGACATTCTCCGTGTTAAGCCTTTCTCCGTGTTTAATTGACGGAGAATTACCATTCTCTATGTTAAAATGACGAAGAATGGCCATTTCCCGTGTTAAAATACAGGAGAATGGTCATTCTCCATGTTAAAATAACAGAGAATTGTCATTCTCCGTGCTAAAATCACGAAGAATAACCATTCTCCGTGTTAAAATGAATGAGAATGGTAATTTTTTGTGTTAAAATCACGGAGAATTTCATTCTTCGTGTCAAAATGACGAAGAATTGCCTCCAGGAGAATAGTCATTATACTGAGCCCTAGGTCAATTCCATTAATTTGGACTTAGTAAAATGAACCTATTAAATGAGATTCATTATACTGAGCCCTAGGTTCATCCCATTAATTTGGGCTTAGGACTTAGTAAAATGAACCTATTAAATGAGATTCATTATACTGAGCCCTAGGTTCATCCCATTAATTTGGGAGTCTTTAATCGACGACCACGTGACCTGTAATTTGTACCACACTCACCCTATATAGGGAGAGTTTTTATGAAGAGTCGCATCTTCCTCTCTTAGTATTTCCAACACCATGCTTGACCCAGACTAGGCTTCGAACGGCCGTCGTTGGCCTTTCATAAGTTAGTTGTTGGTTGTGGATCCTCCGTTCAAAGAAGCTACAACAGTGTCTTTATGCACTACCAGAATCTTTCGGATTAGCGACGTTCACAAACGTCGCTAAATTCAGTTAAAACGTCGCTAATTTTTTTTAGTGACGTTCCTAGCGACGTTATATAAACGATGAAAAAAAGCGTGTCGCTAATCGAAAAAATGTCGTAAAATATCGCTATGACGACGTTAATTAGCGACGTTATTTGCGACGTTCTCACGTGGTCGCTAATTAGCGACGCTATTTGCGACGTTAGTGTGTGGTCGCCGTTTAGCGACACTTTAGCGACGTTTTGGCGACGATGTGCTGACATCAGATTCGGTGCCACATCAGCAATTTAGCAACATTTTTAGCGACGTTCATTAACGTTGCTATAGTTTAGCGACGCTTATTAACGTCGCTAAGTTAAAAAAATAGAATCCATAATGCAAATGAAGCTGGAGCTTGAACCAAAATACAGAATCCAAAATACAAAATACAGAATCCAATCCCTGGGTTCGCCGACCCCCTCGGTGGAACACTCAACACCGGCACGTACAATACATTCCAGAATAGACAAAAAATATAAAGAACAAATAATATCCTCAACGAATAATATCCTCAACGAACAAAGTCAATATTCTCAAATACGTACAAAGTCAATATCCTCAACGAACAAAGTCAATATCTCCAAATACGTACAAAGTAAAAAATATAAAGTACAAAGTCCGAAAATATAAAAACAAAACTACTGATCGCCTGGAGCTGGAGCCGGAGCTGGAGGAGGAGCGCCACCAGATGACTAACGTCGCAACGCCAGGATCGTCTGATACTCCTCCGATGACAACAGGTGGACGAGCATGTCCTCCCGTACACCGTCGGATATAGACGATGCTCCCTGCGTACCAGCAGACGGTCACTCCGCAGCCATCTCGCGGAACTGTTGCAACTGCTCGACCAACCGCTGCGTAGTCTCATGCGTAGCGCGGGTCATCTGTCGCCGCGCCTCAGTCGTCTTCTCAAGCCTCTCAAAGCATGAGATGAGCGCAGAATCATCCGTATGCGACTGCGGATGCGACGCCACCATCCTCTGCCGCATCTCGTCACGCAGAGCTGCGATCTGTGCATCGACACTCTGCTGGTGGAGGAGCAACTCCTCAGTCTGTGCGGGGCCGGGCACACTAGTGGCGGTCGTATAGGCCTGTGACGTAATGAAGGTACCATAGGAGCCCATACCATAGTACGTACCCCTATGCATGCCACCAACTGACCTCATCCACAGCTCGTCATCTGACTAAGCTGCAGCGGCCGGGAGATGCTGGGAAGTGCTAGCACCAGCTCCCTCTAACCTTGTCTGTCACGTCCCGATCCGGAAAATCGCTCGTCCTCGCTAGATTTTATCCTAATTATCGTCCTCGCTGGGACGTAATGCCGTACGAGCCTGGAGTTGCGCTCGTGCAAGGCAAGATAACAATTCATGTAGTGATTATCTCAAAGTCGTAACATAAGCAGCGGAAGGAAACAAAGTATAACATAAGAATCTCTTTTATTGATAACAAATTAAAGATTACAAAGGCTCTGAATAGCCCAACATATATGCCAATTGGCTACAACGCTCATTATCTCTCTAGCTCACAAGGGATTACATTGTTCCATACATTATGCCTCTTTAAAGCCACCAAGTAGTCTTCGGCCGAACATCTCCATGTCGCAAGTCCGAACGCCCATGCGGTAGCTTCTCTTGAAATGCTGAGGACTTCATGCCTCGGCACTTCCAAGCCAAGCTCCGCCCCGAGCCAAACTCTGAAACCCGCAATTTTTCAGTTATATTTTTTTTAATTTTATTAATATGTGTTTGCCAGTTAGTTTTTCAAAATTATCGTTATCATTAGTTAAATAGAAATTATTTTCAAAATAAATAAACTTAGACTTTTGATTACCTGGCCCAGTCTGAACCCGAACCCAAATCTGAATCTATTTTAAAATTATTGTTAGGAATTATTTATGTAGTGTTACAAATTTTCTAAGAGAAGAAAATAAAATTATTACTAAATAATTAAGGTATTTATAAAAAGTTTTCTTATAAAAAATTTATTAAAACTCTCTCTCTCTCTCTCTCTCTCTCTCTCTCTCTCTCTTTCTTTCATTATTACTAAAGGAAAAGGAAATTTCCTTTTCTTCCTGACCAAGCGGCCGAGCGGCCCCTCGGCTCCCAAACCGACCCCGACTCTTCCGTTCACCTCCCTGTAACCGGCCGACCACCCCTTTCCTTTTCCCGAAACTCCTCTCCTCCACTCCTATAAAACCCTCTCCATCCCTCTCCTTCATCACCACTCCCAAATCCCTAACCCCCAAATTTCTTTCCGGCGACCCGACCCGAGCCAGGCGAGCTTTGCCTCCAGCGGCCTCCCGTCGCCGTTCCTGCAGCCTCCCGCGCCAGCCCAGGCGCCGTCCAACGAACCCCGATCCGCCGCCCGCAGCCGTCCTAGGCCGCGCCCCTGTCCGGAGATCCGGCCGTCCAGCCAATGCCGACGATCGCGAGTCCCCGGCCCCCTCTGCCGGACCCGCGCTCCTGCCCTAGCTCCGGCGCCCCGTCACCGGCGCCCGTCCGACGACTTCACCCCCGGCCGCCCAGCTCCGGCCAACCGCCGACCCCGAGCACCCGCGACCTCGCGCCCACAGCGCTCCCGCGCGATTTCCCCTCCGGCCGGACCTTCCCGCGGCTGTGCCCTAGCCGCTGTCCCGCCGGCGCCGCTCCCCGATCGGCCCCCTCAGCCCCTCTCGGCCGATCTCCCCTCGCCGCTACTGTCCCGACCCTTTCCGGCCAGTAGCCCACGCCAGCGCCGCTCCTTGAGCGCTCCAGCGTGTCCCACAGATTCTTCGAACCTGCTGTTCGCGAATTTCTTTTCTTCTTTTTAACATCTGAGAGCTCTAGCCGAGCAACCCAAGGTATAATTCCTTTGTCCCATTCCATTTTCGGTAGTCGATGATGAAATTGGTCCCCGATTCCCTCCCGGAAATTCGGTTTTAGGTCGACGTAGTGACTTCGGATTTTCCGGAGACGTTTCTGTGATGTTCTGTGGTTATTTCGAATTTTTCCGAAATGTGTTTTCTGGATTTTTGGGTGCTGTGGTTTCCAATTTCATTTCGGAATTTCCGATTATATTTCGGGTTTCGATTAAGCTTCGAAAATTATTCTGTGAATTTAATTTTGTGTAAAAATGGTTTTGGAAGTTAATTCTTGGGGTTTTCCCTGGTTTGGGATAATTGTTGGAATTGTTGGCACATTTTTCCAGTTTTGGGTTATCCCGAATATAGAGGGAATGCTGCCCAAATTTTTATAAAATTTTATAAATGAGTTTTAAATTGGTTTTCAGAAATATTTATTAAAATAGATTTTTGGGCGACGACCATACCGGTCCATGGGCCCTAGCGAAATACAAACGAAACCGGTCATGCCGGACGTTGAGGCATTAGCTAATATTATGACAATTGAACCAAGTCTGAGACTCTTAATAATATTTATTTTAATTTATTTATTTTGTGTGCAGGTTATTATTTAGAACTAACTAACCTTTTCTCTTATTTCAATTTATGTAAAATGGTCTGTAAGGGCATAAGCCCAGCTTTTATTTAATATCTGTGGTTTTGTAATATTATAAATTTTTATTTTATTTCTGGTTGGTTGATTTACGTAAAACATAAAATGATAATATAATTATTTTATAAAATTTAAATATCATTTTCTTACAATAAAATAATTAGAAAATTACAAATTTATTGCAAATTCACGTTTTCTCATTTAAAGAAAAATATTAATTTTATATATAATACAAAATACAAAGTTTTACCAAGTAAAACAATAACTACGAGTTTTTCCAAATACAAAGATAAAATGACTTTTCTTCGTAAGATAGCAACTCACCTCGATAAGTGCGCTCTAAGTAGAGTTGTAAATAAAAACTAAAATTTGACTAGGGTTATGTTCTTGAGATTTTAACTAGCACACCTAGATATGGTTCAACATTGGTTCTAAGATAGAATTCTTAAATTGTAGGATTTTAAGAACATACTTGACATCTTCTTCGGTTGAGACATCTCAATCCAGTCAATAAAACAAAGGCAAGTACAATTTGTGTTAGTTTACCAACTATTTAGTAATCGTTTTATTGCAAGTTTAAACCACGATGCAACACGGAACTCTCTCTGAGAGCATTGACTGATTGACTGTTGGGTACTGGAGGAGTAGTGTAATGAGTATGACCACATCCAAAGTAGTATACTGACTGTGTTAGCTTACCCCTCATACACACGGGGATAAGCCATATCGTATCAATAGGATACAACTGTACAACCCAATCCGGTCATATTCATTGCCTATTCACATCACAATATTTTAACTGCTGGAGAACTAATTATTTCAAATTGTTTAAAAGTGCATAACTCTATTATTATTTCAATTGTTAGATTATCATGAATTGTACTTTGCTCCCTCCTGACCGGAGGAAACATTTTTAGGTGATTGCGTCGTCGAGGATCTGATGTCTAACTCTGGTCCCGCAGAACTTGGAACCTCAGAATCTTAAGAGCTGGATTAGTATTTATTTTTCTTTTGGAACAAGTGTAATAATTGAATGCTGTATTAATGTTTGTTGTATTTCAGGCTTTCAAATTGAATAAAATGTTTTTATATTTCGTTAGAATTTTATCTGCATGTGTTTCACTGCTTGATACAGCTTACTGCCGCCGTCTCAACAACGGTACAGGCTGGACATGATCCGATTCGACCCAAGAAATTGGGATCGGGTCGTGACATATTTTTAGTGGTAGCCCATGCAGGTCAGATCTGTAAATTGGTCTAGTCAACTTAGTCTAGACCATCGCGCAGTTCTGTAACTTGACCTAGGGATAGTTGAGACTTTAGAAAAACAGACTTTAGAAACAACTAGAACACTTAGATGATATACACCATGTTATATTATAGGGCCAAACATTATTTATTTAAATATCTATTTTTGCCTGCTTATAGATTCGTAGGATACCTTGTTTGTGTTTGTACCTAAACCTTATCTAGATTAGGCTGATTGTACCTTTGAGTATCCCATGACTTTCAAGATTATTTTCCTACCATAATTTTCAGGTTCTAGTATACCTTAGGATTCATATTCTTTTTGGAATAAGATTGAATTCTTTGGTTTTCTTCTTCTTTATCAAACCTAAATTTTGAATTCTTTATTATTTCTCCATCTTTAATTGAAATCTTGATTTGTTCGCTATGTAGAATTTCAAATTCTCTTAGCAATCCTGATAATCTCTTATCTACCCAATGTATATCTACAACCATTATCCAACCTTTTGCCTTGATCTCCTTTCCAATTGACTAACTTTCTCGGAATGAATCCTGAATCAAAATTCTTCTGGGATCATTTAAACCTCAAGGTCAATTATTACCAGAAGAATTAGTTTAGTTCATGATTCTCTTAAAAGGGGTTATTTTCAATTTCAATATTGATTGTTAACTCCTGAGTTATTCCAAAGACCGAGAATATTCTCATCTGTTGACTTTCTCCATTCATCTTGAAACCCTACTCTCTCTATACAATTTCTTGATCAAATCAAGGCCTAAAAAGCTTCTATGATTGAATACCATGAAGCAGGAACGGTCAGAAAATTGATCACATTTTGAATCCATTCTATTATTGAATTTCCTTTAGTCATGGAAATTTTGAGTTGTCCCAAAGCTATTTAATTTTCTGGCGTTACTAGACAATTTCAATTTGATTTCCTTGAATCAATGAAACTTATCTTCTCTCAAATTTCCAACTTTCCTTAGTTATGGAATTATTCTTCTCAAAATAATTTTCTGTATTCCCTGAGTGATTTGTCAGGAATATTTTTATTGGTTTTTCTTACTTAATCCGAATCTGTGATGCTTCTATCTTATCTAGTGTTTGACTCAATTATTCAAATCAAGGTTGATCGTTTCATCTTTGGAAAAAAAAATCGGAGAACAGATACTCCTCTTGATTTTAGCCCCAGTCTCTTAAATCTCAAACACATATTTTGATAAATCCCTTAATCTCAGAAGAACAGTCATCTACATTTTCTATCATGTTTAGAACTTTAAAATTGTTTGAATTTTTGAAATTTCTCTAAAATTCACATGGACAAAGCTGAGGAAATATTTAGCAACCTAACATGACTCCGCACATTTACGTGATAGTCATTTATCTGAATTATGGAAAACTGCAAGTTTACTGCAGCTAGTTGTGCACTGGCGAGACATAAACTCTAAGTTGAAATAATGACAGATAATCGTTAGGATTCCAAATATTATTGAGACTTTGTTCTATGTTTGCTTAGCCATAAAATGGATAAAGTTGGAAGATTACTCGGTAAACTAAATTATTCAAGTGATGGAGTCAAAAATTCATTGCAGTCAGGTGCACACTGGCGAGGCATGAATTTGAAACAAAGTGACTTGAAAATAGTGGTTTTCGAATATTAATAAGGCTATATTCATATCATGGTTATCTTTAATCATTCTGAGGATTTGTACCCTAGCACTTACTCCTACTTCCAGAAATATTCTATCGGATTATATTCTTGTCATGGCTATTTTTAATCACCCTCACTATCTTAAAATCGTACAACTTGTTGATTCTTTCTGAGTCACAAACTCCTATACCTCATACCAGTTTGAATTGAAAAATTGTCCCACATTTCGGAAAATTACATTATCTTTTGTTTCTCAAATAAATTGATGTCGTATTTTATGACCTTTCTATTTTATTTGATCTCGTTTTAAAACTTTAAACTCGTTATGATTATTTAAATTATACCTCGATGTTTACTCATGATTTTGATCACAACAAAATATTCTAAACTCTATCTAGAAGATTCTAAACATGTTTACATTTTATCTTTATATTTAGCAATCATGCCTCGAATCTGATTTTGTCTTATGAAGTAAATCTAGAACATTTTATAGCTTGGATTTTTAGAGTACATGATATATAAGATATATATGAGTTAAAATGTACAATGGTGATTAGTATCGAGGAAAGTTTGTGAATAATTTGACATTGAAGATTAAAGGTTGTCAATGTTAGGTATAGAGATGCACTCTAGGAAGGTGCATGGTGAATTAACTATAAAGATAATCGAAACAAGAAATATTGGACATAAAATGTAAATAATTGAGGATGACGAATTATATGAAAAAAAAATAGAAAGATTGGTTGTAAAGATGTAATAAGATTTTTTAAGAAAGTTTAGTCAAATAAAGGATTTGAGCTTAATCATGATTTCATAGAGAGTTCGAGATCAAATCGAAAAATGAAGATATATACATGACAGTCTAAAAATCACAGTAATGATCATCTATGAGAAAGAAATGATAAAATTTTATGGATCGTGACAAATCTGAATATTGAAATGTGGTGTTGGATTTTAGAAATGATATTGGGCACCAAGGCTTGACATTTAAGTATTAAAGACTAGGAGTATCAAATCATAGAATTAAATTAAATATATTAGCAAGCTGGAAGAAATACATATTGCATGAATATGAGATGTGTTCAAGATTGAAAATATAGAAGGCAAAATTTTAAGGTGATTGACAATTTAGGAATGGAATCGGGAATTTAGTAATCATGGAGAATAACATTATTTCTAAAGGAGGGAATAATGTAAATTAAATAGTGGATAAAATTGATAAAAATATAGCATTAGATGAGTTTTGGGATTGTTAACCTACTTGGGCATAAGACTGTTAAGGAAGATGTCCAAACTGATTTCAGGCATGATTGCATGATTAAAACCCTGACCCTGTCCTTTAAATTTCGAGGGCGAAATTTTCTAAGAAGGGAAGGTTGTGAAATCCGCAATTTTCCAGTTACATTTTTTTTAATTTTATTAATGTGTGTTTGCCAGTTAGTTTTTCAAAATTATTGTTATCATTAGTTAAATAGAAATTATTTTCAAAATAAATAAACTTGGACTTTTGATTACCTGGCCCAGTCCGAACCCGAACCCAAATCTGAATCTATTTTAAAATTATTGTTAGGGATTATTTATGTAGTGTTATTAATTTTCTAAGAGAAGAAAATAAAATTATTACTAAATAATTAAGGTATTTATAAAAAGTTTTCTTATAAAAAATTTATTGAAACTCTCTCTCTCTCTCTCTCTCTTTTTCTTTCATTATTACTAAAGGAAAATGAAATTTCCTTTTCTTCCTGACCAAGCGGCCGAGCGGCCCCTCGACTCCCAAACCGACCCCGACTCTTCCGTTCACCTCCCTGTAACCGGCCGACCACCCCTTTCCTCTTCCCGAAACTCCTCTCCTCCACTCCTATAAAACCCTCTCCATCCCTCTCCTTCATCACCACTCCCAAATCCCTAACCCCCAAACTTGTTTCCTGCGACCCGACCCGAGCCAGGCGAGCCTCGCCTCCAGCGGCCTCCCGCCGCCGTTCCCGCAGCCTCCCGTGCCAGCCCAGGCGCCGTCCGACGAACTCCGATCCGCCGCCCGCAGCCGTCCCAGGCCGCGCCTCTGTCCGAAGATCCGACCGTCCAGCCGATGACGGCGCCCGCGAGTCCCTGGCCCCCTCTGCCGGACCCGTGCTCCTACCCTAGCTCTAGTGCCTGTAATGCCTGTGGTTCGTATTACGTATTTCTGGAATACGTGTACGTATTTTTTCTTGTATTGCATGATTCCTTGTTTAGTTTTCTTCATGGCTTGGCTTGGTTTATTCTTGGCCCGGGTTGGCTAGGTTCGGTTGGAATTATTTTGGTTCATCATGAACCATGGATAAACCCCCTACCTACCACCACCTTTGATATTTATTGCCATTTCTTCTTTCTCTCTCTTCATTACTCATCTTCTTCTTCCTCATTTACTCCCTTCACCTACCAAAGAGAGAAGAGAGAGATCTAGGCAAGTGCACCTTGCCACCACTTGAGAACCACTTTTTATTTGTCCATTAGCTAGAATAGGCTATGGTGATCAACATTAGAACTTGACATTTTGTGATTTGGTGTTTCCATCGTTCTAGATCTAAGTTTCTTCTATTTTCGGTTCTGCATGGTTTTCATCTATTTAAGTTGTATTTCTATGGGTTTTGATGTCCTTATGTTGGAGAGAATTGAATTTCACCCAAGGTAGAACTTTGCAAAGTTGGATTTGGACTTATTTGACTAAGTTATGGACTTTTGAAGCTTTAGGTTCAACCATGGAGTTCCTGCTGATTGGAGAAGACAGTGAGCAGTGCACGAGCTTTTTAGCTTGTGCCACTGAGTTGCGCGCGCTCTTTAGCGTAGCGCAGTCCCCATACGCTGCCTTTTGGGAGCGTATGACTCGCATATGCTCGCTTGCTTGACAAGGAGTCGTATGGACCCCATACGCTACCTTTTGGGAGCGTATGACTCGCATACGCTCGCTTGCTTGACAAGGAGTCGTATGGACCCCATACGCTGCCTTTTGGGAGCGTATGACTCGCATACGCTCGCTTGCTTGACAAGGAGTCGTATGGACCCCATACGCTGTATTTTGGGAGCGTATGACTCGCATACGCTCGCTTGCTTGACAAGGAGTCGTATGGACCCCATACGCTGCCTTTTGGAAGCGTATGACCTGAGCGTGACTTTTGCACTGAGCGTATGCCCTTTGGCTGACTGGGTCTCATGTCTGCGTGTCAGATTTGATTTTATTTTCCTTGAACTTAGCTCATCTATAGCCCCGTATATTGATATTTTATTAGATATTTTACGTCTATTTTATATCCTTACGCCTTTTGTCCTGAACTTGATAATCACGAATTTACTTGATATGTTTGGAAAGAATAACTGAGCCTGACACGATAGTGACCCGTAGTGGTGCACTCCTGACATGACTAACCTGACATGACCTGATAGTGGCCCGTTGTGGTGCACTCATGACAAGTACACTTGACATGTTATATCTTGAATAGCTGTTGTGACGGCTACCTGACATGACATGACCTGTATAATTAATCCTGACACCGTAGGCGATTGTGCTTGTACAAATAATCCAGTCCTGTTTTGCATCGTGTCTAGGAGGGAACTCCTGAGTACCACGGTCAGGAGTACCTAATGAAATGGACTAAGGTTAATAACTAGTATAATTCACTAGACATGAAGAGATGTTCCCCAGTTACAGGCGATCCCGTTATCCCGGCCGTAAATGTTTGGACTTGTAGCCTGCCGACGAGTATGGCACATTTCCAGCCCACTGTTATGTGGGGCACTCTTGATTGTCACTTTAATGATTGAACTCTATTGTCACTCTAATGCATTGAACTCTCCAGATTGTCATTATAATGATTGCCTGGATAACCTGGATAGCTGCAGGGCCTGTGACTACTTGGAGCATCTCATTGCATATTGCTAGTAACTAGGATTGTGATAACCCTAGTTAGTTAATGTAGAAAGCCGTAGGCAATGATTGGCCGTGATTGCTTGGATGGAGTCTAGTACAGTATAGTATTGTCTAGAATTGATTGATTGTAAGATTGTACCAGAATGATTGAAGGATTGTCACTCCAGATTGTCACTATAATGATTGTCACTCCAGATTGTCACTATAATGATTGTCACTCCAGATTATTACTTGACCTGATTTCTCATATTTATCTTGCCGATAAATGGTGAGAGAAACCAAGTTCCGTTCAGACGAAGGGTTACGACCCCGGTCCTTGTTTGGTTTACGGGTTATAACCTAGCTATCTGAATAGTCCCATGGTTATCTCATCGTATATCATCCTGACATGCTTTTCCATATGTCCTGTCTTTTAGTGATTCTATGCAAGATTGTCTTTTATAATTACCCATCATGCTTTTCTTAAATTTACTGTCTCTTATTATGTAATTATATTATTATGCTAATTGCTGGCTTTGGTTATTATTTTGTGGCCTCCTTTGTGGCACTTGCTCTTCCTGGGGTCTGACCCAGCTGGTTTTGTATGGCCAAATACCGGAGCAGCACCAAAGGATCTCCCTGCATTCCAGCCCGATGGTGGTCACCAGGCGTAACCAGGACATCGAGTGGGTTTCTTTTGTTCTTCCACTGTAATATTGTAAATTATTCTTTTGAGGCATTTAGCCGACGAGCAAGTGTTAGCTCGATTGTACTTACTTACTGTCTGCCTACGGGCTGTAACATGATTGACAAGCCCCGGGGGTTGATCATGTATGACTGAACTCTTGCTAGTCCTCACATTTTGTAACGACTAGCTTCATGATCATCTGGATATGTAATGTTTGGGACGTCTTACAATTGTATATTTGGTGATCTTATATCTTGTAACGTTTATCTGCTTACTTGTGATTGAGACAATAGGCTATTTTATGACCTTAAGAGACTGATGGATTGTAGTGAAACCCTCACATATCTAGACAGCCGTGACCGTATAGCGGTGTGGATTCCATTCCGTTATACGTAGTTGGCTATGTCTGCCCCCGCTCTCCAGTATTCTGGTTCTGGGGCGTGACAGTGCCCCGTCACCGGCGCCCGCCCGGCAACTTCACCCCCGGCCGCCCAGCTCCGGCCAACCGCCGACCCCGAGCACCCGCGACCTCGTGCCCACAGCGCTCCGGCACGGTTTTCCCTCCGGCCGGACCTTCCCGCGGCTGTGCCCTAGCCGCTGTCCCGCCGACGCCGCTCCCCGATCGGCCCCTCAGCCCCTCTCGGCCGATCTTCCCTCGCCGCTGCTGTCCCGGCCCTTTCCGGCCAGTAGCCCACGCCAGCGCCGCTCCTTGAGCGCTCCAGCGTGTCCTACGGATTCTTCGAACCTGCTGTTCGCGGATTTCTTTTCTTCTTTTTAACATCTGAGAGCTCTAGCCGAGCAACCCAAGGTATAATTCCTTTGTCCCGTTCCATTTTCGGTAGTCAATGATGAAATTGGTCCCCGATTCCCTCCCGGGAATTCGGTTTTAGGTCGACGTAGTGACTTCGGATTTTTCGGAGACGTTTCTGTGATATTCTGTGGTTATTTCAGATTTTTCCGAAATGTGTTTTCTAGATTTTTGGGTGCCGTGGTTTTCGATTTCATTTCGGGATTTCCGATTATATTTCGGGTTCCGATTAAGCTTCGGAAATTATTCTGTGAATTTAATTTTGTGTAAAAATGGTTTTGGAAGTTAATTCTTGGGGTTTTTCCTGGTTTGGGATAATTGTTGGAATTGTTGGCGCATTTTTCAGTTTTGGGTTATCCCGAATATAGAGGGAATGCTGCCCAAATTTTTATAAAATTTTATAAATGAGTTTTAAATTGGTTTTCAGAAATATTTATTAAAATGGATTTTTGGGCGACGACCATACCGGTCCGTGGGCCCTAGCGAAATGCAAACGAAACCGGTCATGCCGGACGTTGAGGCATTAGCTAATATTATGACAATTGGACCAAGTCTGAGACTCTTAATAATATTTATTTTAATTTATTTATTTTGTGTGAAGGATATTATTTAGAACTAACTAACCTTTTCTCTTATTTCAATTTATGTAAAATGGTCTGTAAGGGCATAAGCCCAGCTTTTATTTAATATCTGTGGTTTTGTAATATTGTAAATTTTTATTTTATTTCTGGTTGGTTGATTTACGTAAAACATAAAATAATAATATAATTATTTTATAAAATTTAAATATCATTTTTTTACAATAAAATAATTAGGAAATTCCAAATTTATTGCAAATTCACGTTTTCTCATTTAAAGAAAAATATTAATTTTATATATAATACAAAATACAAAGTTTTACCAAGTAAAATAATAACTACGAGTTTTTCCAAATACAAAGATAAAATGACTTTTCTTCGTAAGATAGTAACTCACCTCGATAAGCGCGCTCTAAGTAGAGTTGTAAATAAAAACTAAAATTTGACTAGGGTTATGTTCTAGAGATTTCAACTAGCACACCTAGATATGGTTCAACATTGGTTCTAAGATAGAATTCTCAAATTGTAGGATTTCAAGAACATACTTGACATCTTCTTCGGTTCAGACATCTCAATCCAGTCAATAAAACAAAGGCAAGTACAATTTGTGTTAGTTTACCAATTATTTAGTAATCGTTTTATTGCAAGTTTAAACCACGATGCAACACGGAACTCTCTCTGAGAGCATTGACTGATTGACTGTTGGCTACTGGGGGAGTAGTGTAATGAGTATGACCACATCCAAAGTAGTATACTGACTGTGTTAGCTTACCCTTCATACACACGGGGATAAGCCATATCGTATCAATAGGATACAACTGTATAATCCAATCCGGCCATATTCATTGCCTATTCACACGACAATGTTTTAACTGCTGGAGAACTAATTATTTCAAATTGTTTAAAAGTGCATAACTCTATTATTATTTCAATTGTTGGATTATCATGAATTGTACTTTGCTCCCTCCTGACTGGAGACCAACATTTTTAGGTGATTGCGTCGTCGAGGATCTGATGTCTAACTCTGGTCCCGCAGAACTTGGAACCTCAGAATCTTAAGAGCTGGATTAGTATTTATTTTTCTTTTGGAACAAGTGTAATAATTGAATGCTGTATTAATGTTTGTTGTATTTCAGGCTTTCAAATTGAATAAAATATTTTTATATTTTGTTAGAATTTTACCTGCATGTGTTTTACTGCTTGATACAGCTTACTGCCGTCGTCTCAACAACGGTGCAGGCTGGGCATGATCCGATTCGACCCAAAAAATTGGGACCGGGTCGTGACACGAACATACCTGAACCTGCACATAAACTAGTGGGGGATTAGTGCTTTCGTCCTCCCTTCGCACTGATCAAGACCCACACGCACCCAAACCAAACACTAATTATCTTTGTGAAACATGCATCTTAAATTGTGATCTTTCTATTTAGCCTTAGGATCAGTTTCATGGCAATATTCATGCAAAACAACTTATCATAAATGTGTCCGATACCGTGTCCCTGCGGCCGATACAGTTAGCCATAACATGAACATAAACATAGTGCGTGCTCCTCGCCGTCCCTTTTTGCCAAGCCTGCAATGGTTAGAACTTAACATAAGAAATCATACTATTCACGCAACATTCTAATTATAAACTTAGACAATGCATAAGGGTCGCAGGCCCTACGCCTGCACCCAACTCACATCTCAGCCCACCGGCCCTATCTATATGAAGGTCACGGTCTTTCGTACCGTAATGGACTTGGCATCTCTTATGTGTAAGCCTATGATCGCTTCGATACGGGTTGCTAGCCCAATATCCAAAGGATTCCAAACTTACTGATATCATAGCTTATCACAACACTGGCCGGTCGCAAACCGTCCGAATGATGTGCACCATAAATACCATACATAATTCCCTCCTAGGTCGAACGGTCTCGGTGCTCCGGTCGTAACCGTCCGAGGGAAGCCGCACCCGCGCACGGGGAATCCGAGTCTGTCACGACCCGCACACGCTTTTTCGGATACGAGACGTGTCCAAGCCAGCCTACGCCGCAGAGTCGACGGTAGAACGCTGTCAAGCCCGCAAGAAATAAATGCTTAAAATATAACATTTGCTGCTCATTCACATATCTAAATTTGTTACAACGTTTACAATATTTATAATTAAAGAAAATACAAGATTTTACAATTAATGGAAATAAATACAGCTGCTATCTATTTCTAGGTTTCTGCCTGCAACTACACCCGAATCTCCCAAGCTAAGTGAAGCCACAGCTAACCTGAAAAATGTTGGTTTCCAGTCAGGAATGGAACAAGTACACAAACCGACGGCAATACGAAAATACAATAGAATTAACAAGACATAAAAATAACATATGGGAGATAAAAACTGGAAGATAACTGATGACATGGCACGATGGAGAAGTAAAGGGAAATAAATAAAAGACATCTACCTATGTGGTGTGAAATATCCGTTTCGACATGTGAACGACTAGGAGGTAAATCCGGCATACTGCACGTGTCGTGTGCAGCTGCTATCATGCAAGAATAGACATTTTGGGGATATTTCTGGGTAGTCCACATGACTACTAAGATATTTTCCCTCCCGACTACTCCGTGTGATGAGCGTGTCAACAAGCAACAAGATATATGTATAAACATGAAATGAAAAGACTACTAATAATCAAAAGCAATCAGAAAGTGTACTTGCCTAAGGTCCTTAGCTGGAGAAACCGATAGTACAACCACATCAGATGAGTCTCTAAAGTCAACACATGCAAAAAGTCTCCAGATGCTGAAATAAATATTACCAACATTCTTAGAATAGTCAAATTAGCTAGGATTGCCTGTCCTTAAGTCCAATTCTGGACACAGGGGCAAAACGGTAATTTTGGGCAAAAACGATGTCCGCCGTTAGACCCATTTTGTACCGAAAAGCGTGCCAGAGTCAATGGTCTCTAAAGTCGTCAAACTATATGTCAACAGGTCCAGTTTTCTGATACGAATCCAACCGTATGTCCAAAGTTGGATTTTGGCGGGCCGAGCACAAAATTGCCCGTTGAGTGGGACCGTGGGGCCCGCAAAACGGCGTTCCGATTCAACTGTCTCAGAATTGGGCCAAACTTGGCTTACAGGACCAGAAAAATGATACGGTCCTGTTGGCGCAAGTTTTGTCTCGATCTGACGAGCGTGCACAAAGTAATTGGAGTTTGTGCAAAGGGGCCGATACGGTAAATTTTGACGGATACGCATCAAATTCGACGCGTACACGCAACAAATTTGAATTCCGTCAAAGCCCACACGACCACGAAGCCATTATGCACCTTTCGAGTACATAGCTAAATAATTACATCTACTTGAAGGGAGACAAAGAGGGTTAGGTTAGGTATGCACCTGAAGAAACGGCTCGTCGAATGATCGATCGGGCGCGAAGAATTTGCACGACGAAGTTGCACATTCCGATGCACGCTGCTGTTGTTCCATCCCGCGCAAGTACGCGCGCACGCGACGTCCATGGCCGGCCGGCGATGGCCCGCAGCGGCGTACGAAGGTGGCGCACGTGGGGGGGTGTTGCCTGGGGTCGGCGTACGTAGGTATTAGGGTTTTGCTTGTTTTCTCGATCTCCTTCTCGTATATATACTGGTATTAATAGAACCAGGGGTGGGGGTTTTGAGCTCGACCTGTGCTGGGCCTGGGCTCGGGTTTGGATATGGAATTGCTGCTGCTTTAGTGAAATGCTATGTGAAATTATGCTCGGGCTTGTGGGCTTTGGGAAGCTCGGGTTTGTTGCTGCTATTATTCTTGCTCTCGATTTTATAACATTACTGTATATAATTATAACCACAGCTCTCGGCTGGGCTGGGAACTCATATACGCGGGTTGGCCTGGGTCCACTGTTCCCGAACAGTGTTGATCCCCATGTAAAATATACAGCTGTGTCTGCGTTATAAAATCCAACTAATGCCAAACCGACAACTTCAGCATAAATAAGCCACGCAACCAGCATCAAGTGAATTTTTAGAGGGAGAGAGAGAGGTTCATAAAGAATTGGGCAAGCCTTCTTTGATTCCATTGGGACAAATTAGAGCTTATTTCTCAAAGCAAAAGAGCTAAATTAATTGTCCCCTAATTTATATGCAGAAAGGTTTCTATTACATGTAGTTGATAGCTAAAATTCTTAAATGTGGAAGGTCAATTAATTCATATTAAAATTCATAATGCCTACTGTTCATTGCTAACATTAACCGACATACTTTTTATCATACAAAATTCATAATGTGTATGGTTCACTGCTAACGTGCACAATTTAACATGCTTAGCCTCATTAAACATGTTCGGCGTCTAGATGCCACCATTTTGGTTTAGGAATCTCTAAACGACATAGTTTTCCTAGAGTATATAGGTACTTATAGCATTAGACATGTGAAAATGATAAATAGCATCGTATATTTTTCTGGAGGACCACACTCAAATTAGAATCCTAACCATGGCTAAAATCATCTACCGTGGTAATAAACTAAAAAAAAATATTTATCAAAATCTAAAATCTCCATTCAAATAAAATGAATAATAATAAATAATTCAAAATTTCTGGGAAGGGGAGCTACAGAGTCCATTGACCATGCAATACGCGCCATAGCATACAAGTCATATCATTCCAACCAAATCTTACGTTCCATCAACATATTCATGCTCCATAAACATATTCATGTACCGTAAACAAAATCCGTTCTCTCTATCTCAAGTTCCGATGGCATTATGCCCCAACACATCCGTATTGATGTACGACGCCCAACGGCTTAGACTTCTCGTATTTTTATTCAACGCGTTCCTTTCATAAGTTATTCCCATAGCCTAGTTCCGTAGTTACTTAGTCTTTTCGTAGCTTAAGTGCACGAGGGCACGCTTACCGCTGTAATCGATGTTCTAGACTTAGCGTTCAATGTTCTCGGAGTCGTGCACGTGGTGCACATCTCGATATTGTCTTTCAATGTTCTACCACCACCGCCCTACCGCGATCCGTACACTTGATGCGCGTCGCTTCAATTGTTCAATGTTCAATGTTCTATCATAATGTTCAATACATACTAAGACACTTAATCGCCGAGCCACGCTCGCTAACTCAATAGCAACTTTACGCATATGATGATATGTTTTATTAGACGTGAAGGAGTAGGGAGAGAGAGTCAAAAACCCGCCCACCCTAAGCCGATACATCTTGTCGCCTCGTCGAGCTGAAGCGACTCGCTTCCATAACTTGGTCGCATAGCTAACTCTCAGACTTAGCCATTCCTTGAACTACTCGGTTGATTTTGCCTATCGTGCCCATGCCACACTCCGTTGCAAGGCGACGATTTGGTTTCGCGGACACTTTTCTGAATAAGGCAAAATGTCGAGCTCTTATCGTCCAGCGTAGAAGCATAGCCTGTACACCAGATCAACTAAAATCAGCATTCACACAAATGGGACTTATCTTTTGCTTCGATTCGATTCATAGATTCCAATTGACTCAAAGCTTACCTTTGGCCAACGTAACTCTCGCATCGATTTGCATCGATACCTCATCGGGTCAACGCAACTCTTCGAGTCAACGACTCATCGTAATGTACCGTACGGAGCGGGGCATTACATAATATAATACCACTCAAAACAAGGTTCGTCCTCGAACCGAAACCAACACTTAATCCAACTGTTTCGCTAGATTGTTTCACGATCTCGTGCTACTATCGTTGGAATCATACAACTTAGTTTGGATTATACACATATTTTAGGCGTCCCACCAATATATGCATTTCAGCCAAGCTTAGTTGTAGGATATCGGGACAACTAATAAGCTCCACTTTAATCCTCAAGCACCAATTAGTCCGTACTCGACTTAGTCATATCTTAGCGCCTATTCCTAAAATACTCCTCGTATGTTTATTCCATAATATGCGATCATTTTCCAACATATTGCACATAACTTAACTCAAAACTATTAGTTCGACCTCATAAGTTTCTCGCTGGCCACCTAACACTCACACTGCATCAAGTTATTGCGCATTCGATCACAACAAATTCTCCACAATGCCTACTCGCCCAATCGTTTCCTATCTCTCACATAACTCAAGTCTTTTATCCAATCATTCATAACATTTGGCCTTAACGACATGGACTAAGTCCAACATGTCACAATTTTCTTTGCCTATAATCCATACTAAGTCTCGCACACAACTATCCCAACACGATCCACGTTCTCGAATAGCCTACGCATCGCGTCCGGGGCTACCCCCGCTAGGTAACTTACCCAAACATCATGCTTAATCTCTCCCGACACAAGAGGTCAACTTGAGTCGACGATGCTCAAAGGCAACAATCTTTCCAACCCAAGGTCTCTTACGATACGCTCATTTCTGATTCTCGACCGAGTACGAATCCTTTACTCAATCTTCAATTCAATCCTGACTAGTTCATTTCGTAACATAGATCGCGCGCTCAACACACATAGCCTAACCGTTACTCAAACCGATCTACGACACAACTCTTAGGGTCATTCTATTATTCGTCGCTCTTGCGCATTGCAGAATCCTTGCAATCTCCTTACCGTATCCCTATGCTAAGTACGTTCCTCAACATCTATTCGATCATCGACCAACCAAGTCTATTTGTATACTTATTCGATCGATCATAATTTTTCTTTTCTGACTGTATCGTTCTAGTCGAAGGCTACTCGCTAACTTTCGAAACACGATACTCACTCGCTTAGATTTATTCTCAACATGTACTACATCATTCCTCCTCTTCGGTAAAATTTCTTATGCGACTCCTTTAGGGTCATTCTATGGGACTTCAACATTTACTTGATTTGGCGGTCAAGTCTTCTAGGGTCATCTGCCCCGAAACTACGCTCGATAATTAAAGATCATCAACGAGAGACAGTTACAACGAACCATGCTACATCCTATCGCGGAGCCAAATCAATTTTCGATAATTCCTACGAGACTTTATCCAATCCGACGAAATTTGCCAATCCATAATTTATCTACCCCCCGTGCAACTGATGTACCGTTAACTACTCGAATTATTTATGTATTACCGTCGACTATCTTTCTATTCGTATGACATCTACTCGCCTCACGTCCGAGTTTACCTATTCGTGATCATAGTTTGACACATTCCATACTCATTGAAACCATCCTTGAACAACTTTCGCATCAAACCACAAGTCTAAATCCAATTTGCCACGCCTTGCAAGTTCGATCATCACCGCTGGATGAATCACCATACCAGTGCTCACGCGGAATGATCGTCCTACTTCGACGTGAAGCATGTGCGATGCTGGAGTTGCATTCGCATAAGACAAGGATGTCAACGTTGTGGTTATCCTCGAAACAATCAGGCACTTTCATTTTCATCCAATTAATATCCATCCACTCTCCAATTCCCCGAAGCGTTCCTACCGTCATCATCCCAATTATCATAACTTAACTTGCATCATATTCATCCAACAATAATGCTCAACACAATTTTTGTTCATTCGATCAGAGCATCCCCGAGTTATTACATATTGCCTTTGATACGCCTCAATACCATCGTCGATATGCATAACTTGAACATCTTCCTTTCTCATAAGCTCTAATTCGTTGCGATCATTGTTATCATCCGAACTCGAATACGAATCAAGTCTTGCACACATCAAGATTCATTCCGTTATAACTATCTACCATAATCGTGACACGATTTCCAATTCACATATTCATTATCATATCCCTAACTTTTACTTTTAAAGTCGTGCCACCGACTCCTCGCGCTAACTCAAATTCGTTCGCACGATTTCTACGCACCTACTCAACTCGTTTCGAATAAGTCTTCGTACTAACTCAACGTAAGTTCGACCGGGTCGACCATTTCCTCAACGTAATATTCCTTCGCTATGCTCAGCCTATCGTTCGACTTACACTTAACGAATCCTTGTCCGACGTATCATCCATAGGTACGACTTTGCACACAATTGTTCGACTCAATTCATCGAAGCATACTTGCATCGACTTCTCTCAAGTCATTCCCACTCAAGTCTCGGTACTACTCTGTCCATTGAGGACAAACATATCGTAACAATATAATCGTCTCGACGTAACCTATCGCAAGTCACCAACCGACTTAACATAGCTATCGCTAAGTGGTATTCCATATACCACTCAGGAATCGAGCCTATCATCATCGATACAATACTTCGCTATACTGATCGCATAATTAGTATTACATATACCACTCGAAATTGAGTCATTACTCGACATCACACTCCGCATAGGTTCGACATCTATCTTCCAATCAACTATTCCGTATGGCGATCTTTCCGATCCCAGCTCCAGCGTTCTTCTTACTCAAGTTTGTAAAACAACTGGACCAATATGCACAATCGATCACTTAAGTTTGACATACATTCAATCTAACCGTACCATGGCGATCATATCGATCACATACGCAACATTCGCTTATTTGAAGCTCAACGTGACATTCGGCCAACATACATGTTCGTCTACTTAACTTGACTTAGCGACCAATACGACTCGATACTATCGCATCCGCGATCCACCAATCTCACTCATTGCAACTCGTGCAACAACTCATTCTCGATACTTAAGGTCTTTACTCAATCTCGTCCAACATATCGCTATCCATCCGCATAGCCATACAACACGTATCCTATCATGTCGACTCGTTGTACTGATGCAACAAACGATTAATACGACTTGCTGCACTCCGTGCAACCAATAATACATAACCTTTCGTATAGCAACATAACACGCATCGCCTCACATATCGATCCGTTGCACTTCGTGCAACCAACAACACATATCTCCTCGCACTTCGTGCGACAAACAATACATAACTTCTCGTATTTTGTGCGATCAACAATACGTATATCATTGCACTTCGTGCAACCAACATCACCTTATTCGTTGCACTTCGTGCGACCAACATTCCATAACTCGTTGCACTTTGTACAACCAACGTTCTTTGATGGTACTCAGAGATAGCGTGATAGTCACGACATACTTGTGGCAGACGTACTCACTTAATATAGACTTATTGTATGGAACATCTAATGTAGCGTCGAGCAGATCCATGAGCCATGCGGTTGCGGAAACAACTTAGAGTCAACTGAATTCGATAGCGAAGCAACTGAGGGTCAAAGAGATTCGTTCACGGTCCAGAGGATGGAACCGCTCTGATACCAACTTATTACGCCCCGATCCGGAAAATCGCTCGTCCTCGCTAGATTTTACCCGAATCATCGTCCTCGCTGGGGCGTGATGCCGTACGAGCCTGGAGTTGCGCTCGTGCAAGGCAAGATAACGATTCACATAGTGATTATCTCAAAGTCGTAACATAAGCAGCGGATGGAAATAAAGTATAACATAAGAATCTCTTTTATTGATAACAAATTGAAGATTACAAAGGCTCTGAATAGCCCAACATATATGCCAATTGGCTACAACTCTCATGATCTCTCTAGCTCACAAGGGATTACATTGTTCCATACATTATGCCTCTTTATAGCCACCAAGTAGTCTTCAGCCGAACATCTCCATGTCGCAAGTCCGAACGCCTATGCGGTAGCTTCTCTTGAAACGCTAAGGACTCCATGCCTCGGTACTTCCAAGCCAAGCTTCGCCCCGAGCCGAACATACCTGAACCTGCACATAAACTAGTGGAGGATTAGTGCTTTCGTCCTCGCTTCGCACTGATCAAGACCCGCTCGCACCCAAACCAAACACTAATTATCTTTGTGAAACGTGCATCTTAAATTGTGAGCTTTCTATTTAGCCTTAGGATCAGTTTTATGGCAATATTCATGTATAACAACTTATCATAAATGTGTCCGATACCGTGTCCCTGCGGCAGAGATCCAACCCTGAATAGGCTCTCCCCGGAGCTCGCGATCATTTTGGTCGAGGATCGCGTCCCTAATGAGCTTGCTGGCGACGCTGGAAAAAATAGACTCGACAGCAACGGCGCGGTGGGGAGGGAAGAAGCAAGTCCGCTGAAAAATTATAGAAGTACGTAAGTTATAACATAACATACTAAATGTTAAAAGGAAATAAACTTTTACGTATCGAAAAATGTTCAAACCAGAAGGCCTTCTTGTCGGCCGGGACATCTCTCCAGTTGATCCAGGTCCCCCCGTAGTTCTGTCGCAGGAATGTACCCAGCGACCGGTGTACGGAGGAGGGATAATACCTGTAAAATGGAAATTAAAATTTATTAAACAATTTTATAATAAATTTAAACAAATTAAATGCAACAATTTTACTTACCGCCTGGTCCGAGTACAGGCCCAAATCTCCAACCTCAGATCTTCCTCCGGGCGACACGGAGGATCTGTCTCAAATAGGAGCTGCAGCCTGCCACTGCCCCCTGCCCCTACCCCTGCCCCTGCCCGCAGCCTGCCCCTCGGCCTCGCCCTCGCCCTCGGCGTGGGCCTCGGCCTCGGCCTGCTCCTCAGCAGTGGGGTCGGCCTTTGGAATACTCGACGGTACTGGCTGTGTAGAAGAAGAAGGCCATAGCCCAGAACTGCTAGAGCCGGGTATGGAGACACTGCCGGCGACTAGACCGCTAGTGTATACTGGAGTGCGGGGGGGATGAAGAGGAGTCGGTAGGAGGAGTGGTAGATGGAGACTGTCGGCCTCGTCGATTCCCACCAGCATCGGAACCAAAGGATCCACGTCGAGCCATATCTGAAAAAATACAGAAGTAAACCATACTACATCTGAAAAAAATAAAATTAAACCATACTACATCTGAAAAATAACAAAAGTAAACCATATTACATCTGAAAATTAGACATATTCAATCCTCTTCTGAAAATTCAGCTTGTTCCTCTTCCTCTTCCTCTTTACTTCTATCTACATCCTCTTCCTCTTCTGATACTTCTACCTCTTCCAATTGATGAAACATGTCATGCGGAACTTTCGTTGAGTCCCCATCGACAATATTTGTAATAAGAGGTAGTTCGTCTTCCTGATAAGCTATCTCGTCGACATCGAAGGTATTTTGAGCTTTAGTCTTACAGACTGTCCACCAATCTGATCTCCCGGCTCCTCGTTTTGGATAGCTGGTAAAGTAAACTAGCTGAGCCTGGCTTGCTAGAACAAACGGCTCATAAGCTTGATATCGACGACGATAATTTATGTCAACAAGACCATGTTTGTCAACTCTCAAATCTTGACCTTGGATCGGATCAAACCAGTCACATCTGAACAAGACAATCTTACAAGGTTCTATAGCATAATTGTATGTCAGTTCCACAATCTTCCGTAAGACGCCAAAGTGTAAAACCCAAAACAAAAATTTTCAATAAATTTTAATATTTCCTTTTAGTTCAATTATAAAATTAAATTTTTTAATTTTTTTTATTGAAAATTCAAAACAAAGCATGTATATATATACATATTAAATTTTTTATAATTAAATAGAAAAGAAATTATTTTAACTTGAATATAAATATATTTTTAAAAGAAGCTACAAGAGTAAAGAAAATAATTTTTACTAATAATTAAAAGAAAATTATTTCTTTAAGGTTTGAACCCTCACCTTCCCAACCAAGTCATAGGACACAACCACTACACCACCAAGTGTTGGTTGTCATATAAGAGTAGATTTGTTTGTTATAGTATTAGGAATGAAACCCTTTACAAATTAGAACGGATGACCCATCCACTCTTCTTCCCCATCGGTTCCTTTCTGAAAGGAAAACCGTAAGAGTGATTTCTCCATCAATGGAGACTCTAGGGTTTCCATAACCCCCATTTTCTCCCTATAAATTCTATCCCTCTCCAACTTCTCCTCCACCTACCCCGAGCCCAAACCCCTTTTTTCGACTCCGGCGATCTCCGTGCTGTTCCGGCCAAGCGCCGCCCCAGCGCACTCCGGCGCCCCTCGACGCCACCCGTCGGCTCCCCCGCGGGTCTGCCCGACAGCGCCGCCCGTTCTCGGCCGCCAGCCCCGCTCCCCTGCGAGCTCCAGCCGACCGAGCCGCGCTGCCCCCTCGCAGCAGTGCCCGATCGCGGCCCCCTCTGCGCCCCAGCGTCGCCCGACTCCGGCGGAACCCCGCCCGCTGTCCAGATCCGCCCCGCGCGACTTTTCTCCGGCGCGCACCACCCCGCACGCCCTTCTCGTCGTCCCCGTCGTCTCTCCGGCGACCCGTTCCCTTTACGCTGCTGACAGCATCGCTGTCCGCCGACAACGCTGCCTCCTTGCAGCGTCTCTCTTCTGGCCAGCGTGCCCTAGTTCCGTTCTCGGCAGCGCCTCTGGTACTGTCTCTAGCCGAGCTCATTTCTCTTTGGGTGAGTGTTCTCTGGATTTGTTCTGCTGTGCCTATTTCGGAGTTTTCGACGTTCGACGTCGACGACGTTAGGTCAGTATCATTTCGGAACGTCGCTGCTGGATTATTCTTCTATTTTATCATCTAAGAGCTCTAGTCGAGCACCCGAGGTATAAATTCTATGCCCCGTTGCGTTTATTCTCGGTAGTCTATGATGATATCGGTCTCCGGTTTTCCCTTCGGAAATCCGGTTAGCTACGTAGTAGATTCGGTTAGCTGCGTTAGCATATTCTGTGATTTTGTCTGCTGGGTTTTGTATGTTGTTGGTTGATTTTGGATTTCTCGGGTATTTCGGGAAGATTCTGGTGGTTGGAAAATTATTGTGGTGGTTATATTTTCAGGATTATTATTTGGTTGGAACAATTGCAGGTTTTGTGGCGCATTTCCCAGTTTTGGGTTGTCCCGAAATAGAGGAAATGCTGCCCAAATTTTTACAAAACTTTATTTATTTTGATTTCAAATCGGTTTTCGGAAAATGAATTTAAAACTGATTTTCGGGCGACGACCGTACCGGTCTGTGGGCCCTAGCAAAATACAAACGCACCGGTCCGAACGGGCGTTGAGGTATTAGCTAGATTTGATGATGGACCGAGTCTGAGACTCCAACTTTTATTTTAAATTATTTTATTTAATGTTTAAGCTATTTATTATAATTATTTATTTACTGCACTTTTATTTAGGAACTAAAACATTTTCTCTTATTTTATGTAACAAGAATTGTACAGGGCATAAGCCCATAATTCTAGGATGATTAGCTGTGCCCATGTATTGCATAGTGTAGGTTTTACTTTCTTTTCTGGGTGGATGTTGATCTTGGGTGGTATTTTGATTAGACGTATAACCGTAGATAGAACGTAATCTTTTCTCGTTTATAATTAATTAAGAATTAAATAAATGGATAAAATATTAGTAGGATAACTAGTTCATGATTTGTCACTGGAAGAAACTATATTTTATAGATATATTACAAAGCACAAAGTTTTCCAAAGATAATTGGTTCTTGTACTATTTCCAAATAATCAAATTAACCGATTTAATCAACGCACGTAGCTTGCAACGTAACCGTTAGCTGTAGCTTAATAACAACTTAAAACCTGACTAGGACTTGTTACTAGAGATTGCAACTAGCACACTTAGCTTGGTTATACAACGGTTCTAAGTCGAGTTCTCAACTGTAGGAACTCGAAGACATACCTGACGTTCCTCCTCGGTACCAACTCATCTCTCCAGTCATTTTCCTGAGGCAAGTATAGTTTGTGTTAGTTTTACAGTTATTTCTATAATCGTTTTACTGCATGTTTAAACCACGATACAAACACGAAACTCTCTTGGAGAGTACTGATTGTGACTACTGTACTGATTGGGACTGGGGGAATAGAGTAATGATTATGACCAAAGCCAACTGTAACTACTGACTGTATTAGCTTTTCCCTCTTCACACGAGGATAAGCCATATCGTATCGCTAGGATACTACTGTACATCCCAAGCCGGTCATAATTCATTGCCTGTTCAAATCACACTATTTTACCGCTGAAAACTATTCTCTCTTCAAACTGTTTAAAACTGCATGATTCTATTATTTACTTTAACTGTTTTAAATTAGCATGAATTATACTTTGCTCCCTCCTGACTGGAGACCTAATATTTTAGGTATCACTGATGAGGCTTTGTTACGCGATCCCAAGACGAGGAATTCGAGACTGATGAGCTGTTTACCTAGAGTTTTCTTTTATTTATGATGTATGTAAAAAATGGTTTAAGTTGTATCTTTTATTTCATTGTAAAAGTTTAATAAAGTTTTATTTTCCGATGTTGAGTTGTGACAAATATAGTTGTGTTGTATGGTTACCTGCTACTGAACAGCTTACTGCCGCCGTCTCAACAACGGTGCAGGCTGGGCATGATCCGATTCGACCCAAGTAATTGGGACCGGGTCGTGACATATTTTCAGTGGTGGCCCATGCAGGTCAATCAGAACAACAACTTAGGAAAACATATTTAGAAACAATTAGAACACTAGAACATCAATTTGTCACAACATAGGACCGAAATATATTATAAATAAATATTTTTGGTTTGATTATAGACTGGTAGGATACCTTGCTTATGTGTGCGTCCTTAACCTTCCAGAGAATGACCATTGACAAGACCAAATCCTGCTGGCGATGAGGTGTCATCTCCGGATCATACCCCATCTCCTCAACCAAGCCCGGGGTCTTTTCCCTCGCGGCTGTTTGACCGTCCTCATAATGCATCCAGTGAAGTTTTCGCTACACTGGCGATTCCTACCTCATCTCAACTAAGTTGTATTTCATTGGTGGAGTATTCATTTTTGTTGCTCCACCAGTACCAGCAAACATCTTCCAAATGGTTGCCCTATTTCAAGAAACCCTGGAGTTCCAGAAAGCTCAAGATGAAGCCCAGCAGGAACAGAAGAATATCACGAGAGAAGATATGAAGAACGTCATGATGTAGCCTTAGTTATCTCCAATCAAGTTAGAGCAGAACTTTTGTCCTAGGAAGGATACCCCTGAATCTAGAAGATGAAGGACCAGAGCAGTGCAGGCTCTAGAATATATTCAGGGTGGAACTTCACCTTAGGGAACACCTATCTTGTTTGTGCCCAGGAAGGATGGAATAACGGATGTGCATCGATTACCAGACACTAAAGAACAAGTACTTTCTGCCCGGATCGAGGATCTGTTTGATCTGGTTGTGTGGAGTTAGGGTGTTTCGAAGTTTTGACTACCATCAAATCAAAGTCAGGAAAGAGGACATTTCCAAGACGGCGTTCAAACACCAAGTATGGGAAGTTTTCTTTAGTCAGGACGTTGGACTGAGAAATGCTCCTGCTGTGTTCATGAATCTCATGAACAGAGATTTTCATGAGTATTTGAATCAGTTTATCTTCTCCATCGATAACATTCTGATATATTTGAAGACTGAAGAAGAGCATGAAGAACATCTGAGGAAAGTTCTGGAAACTTTGAAGAAAAAGAAGTTTTATGGTAAGTTATCTGAACGTGGATTTTTGACAAAGGTGGCCTTTTGGCTATATTGTCAAGAGAAGAAATTTCGATGGAAGATAGCTGTTGTTGAAAAGTGGTACACTCCAAGTTCAATTCGGAAGATTCTTGAACTTGGCCGGCTACTATCCGAAGTTCGTGAAGGATTTCGCCAAGATCGTTGAGCCAATGACGAAGCACACTTGGAAGAATGAAGAGTTCATCTGAACGAAAGTTTGTCAGACGGCATTGAGGAGCTGAAGAAGAGACTTACCACTACACCAATCCTTGCGCTACCCGCAGGAACCGGTGGGTTCTCAATTTACAGTAATGCCTCTGGAAGAGAACTGGGCTGTGTTCTTCAACAACATGGGAAAGTAATTGCTTACACATGTAGGCAACTACAGACTCATAAGAAGAATCATCCCACACCTAATTTGAATTGCTGCAATTATCTTTACTTTGAAGCTATGGAAGCATAATTTTATGGAAAGGGAGTGAAAATATGTACGGACTACAAAAGTCTGAAATATGTCTTCACTCAGGAAGGGCTGAATGTTAGACTAAGAAGATGGCTGAAACAGATGAAGGACTTCGACATCAACCTGCAGTACTATTCAGGTAAGGCTAATGTGGTCGCTGATGTACTTGGTCGATACTGATGGCGAAGTTCTTAACCAAGGACTAGTACCTACTAGAAGACTTCGAAAAGCTTGGACTGGAGGTTATAATACCTGGAGATAGAAGGACGAAGCTGGATGCTGATTCAATATTAATGAAGTTCGAGGCCGATGGACAAAATCAAGATGACGTAGTTTCAAAACGAGGCACTTTGCAGGCTTAGAGATCAAGTGTTGGCAAGAACATTTGAGAGTTTCTAAATTGATCAGCAGTGGAACTCTGAAGAATGGTACGAGACTTTGCGTATCGGCTGACAAACGGAGGAACGAGTTGATGAAAGAAATGCACCAGTCGCAGTATTCCATATATTCAGGAGCTAATAAGATGCATCGGAATATGCCTCCATTGATTGGTGCTATGGAATGAAGAAGGACAATTCCAGGTATGGAATTAGATACGAATTTGTCAATCTAAGGAATTTAGCAAGAGAACAACCAGTTTGTTGCAGCCGCTGGACAAGTCGGAGTGGAAGTAGAAGCATATAACAATGAACTTTGAGTAAGAATTGCCTTGTTCCCAAGGAGGGAAGGGCACCAATTGGATTATAGTGGACCGACTGACTAAGTCAGCACACTTTATTCCCTTCAAGGTTAGTTTATTCACCGGGAAGTTGGCAGCATTGTACGAGAGGCACCCCTACCGGATTTATGGAGTACAAACCGGCGGACAATCAAAGAAGATAATCCAGACGCTTGAAGATGTTAGATCTTGTATTTTGGAAATTGGAGGGTCTTGGAGAAGATCATTTAAAATGGGTAGAGTTTTCCTTACAACAACTACCAAGTTAGCATCGTCAATCAGTGGAGTTTGAAGAAGGAGATAGCGTCTTTTGTGAAGATTTTCTCCTACCAGAGGAACGATCAGTGTTAGCAGAGCAGGAAAGTTGAGCCAGGTACATCAGGCCATTTGAAGTTTTAAGACGAGTTGGAAGTAGTGTATCGGTTAGCTCTACCAGCTAATCTTGAGAGTGTGCAACGTCTTCTATGTCACAGCTCAGACGCTACATTTCGGATCCGAGTCACATTTTGGATAATTCAGAGCTGAAGATTGGACTCAACCTTTCAGTGCCAGAGAAACCAGTTGCAAGCGTAGTCAGATGTGAGAAGAAGATCAGATTTTTAGCCATCATTTAAACTCCTACTTCTTATCTTTTCGTTCTAAACTTGACTGATGCTGCTAAGTCAGCCTAGTTTTGCAAGCTATCTCTTTATCAAGCTTGATCATGACGGTATTTTATTGGGTGCACCCACTAATATATTGTCTAATCAGGACCGGTGCATTATGGTCTGATCAACCTCGTGTACTTTGGTTCGCTTTTGTATTTTCTACATGGATGATATCATAAATGAAACTTGTCCCTAAACCGTCTCATCCACGACTGCCTTGGAAATTCTTTTTATTGGACCTGGGTTACGGGCGCAGTACCCGTACCTATTTGATTCTCCTACCTTGCCTTTAATTTCGAGGACGAAATTTTCTAAGGAGGGAAGCTTGAAAAACCCAAAACAAAAATTTTCAATAAATTTTAATATTTCCTTTTAGTTCAATTAACAATCAATTTTTTTAATTTTTTTATTGAAAATTCAAAACAAAGCATGTATATATATACATATTAAATTTTTTATAATTAAATGGAAAAGAAATTATTTTAACTTGAATATAAATATATTTTTAAAAGAAGCTACAAGAGTAAAGAAAATAATTTTTACTAATAATTAAAAGAAAATTATTTCTTTAAGGTTTGAACCCTCACCTTCCCAACCAAGTCATAGGACACAACCACTACACCACCAAGTGTTGGTTGCCATATAAGAGTAGATTTGTTTGTTATAGTATTAGGAATGAAACCCTTTACAAATTAGAACAGATGACCCATCCATTCTTCTTCCCCATTGGTTCCGTTCTGAAAGGAAAACCGTAAGAGTGATTTCTCCATCAATGGAGACTCTAGGGTTTCCATAACCCCCATTTTCTCCCTATAAATTCTATCCCTCTCCATCTTCTCCTCCACCTACCCCGAGCCCAAACCCCTTTTTCCGACTCCGGCGATCTCCGCGCTGTTCCGGCCAAGCGCCGCCCCAGCGCACTCCGGCGCCCCTCGACGCCTCCCGTCGGCTCCCCCGCGGGTCCGCCCGACAGCGCGCCGCCCGTTCTCGGCCGCCAGCCCCGCTCCCCTGCGAGCTCCAGCCGACCGAGCCGCGCTGCCCCCTCGCGGCAGTGCCCGATCGTGGCCCCCTCTGCGCCCCAGCGTCGTCCGACTCCGGCGGAACCCCGCCCGCTGTCCAGATCCGCCCCGCGCGGCTTTTCTCCGGCGCGCACCACCCCACGCGCCCTTCTCGTCGTCCCCGTCGTCTCTCCGACGACCCGTTCCCTTTACGCTGCCGACAGCGTCGCTGTCCGCCGACAACGCTGCCTCCTTGCAGCGTCTCTCTTCTGGCCAGCGTGCCCTAGTTCCGTTCTCGGCAGCGCCTCTGGTACTGTCTCTAGCCGAGCTCATTTCTCTTTGGGCGAGTGTTCTCTGGATTTGTTCTGCTGTGCCTATTTCGGAGTTTTCGACGTTCGACGTCGACGACGTTGGGTCAGTATCATTTCGGAACGTCGCTGCTGGATTATTCTTCTATTTTATCATCTAAGAGCTCTAGCCGAGCACCCGAGGTATAAATTCTCTGCCCCGTTGCGTTTATTCTCGGTAGTCTATGATGATATCGGTCCCCGGTTTCCCCTTCGGAAATTCGGTTAGCTACGTAGTAGATTCGGTTAGCTGCGTTAGCATATTCTGTGATTTTGTCTGCTGGGTTTTGTATGTTGTTGGTTGATTTTGGATTTCCCGGGTATTTCGAGAAGATTCTGGTGGTTGGAAAATTATTGTGGTGGTTATATTTTCGGGATTATTATTTGGTTGGAACAATTGCAGGTTTTGTGGCGCATTTTTCAGTTTTGGGTTGTCCCGAAATAGAGAAAATACTGCCCAAATTTTTACAAAACTTTATTTATTTTGATTTCAAATCGGTTTTCGAAAAATGAATTTAAAACTGATTTTCGGGCGACGACCGTACCGGTCTGTGGGCCCTAGCGAAATACAAACGCACCGGTCCGACCGGGCGTTGAGGTATTAGCTAGATTTGATGATGGACCGAGTCTGAGACTCCAACTTTTATTTTAAATTATTTTATTTAATATTTAAGCTATTTATTATAATTATTTATTTACTGCACTTTTATTTAGGAACTAAAATATTTTCTCTTATTTTATGTAACAAGAATTGTACAGGGCATAAGCCCATAATTCTAGGATGATTAGCTGTGCCCATGTATTGCATAGTGTAGGTTTTACTTTCTTTTCTGGGTGGATGTTGATCTTGGGTGGTATTTTGATTAGACGTATAACCGTAGATAGAACGTAATCTTTTCTCGTTTATAATTAATTAAGAATTAAATAAATGGATAAAATATTAGTAGGATAACTAGTTCATGATTTGTCACTGGAAGAAACTATATTTTATAGATATATTACAAAGCACAAAGTTTTCCAAAGATAATTGGTTCTTGTACTATTTCCAAATAATCAAATTAACCGGTTTAATCAACGCACGTAGCTTGCGACGTAACCGTTAGCTGTAGCTTAATAACAACTTAAAACCTGACTAGGACTTGTTACTAGAGATTGCAACTAGCACACTTAGCTTGGTTATACAACGGTTCTAAGTCGAGTTCTCAACTGTAGGAACTCGAAGACATACCTGACGTTCCTCCTCGGTACCAACTCATCTCTCCAGTCATTTTCCTGAGGCAAGTATAGTTTGTGTTAGTTTTACAGTTATTTCTATAATCGTTTTACTGCATGTTTAAACCACGATGCAAACACGAAACTCTCTTGGAGAGTACTGATTGTGACTACTGTACTGATTGGGACTGGGGGAATAGAGTAATGATTATGACCAAAGCCAACTGTAACTACTGACTGTATTAGCTTTTCCCTCTTCACACGGGGACAAGCCATATCGTATCGCTAGGATACTATTGTACATCCCAAGCCGGTTATAATTCATTGCCTGTTCAAATCACACTATTTTATCGCTGAAAACTATTCTCTCTTCAAACTGTTTAAAACTGCATGATTCTATTATTTACTTTAACTGTTTTAAATTAGCATGAATTATACTTTGCTCCCTCCTGACTGGAGACCCAACATTTTAGGTATCACTGATGAGGCTTTGTTACGCGATCCCAAGTCGAGGAATTCGAGACTGATGAGCTGTTTGCCTAGAGTTTTCTTTTATTCATGATGTATGTAGAAAATGGTTTAAGTTATATCTTTTATTTTATTGTAAAAGTTTAATAAAGTTTCATTTCCCGATGTTGAGTTGTGACAAATATAGTTGTGTTGTATGGTTACCTGCTACTGAACAGCTTACTGCCGCCGTCTCAACAACGGTGCAGGCTGGGCATGATCCGATTCGACCCAAGAAATTGGGACCGGGTCGTGACACAAAGAAGTCATTGCCTGGGTCGACGTCTTTGTAGTTTGAAGATTTTATGCACAAATAGCTATTCTTCGTAGAATCCAAATCCAAGAAGTCGTCTCTTATTCGAGCATTTGTTGACTTGAACCTGTAGCCATTTACGCAGTAACTTGGCCAGGTCTTCACTTGATAAATTGGTCCATTGGCTAGAGTTTTAATGTACTCATTCTCAAGGATTGCCTCAGGACGATCAACCTAAATACCAAATAAACGATGCTAACTTAATTATTTTGTGCAAGTATATACGTATAGAAAAAGTAAATTGTGAAGATATCCGTACATATGCTCTCAACCAAAAAGGAAAATAAAGTCTCATTTGATGTTCTACTTCCTTCTCAGTTGCGTACGAATTGTTGGACATTACCTCATCCTTAAACATGCTGAAAACCAACGAAGCATAGGTATATTAGTTATATTGAGAAGCAACGAAGCACGCGAAATAATTTTACTTACCCCTCTAGCTTGTCCACTTCTTCCTCGTCGCAGTTGAGCAATACATATAACATTGCAGCGCTAACCTCGTCGTCATTTAGATATCTTTTTTTTTATTTACCAGATGGTTTTCCGTAGGCAGTAAATACTTTCAGCTTTGCCTCAATACCAACTTCATAGTCGTCGTCATTTCTGGGAGCTCTTGTTCTGTTTGTAGCAATATGAGGCTGAAAATACATGGAACAGAAGTTTGAAATTTCCTCAAGGATATATGCTTCACAAATAGAACCCTCCACCCGTGCCTTATTTTTTACCTTCCTCTTGAGGTGGTTCAACTGTCGCTCGAACGGGTACATCCAACGATAACCGACAGATCCAGCAACAAGAGCCACATGGATAAGATGAATCGAGAAATACTCCATTGAGTCAAAAAATGCAGGAGGAAAAACTCTCTCGAGTTTGCAAAGTGTTACCACAATGTCCTTCTCTTGCTTCTCTAAACGATCGACGAGCAACTTGCAAGAACAAAGATCTCTGAAGAATATGCTAATCTCTGTTAATGGATCCCAGACTACCGGCGGTAATAATTTCTGAAATGCAACAGGAATTAACCTCTCCATGAATACGTGGCAATCGTGGGTCTTCATTCCGGTCACTTTACACTCCTTTATGTCGACACATCTTCTTAGATTGGAGACGTATCCGTCCAAAAATTTCAAGTCCTGGATCCATCTATAAAGTCTTACTTTGTCCTCCTTGTCCAGCGAGTAGATTGCTTTAGGCCGCAAAAGCTTTCCCTTTCCGTTGTCTATCATGTGCAATGTAGGGCATCTGCTGTCACGACCCGTATCCTGATTAGGGGCACGAGCATGTGGGTACGTCCAGCCTACGTCGCATAATCGGCGATAGAATGCTGTATAGGTCGTCTGTAAATACTACAACTAAACAGTATAAGGATACCGGTCATCTCCGTACGAAGGAATATAATACGGTATGACTCAATCACAAGATAAAACTAGGATAGATAGCACGAAATAGAAATATGATAGAAGTAAAAACAGGAAATGAGTTCAGGATCCAACACAGCTCAGAAATATAAACAACATCACAGAGTCACAAAATATAATATAGAATACTACATTCTGAAAACACTAGCTGGATCGCAGTTCAGGTAAAACTAACTAAGCTATACTAGTTCGGGTGTGTAAAGTCTAGTGGCTCAACTATCAGTCCGCAGTCCTGGCCTAAGTCTCCATCTGCCCCAACCCCATAGTAGGTCGAGCAGCCTGCCTCTGAATCATCTGTAATATATCAACGGTATCCTGTCAGAAAAATAAGCAAGTACAAACACTAACAGCAGTTCCATATGAATTGACAAATTCTATAAGAGACGATATAATAAAATACAAGACAAAATCAATAGGAAATATATAACAGGATGTGAGTACTGAATAGGACGACAATTTATAGGATGACTTGGGAGCTATTCCGGAAGCCAAGTTACAACCCGTAAACCAAACAAGGACCGCGGTTGTAACCCTTCTCCTGAACAGACCTTAGCCATCCAGTAATAAAATAAATATAAAATATAACATGAATTATTAGTACGTTATGTGATCGGCTTGGGAATCAGGATCAGGCTTTCCATCTAACCGGCTATAAACAAGTGTACAACGGAGCAGGATCAGGCCAGCCAAAATGGAAAGCTATGAACAAGTAGGGTCAGGCTTTACCTGTCGTGAGGCGAGGGTATAGCTATGAACAAGTAACAAGTACGAGTGTGAAGAACAAGCCGGAATTCTGATCACACAACCACTAATAACTCCCCATTCCCGAATAGTATAATGGATCCGGACATGACACGTCATGATACGGGACTCAAGAGAAGGAGGCCAACCCACTCCCAAGTCCATGTCTATACAAGTACAGGTAACAAGTCGAGTAATGTACCAATATACCAAGTAATCCAGGAACAACATCTCATGACAGGATCCGACATATACTAGTCCGTGAACCATCGTGTCGGGAATCAAGTAAGACACTACAACTGAATCGGATATAGCAGATATCAAGACAATGAAAACTATCAGTAAATGTACTCGCCTGTGGTCCTGAGCTGATAAGGTGAACAGATGCTCAGAGTAATCATAGACCTAAAGATGAGATACTATAAGTCAAAACAGGGTTTAATAATGAAAGAAAAGCTAATCTAGTCATGATATGCAAGTCTAAACCAAAACCAGGTCAAACTAGGTCACATCAGACTAAACTAGGTCACACTAGGTCATACTGATCCAAACTAGAACAAACAAGGTCACAGGAAGTCAATCCAAGTCAAACAAGGTCAATCTGGGTCAAAGGTTGACTTACAGTTGGCTTTTGGTCAACTGGTCAACTTTAGGTCAACCCTAGGTCAAACTAGGCTAATGTTGACCAACTGTTGACTTTTGGTCAACTGGTCAACTCTGGTTTGGTTTCGGGTCAATTCTAGTCACTTTTAGGCTAAGTTTGACTTTCGGTTGACTTTCGTTGACTTTTGGTCAAAACGGTCAACCGTGGTCAAAACTAGTCTAAGAGCACTAATCCTGACCATTACCAACCAAGAGAAACTATTTCTAACCCTATCTTAAACTGTTAAACTCATACCTTAGTTATAGGTAATTACCTTAACTTACCCTATTACCTTACCAAGGTAAACTCACTACCAAGCCTCTACCTTAGTTTCTAGGCTACCTTCTACCTCAACATGGTATCCTAACACCATACCCTCGTATCTCGATACCATGCCAGGGTATCTTGATACTCTAACATCGTATCTTGAAGGTGTCTCAATACCTTAACTCAAATAAGGTAAATCCTATTTACTTTAAGATACCAACTTGGTATCCTACGATACCACTCCCTTCTAACTCTAATACAAACTTCTAATACTAACTCTAACAAGCCTACAACACTACTCTAATACAATACCATATCTCAAATAACATATCTTCTAACACAAATACCTTATCCTTAATATGGTATCTTAACCATACCCACACTCAAACACACACAAACTCACACACAACACAAACTTACAAGGTATCACTCAACAATCAAGGGACTATGATATGGAATGATATTTTTGTGGATATTTGGATGTAATGAAGTAGTGAAATGGATAAATGGATTCATGGAGGATGGAATGGATTTATGGATATGGGAAAGATGTGGATATATGGGAATGATATGGATGAATGAATTGAATGTAATGGGGATGGTGAATTGATGAAATGGGACTCAATGTATGTGTGAATGGGGATGAAATGAATGGTGAATGTGGATGTTTTGTGGACTGAAATGAATTGATTTGGAATGAAATGATGGACTGATATGTATTGGAGGAATGTACGGGGACTGATTTGTATTGAGATGGATGGATGAATGGATGAAAGAATGGATTAAATGAATGGATTGGGTGAATGAATGGCTGAATGGATTAATGAGTTTAGATGGATGAATGGCTTAATGGATTTATGGGTTGAATTGAACTGGAAAAAGGGGGGAGAAGTCCTGCTACTGCTGCTGCATGCAGCTCTTCCTCAAGCTGCTGCAATGACAGCAGCCAAGTAGCTGCTGCTGATGTGAATGCAGTCCCCATAGGGGACTGCTACTACTACTGCTGAGTATGCTGCTGCCAGTGGCTGTAGCTCCCCCTCCTCTCTCCTCCTAGTCATACATCACAACACAACTCAAACAACCACATCTAACATATCTAAATACCTCTCATTCTAACACAAGCACACACAAACACTCTATGTATAAACCTCTTCTTCTCACTCACTCTAATACTCACTCACACTCAAGACACTAATCACTAAGATATATGAATACATACATATCCACACTCCCCCTATTCTAACACAAGCACAACAACACACACACGACAAAATACATATATATTTGACACATAATATATATATATATATATATATATATATATATATATATATATATATATATATATATATATATATATATATATATATATATATATATATATTCTCTCTCTCTCTCTCTATATATATATATATATATATATATATATATATATATATATATATATATATATATATATATATATATATATATATATATATATATTTATATATATATATATATATATATATATATATATATATATATATATAGAGAGAGAGAGAGAGAGAGAGAGAGAGAATATATATATATATATATATATATATATATATATATATATATATATATATTTTATATATATATATATATATATATATATATATATATATATATATATATATATATATGTATATAGAGAGAGAGAGAGAGAGAGAGAGAGAGAGAGAGAGACACATATACAAACTTAAATATATATAACCATGAAATATATATATATATATATATATATATATATATATATATATATATATATATATATATATATATATGATACATTAAAAATACAATATGATACATGAAGAACAATATTTTAGCATCTAAAATCTGAGATTAAAATCAAATAAAATCATCCATACAATATATCAAACACTTGGTGTGTCCAACATTGGGGGTTTTCCACTTGGACACAAAACTCAACAAGGACACATCCTAATGATCTCCAAATGGATCCAAAATGGACACAAATGGAGACACAACCATGTGGGTCATTCCTATGGGTTCAAAATGGTCCTATATGCATGTAGGAGTGAAATAGAGGGGAGATTTTACCTTCCGGGAGATCAAATCCAAGGGAACACCTTCCGACACGACACCGACACGAAGGGGCCTCCAAATGGACACGAACAAGATCCAAAACTTTCCAAACTAGCTAGCTTCTCCACTTGATTGAAATAGAGAAGAAAAGAAGAGGATTGATGAAGAAATCGATTGATTTTGAGGTAAAATCAATGGAGGTTCCTCTCTAATTTGGAGAAGAACAAGAGAGAGAAATTTGTGGATAATAACAAATGAGAGGTGACTCATTCCCTCCCCCCTTCTAGTGGCCGGCCATAAATGGCAAGGTGTCCCTATTTGCTAAAGTCTAAAGTACCCCCCACTTGTCCTATTGGTTTTAACTTAAAATAGGGTTTTGGTTTGAGGCTAAATTAGTCTAGTTTGAGTCTCTAATTAACCCAACCTAGTCATGAATATTTAGTCTAACTATACTAACTCAAATTTTGTCATGTGGGCCATGTCTAACTAATGAGTGGGTCCCACTAGAGTCAAAGCTACCCCGGGTCTCCGATACAAGTCGGATTGAGTTAAAATTCGAACCCGACTCAAATAATTCCAAAACAATATCATAAATAATAAAATAAATTCAAAAAAATTCTAAAATGAAAATTGACCAAAATACCCCTGTTCTTAAAAACTGGGGGTGACATCTGCATATTTCGGCTAAGTCCAATCTAGCCTTCTGATTATCTTTTGTCTTTTCTTTGACGTCCATTACAGTATTAATTATGTTATCAAACACGTTCTTCTCGATATGCATGACGTCAAGGTTATGTCTAATCAGATTTGTGCTTCAATATGGCAGATCCCAGAATATACTCCTTTTGGTCCAGTTATGATCTTCGCCAAATCCTTCGCAACGGCTGCTCGTTGTAGGATCTTCAATAGCACTTGGGATTTCTTTTACTTGCTTCCATGTGTCCTCTCCGAACCACATTGGCGGTATATCACCCTTCTCTATAGCTCCGACACGGAAAGCAGTTCTGTTCCTACGGTACGGATGATCTTTTGCCAAGAACTGCCGATGACAATCAAAGAAGCATGGATTTCCTCCGTGTCTCAAACGAAAAGTCTTAGTACGGTCCATACAATACGGACATAAAAGTCGACCATGAGTGCTCCATCCAGATAACATTCCATAAGCCAAAAAGTTGTTGATTGTCCATAATAGTGCTGTCCACATCTGAAAATTCTGGTTTTTTGAAGCATCATATGTGTACGCCCCTGTTTTCCATAACTGCTTCAGCTCATCTATCAACGGCTGTAAGTACACGTCGATGTTCCTCTTCGGGTTGTTCGGACCGGGGATGATAATAGTTAAGAACATGTAAGGTGTCTTCATGCACATCCAAGGCGGTAGGTTGTACGGAGTGAGGATTACCGGCCAACATGAATATTGGGAGTCTGAAAGACCAAATGGGATGAAACCATCATAGCAGAGCCCCAACCTCACATTAGGTGCATCAGAAGCGAAATTAGGATATGCTCGATCGAAGTTCTTCCACGCTTCTCCATCAGATGGGTGATCCAGTACACTCCTTCGGTCTGTTGTCGCTTGTGCCAACTCATATTTTTGGCAGTCTCTTTCACCATGAACAACCTCTGCAACCGCGGCATCAACGGCAGGTAGTGTATTGAAGCAGTCGATCTTCTGGACTTGCCTGCAGCAGTTGGCTTGTAGTGATCAGCACCACAGAATCCGTACACTTCTGCATCCTTGTGATCTTTGTAGTAAAGCATGCATCCGTTCTGACAGCAATAGATCTTATCGTATCCCATCCAGAGGGATCTCACCATCCTCTTAGTGCAGTAGAAGTCTTTCGGTAATTTGGCACCCTCCGGCAAGATATCTGTAATCAACTCGAGCACTCTATTGTAGCATTCTTGCGACATATTAAAGTCAGACTTTATGCTCAAGAGCCGGGTGATCATCTCTAACGGTAAATGGTGTAACACCCCAGTCCCAAAATACGTAGGACTAGGAACGTAGACATGCCAGCTGTATTCATACGAAGTACATAGGCCTCGTATGGATACATAAGCTGTAAAATGCAGTAGAACCAGGACTAATCTCATCCACACAAAATAAAAGAATAAAAGATATCATATAATCAACCATGAATTGTCTTGGTACAATATGTTGGGCGAAGAGAAATCCATTACCAACAAGTAAAAGAAAAATAAATGAGAAAAGAAATGAGTTTTTGGCGAGCGAAGCAAAGACGATCCAAGCGCAACCATCCTCAAAAAATGGAGATGGTCACGGCTAGAGCTAGAGCATATGCGAAAGACAAGAGCACACACCTGACGAGATAACCAGGTCCTCAGAGGGACGTAACAAGACACATAATATCATGACACATAAACTGAATAAATATTGCTCAAATAAATAAGTCAATTGAATTATAATATGGTCCAATACACACCTATTAAACTAGCTTACCATCCCCCCAACAAAACAAGGACATGAGATGGTAAACTAATTCACGGTGACGTATCTTTCCATATTATGAATCTAATATGGTATCCGGACCCCAACAAGGTTCAATACCTTCTCATCGAAGTAGTAAGTCACACCTACAACCAAATAAGGACAAGATGTGACGAACTAATCCACGACAAGTTATTGTTCCAAGCTACGGTCAGATACAAGTACCCAAACCAAAAGTACTCGTACCTAACGGATAAAGGTGCCTAACCATTCTAAGTGAAATATAGTTAAGAACAATCCTTCCTACGCATGGGAACTGGCTAAATAGGATCAGCATAGTCCCCCCTAGGGGCACCCGAGGCCCAATCAGTAAGAGCATAACGTTTCGCAGAACGTCAGTAGCCGTCAGTAATCATGGGTCATCAACCCCGTATCTCCAGCGGAGCTTCCGGGTCACAAGGGAAAGTGCATCGAAGCCCATACGCTAAGGAATTGTCCTCTCCGCCCAATGCCTACTATGTTGCATCCACAACACAAAACCTCTATTAACCGCTAAGTCAAACTAAATATGCAACCTCTATTAGCGGTTATTCCTATCGTACGGCTTATACGCACCGGTGGCCAGCCAGTCACGTATGTCCGTGTTCTACATACGAAACACAACTTCGTGGTACAACGTGTCAAGGCCAATGAATGCAACACACATGGTGGTCCCTTAAATTTAGGTTTAATATGTAAGAAAAATAATACATAGCAGAAAATATACTGAACAGTAAGTTCTAACAGGTTATGCCATGTATCACAGTTTATTTTGCATAAAAAAAAATAATAAATAATACATAAAATATGAGCTAAAATAAATAAACAGCAAATGGCAAGGTGTCTTGCCTGGTAGGACTCCTGGTGTGCTGCGATGATCAAGGTGGTACGAACTGCGACTACGGAGCAACAAATTTGCAAGGTGACCTCTGATTGTGGCACGGAAAGTTTCATTGGGTCCAGAAGAGTCAAATTAGTTAAGTTCGACATAAGGTAAGTACAAAATTGGCAAGGGATTGAGAATATGAATAATCGTAGAAGAGGAAGATAATCGAAGGAATTTGATAATTAAAAATATATACGTTTTTAGAAAACTATTTATAATCCTCGAAAATATTTTCTTATTAGCTAAAATAGTTTTTAGATAAATACTTGAAAAATAATAAAACTGTTTTTAGACAGAAACTCTAAGTTCGTCAAAATAGGATATTTAGATAGAAGCTATGTTTTTATTATTGAGAAAATAGTAGAATCTAGAAAAGCATTTTTAAAACAAAGATATAATTTGCCAAATGAATATATTTTTAGATTAATAAATTTGGTCAAAGTTCTTTTTAAAATAACATAGATTTTGCAAAACCATAAAATAATATAATCTATTTTAGGCTAAAATCCAGTTTGAAATCAATACGGGATAAAACCCTAATTCTATAGATTTTGCAAGATATTACAAGCAATAGATATTTAAGTAGTAAAATATTATTAATACTAATTATATTTATACCTATATAGTGAATAAGAATATAACTAATACATATGATATATTGTCATAAAAATAATAATGATAATAATTATATTAGTAACAACACTAATAATATAATCCCATATAGTCTTCTTCCCACATTATACATAAGATACAAACTAATAATAATAATAATAATAATAATAATAATAATAATAATAATAATAAAATATCAGCAATAGCACTCAGCTCTCGTACTTCTCTTGGGAAGAGGAGTGAACCTCTTTTGTTCAGTAAAGAGATAGAGAGAAAGAGTTCTAATAAAAGTTGGGTGAAAAGAAAAAAAAGAAAAATAAAAATGGAGGGGTGAGCCGAGTGATAGAGAGATAGAGAGAGAATGAGGACGAGCGGTTGGGCGACGTTCGGTGGAGAACGCCGGCGGGATCGATGCTGTTGGCGAGGCCTCGGCGCCGGCGGCAGATGCTCGCTCGGCCACGGACGAGGCGGAGGAAAGTCGGAGAGAGGAGGGGACGATCGGAAGAGAGAGGGAGCAGGAGAGCGTGAGGGAAGGAAGAGGAAGAGTGGGGGAAGGAGAGGCGGAGGCGGGAGTTCGGTGATCGGGGGGTTTCGGTGGCCCGACGCGACGGAACGGTTCGTCGACACGTCGGCCTCGCGGAGGTGGTTCGCGCGCAGCTGCGCGGTCGAGACGCCGGCGGAGAGGGGTGTCGGGAACCGGTCGGACGCGGTGGCGGAAGGAGGTAAGTAATTGGTGGTTTTTAATTTGGGTTTTGGGTTTGCCGGTGGTTGTTGGCCGCAGGGTTGGTGGCAGTGGTTGGCGTGAGATGGCGGCGATGGTGGTAATCGGAGAACAGAGTGGCAGAACGGGAATAGTCGATAAAGATGGAGAAAAGGTTGGCTGGAGAGTTGGGCAAGGAGGAGTCGGCCGGAACAGGGGAGGAGCGGGCTGTCCTTGGCCAGGATGCCGTTGCCGAAGATGGAGGTGATTAATTTTGATGGTGATTATGTTGGTTCACTATGGTGGTGGGTGGCCAAGGGCGAGTATGGTGGACGGCCGATGATGGGTGCCGTTACAGGGGCGACTACGTCGAGGGGTCGACGGAAGTTTGGCTATTGGCTAAGACAGGGAAGAGGGTGGTTGGGGAAAAGGAGCTGGCGCACGTCGAGGGTTAACGCTGGAAGGCTCGGTAGAAGTCTGTCGTTGAAATCCACCGCCGCTGGTTGGTTGCGATGAGGTATAGGAGTCAACAGTTGACCAAAATTAGGGTTAGGGTTAGAATTTAGGGTTAGGGGTTAGGGTTAGGGTTAGGGTTAAGGATTTGATTGTGTCGGGGATGTAATGCTCCGCTCCGCATGGCGCATTACGCTGAGGCGTTGACTCAAAAAGTCGCGTAGTCGTGTTGATCGAATCAAATGTATCGATGCGAATCGATACAAGAGTTACGTTGTCCCGAGTAACGCATCGAATTAAGTCGATGAGAAGAGTTGCCTTGTCCCAAAGAATGCATCGAGTGAATCGATGCGAAGCACCGCATTACCTCGAAGGATAAGTGCGTTGAGACGGTTCGACGATTCTAAGAAATCGAATCGACCACGGTGCAAGTCCGAATCGATGCAAGTATTGATTTAAGTTGGTTTCATGTGGAGGCTATACGTTTACGCTGAAATGTTAGAGGTCGATCTTTTGCCTTATTCAGTAAGGGGTCCGCGAAAGCAAATCGTCGCCTTGCGACGGACTGAGGCGTTGGCACGGTAAGCCAAAACGGACGTATAATTCAATGAAGCACGAAGTGCTCGAATGGTTAAGTCAGAAAAGTTGTCCATGCAACGAATTTATGAAATTGAGCCGCAATGGCTCGGCAAAATAACAAGACAAATCGACTCAAGGTGGGGGGACATTGCCTCTCTTTCCTACTCCGTCATGCTTAAGTAAAATACATATCATTGTATGCTGAGTTAACCTATCAACGCCACGGGCGTGGCTCTATAGAGAGATAAACATCGTGCGTGTCGAACACTAGATAGAACAATTGAAATGAATCGTACGGCAGACGTACGAGTCACTATGGAATATTGAATATCGTAAAGGCGAGCGCCTCGGTGCGCAAGCCATAAGAACATAGAATAACTGTATCGACGCGTGCCCTAGTGCATAAGTCATTCTGTGCCCCCGCGCACGAGTTAGCATGCTAGAACATTGAAAGACTATATCGGTGCGAGTGCCTCAGAGCACGAGCGATAGAACATTGAATACCTTATCGAGGCGTGCCTCAGTTGCACGAGTCAGAAGGATGGAACATGAATATATCGCGTTGAATACTAAGGCGTAGAATATGAGAAACATGGCTTCGAGGCGTGCATTGAATGCACGATGCAAGGAAAGAGGACGAATGTGAGCAGTTGCATGATACTTACAAAAGATGGCGTCGTTGCGACGAGGAGAACAGTTGTGGCACGGATGTGACATAACTGTCGATGCGGCATGGTGCCTTCGAAATATTCATGGCCTTCGGGCGTTCATTGAGGACATTGGGGCATTGTGACAATTGAAATAGAGATAAGCGAACTTGCTTGGTTGTATGAAAGATAAGATCGTTGCATGGTCAAATAGACTTAAAGATATAAAAGCCCGTGCATGGATATTCCCTCGAACGTGGCGCACCAGGGCGCTGGGACCGTTCGGCCTAAGAGGGATTGCGTTTACGATATTGTTGGTGCACTTCAGTTAGACGGGTGTTTGTAAAAATAAAAGTTGATCTTTATTTCACAAACTTTGTAAGAAGATTACAAGAATTCTGGAAAAGTACAATTATAGGAATTCGATCTGAATGACGATCGCTTTATCCCTTGGACGATGTGAACTTTGAAGACGGTAGCCTCTGAAGATTGCAGCAGCACTTTGGCAAGAACTCCTGATCTCTGGTGATGATTCTGATCTCTATGTGTGTATATGTATGTCTATCTAATAATGAAGGCATGAATGGATTGCACAGACTTTAGATTGTACAAGCAATGAACTGCGCAGGTAGTTACTCGATCGTGGACCATCTGTACGTGATGCGTGGTATTATTTGATTGAAATACGCTTGATCGTGTACAGACGGTTGCCACATGGTGAGTATTTGATGGCATGAAGGCCACGTGTACATTGTCAGTATTCTTGATGGAGTGTGCCACATGAATTGCGCTGGCTTCAGATTGCGCTGGGATGGACCGTGCTGCAGAGAGTCTGGCCGATTGTGCTGCATGTACAGCTGTCCTCGAGCGCTGTGCTGTACGATAAACGAACAGTTTCCTCGTTCTCCGTGCTGTCAGTTGTCAGAAGATCTGATTCTCTGTCAGGTAATGATGACGAGGCCACGTCAGCTTGCACACTTGGATGAGTGCGCAGTTCAGCCTGCACAATCGAGATGGTGTGCGATCTGACTCCTGCACGGTTCACTCGAAGGATGCATAACTTGATTTTCATGACTTCTTTGATGGGTACAACTTGATTTTTTAGGACCTACAAGACCCCCTTCAAAGTTTTCGAAGTTTGAAAACAGTCAAAGCTTCGAAATACTTCGAATTTTGATTTTAAAATCAAGTTGCGCAAGTAATGACTGTGTCTGCACAATTGGAGGAGTCAGCTCCCATTTCGTCGGTACAATCTGAGGCGACCGTTGCTCTCGAAAAACTATAAATAGTTCTCCTCTTCCCTTCTGTCATTCTTTACTTATTTTCACTTTGTTTTAAGAGAGAAAAATTCCCGAGCCTACTCCGACTTTCTTCCTTCTTCTCCGTCGACTTCAAATGGCTCCGAAGCGTTCCGCCGCCGACAAGGGCAAAGCCCCCGCCGAGTCTTCGACTCATGCTGCGTCGCGCATTTCACGACACAAAATAGGACATCCAGCACTGCAAGGTAGTTGCTCGGTCGAAAACCTTTTTTAGGGTTCTTCGACATGATTACATCTTCAAACCTATCTCTTTTTAGAGATTTGCTTATACTGCGCCGCCCTGTTTAGGGTTTCGGTTGCACAAACCCAATAGTTTTTATTTTTATGAAGACTATTTTCTTGCGCAATCGGTTGGAAAGTGCTGACAAAAGTCGGCGCAATCTGCTGATTTGCGCAAGGCTGTCCAGCGCAAACTGATGCTTTGCGCAAGTTATTCAGCACAATCTGATGGCTTGCGCAAGTGGATGAGTTGGCACAACTGGACAGTTTGCGCATAGAAGCGTTTATTGCGCAATCTGATGTTTTGCAGACAGCGCAATCTGATGGTTGCGCACTTTGCTGATTTTTGGACAGAATCTTTGATTTTGCATATACTGAATTCTGTCTTTCTGTTTGATGCAGTTAACATCAGAGAGGACCCAGAATATGAAATCTTTGCTTGGAGCCTTGCTGAACCAGATTTTAAGGAAGATTTGTCCCATGTACTTTTTCTCCAATATGCTCTGCCATCTTCCCGTCAAGCCATCTTGGTAGCACAGGACAATGAAACTTTATTGAGTCTGATGAATGGACAGCCTCTGCAGACTGTTGATGCCATTACTCATAAGAAACCCATGTTCTTATTTGGCGAAGCTATTGACAAGAGTTCTCAGCCGAGACCTCGTGTTGAGCAGAGACTCTTCCAGAGAAAGGAGAAAATAATATTGTTGCCGGACATTGCCAGATGTCTCCCTCTAGCCCGCTATGCCCATGCAAGCCATCCCAGGAGGATGGACTGGGATATTACCCCCCTCCAGCAAGCAAGGACAGGCAATATTTTTGCAAAGAAAGGACCAAATAACAGGGATGTGTTCTATAGCTCCTCTGAGCATCATAGCACCCTGCTCAGAGGATTAAAGCTTGGCTGTATCCCTCCAGATAACTCCTCCTTGCTGCTGTCGATTAGGACGCCGATCTTTGCTAATGAATATGCAAAGGTTGAGGGCAGATACCCGGATCAGGACATCCGGTTGACAGGTCTGGTGAACCCAGACAACAGAAGATGGAACTGCATAACCAATTGGATATTGGTTCACTTCGAAGACAAGCTCAAAGAGATAGAGCTATATCAGGCGGTATACGCTACCGTATATGGATTCCTCCCAAAACCTCATCTGTTTTTGGCCTTAGCAGAGAGGTATAATTTTAGGACAGGGACATTCTTGACACCCTGCGGGGAGATTGGATTAGCCCTTCATGAGATGAAATACATCTCGTGCTTACCAATAGGAGACTTCCCTTATGAGGAATATGTTCCAACAAACGACGAGTTAGACCGACTTCGTCGAGAGAATGCAGAGATGGTGGCAGTTTTTGAAGAACTACTGTGCCACTACAAAATTTGCTCCATGTACTATAAGAGCGGTTCTTCTGGCACTTGTTATTCATCAAAGTGGTTGCCCTATCTTTTCCTCAATCACATCATCGAGAAAAAGACTAAGGATCATGATACATGCAACCCGACCTTCTTCCAACCCCTCAGCCACAGTGAAGTGATAAGATTGATGGAAGAAAACAAGAAAATGGACATCAAAGTTAATGACGAACTTCAATACCCTCCACTCAAGACCGGAGATTTTATCGAGAGTTTTATGAGAATGGGCTACAGGCCCATGTCAAAGGAAGCCCATCTGGCGGGTTTCCTGACATATTGGCTCTGACGCTTCGTCGTACCCGGAGTAAGCGTCGTGGATCGCTTCCACCGCGGCGTACTCTTTGCTGCTGTCCGGTCAGTCTTTGGCTACCGGATGGATCTGCTGTCGGCGATGACCTGTAGAGTGAACGCAGGTCTTCGTCTTTATGTTGAATCTATGCTCAAATGGAAAGGTGAGAAGGGGAACTTCCCTCGGCTGGAGTTGCCTTACACCTATTTGTTCGGATGGTTACTTCTGTACCATCCGTCATTGATGAATCCTGACATGGGAGTAGTCGGCGGTAGCTATTTGCGGAGATTCTTCCGGAGCAAATGAATATACACTAGTCTGAAAGATTGCAGACGTGCCTTGAACCTTGGAAAGGGGTAGAATTTTTACTGCGTTGCCCCTCCAACCGGCTATGAACATATGTCGACAAATCTAGTTGACCTTGGGAGACAGCCGTTGGGTCGGGCAACATTTGATTGGTTGAGGATGATTAGGCCATCGCACTTGGTGTATAGATTTGAAGATGAATGTTTCTTAGAACCATATATGCCAAGCCGCTTCGCTCGTCAATTTGGCTACGACCAGTTCCATGTAGGCAATGCTATAACTTGCCTACAAGGAAAGGGGTATCTGATTGATGGCGCCAGAGTATGGGCTTATTACAATGCTCGAGACACAATGACAGTATTTTCGATGCCGACCAAGAGTGATCACGGCCCCCGGATGTTATATACATATTCGCTTTTTTACACAGCAGCGAATACATTCGCCGAGAACTTCAGCCTTGTAGATAGCTTCGCGACGGCGACGCGTTTGAAGAAGGAAGCAACTGTTATGCTAGCTCCAGGTAATGACGAGCAGCATGAGCCAGTGGATGATCTATTGGAAGCCTCAAGGGAAGCTAATTTCTCTGAGGAGGTCAATGAACCACTGCGAGTTTCCTTGAAAGTGGTCAAATCTCCAACCAAGGAGAGAAAGAGAAGGATTAATGAACCTTCTTCTCCGGTTGCAAAGAAGAAACTTATCTTAGACCCATCAGAGAAGGTCACCACCAGGTCACAGTCTCGACAAATGGTCGAGTCGACCTAAAGAGAATAAGTGACCACACCGACCTCTCTTCAAAAGCAGGTCGATGTAATAGATGTGGAGAGTCCAGAAAGACCTCTTCATAGAAAGAAATTGGCCTCCAGAAGAAGAAAGAGGGTGATCACCCCTCCGAGACAAATCTTGTCCTCGGAGGTGGCCAGTGCTATAGCTGGAATAACCATGTCATCCCCTACACCTGCCCCCGAGCCTAGGCAGGAGACTCCCTCTCCAGAGCAGAGGTACGAGGTTGAGCAGAGGGATGAAGAAGCTGAGCAGAGGGGTGATGCGGAGCAGAGGGATGATGAAGTTTTGCGATCTCCTTCTCTTACGGTGAAAACTACCAAGCTTCCTGCTACACCAGGAGCGCTCCGTGAAGAAGAAGATCGTCTAATGATTGAATCTCTAAATGATTGCGACTTCGGTCTGCAAGATGATGTCGATCAAGCTGCTGCCGCGACTGCCAGCGAGGAAGCTCCAGAAGATAGCATAAGCAATGAAGATACATCAACAGAAGATGTTGATGATACATTAAATCCCAAAGAGGGCACTGATGTCCATATGTCTCCCGAAGCCGTAGACGACACACTGAATCCTGAAGCGGATGTGGAGGTGTACGTGTCTCCGGAAAAGAATATGGATGTAGAAATAGCACCTGTTGAAACTAATCCTGCTGATCCAAAAGGTATTAAATGATTTCATCTACCTTCTTTTCATAAATTCAAATAGCTGACATCTACATTTTTATCCATGCAGAACTTGAATCTTCCCCGGTTCCTCCCGTATGCACAGACATAGTACCAATAACGGCTATCGCTAGCGGTAGCCGACATTTTTCGGGTGGTTCTGAGGCCGGAAGTAGCCAGGCAGTAATGTCTGAAGCTACTTCTGCTAGATTGGAACCCATGCCAACAAATAAAAGACTTGTTGCTGGTACAAGTCATGGTAAGATTGCCTTTGATCTTTTGATCCTTTTTAATTAGTTGCTAATGACAACAACAATCAATGATAAGGTTCATCTGATTTTGCAGAAGAACATCTGGGAGGAGCAGCCAGTTCTACGATGGCTCCTTTGTCTAAAGAGCCCTCTACTCAAAGGGAAGAAGCTGAACGTTTATCTTCACAGACACCTGCTGCTCCTTCGACATCTATGGGAGTAGCTGCTACTCCGGGTGCTCTGGCTACCAACCAATTTATCATCAGCTCCTTCTGCAATCTTTTCTTTAATTCTTTGAAACCCTTAGTAGATAGGGTGATAGGGAAAGAAGAAGCTGGTTTCTCCACCGTCAGAGGTCCAACCTCCTATTTGATCCATGTCATCCGCAATCAAGGCGACGAAGCTCAGGCTGTTTTTCTTGAACATGTACTAGATGAGCTAGAGGCATCGGTTAAAATTTACAAAGAGCTGAATAGGGAAGAGATGGATCTCTTGGTACAAGCTGAATTCGAGAAGATGTCACAAGAAGCTGCAGTTGCAAAGGTTGACCTGCAAGTTCTTTTGGACACTTTCTCTACAAAATTTGTTGAGTATAATTCCAAATTAGAAACAGTAGCGTCTGTTGCTGACGAGAAAGAGAGGAACGTTGCTGAGCTGCAATCCGAATCTGTCACGCCCCAGAACCAGAATACTGGAGAGCGGGGGCAGACATAGCCAGCTACGTATAATGGAATGGAATCCACACCGCTATTCGGTCACGGCTGTCTAGATATGTGAGGGTTTCACTACAATCCATCAGTCTCTTAAGGTCATAGATAGCCTATTGTCTCAATCTCAACCAACTAATAATAGTTATAAGATGTCAGACCACCAAATACACAATAGTAAGGCGTCCCATACATTACATATTCGGAATGATCATGAAGCTAGTCGTTACAAAATGTGAGGACTAGCAAGAGTTCAGTCATACATGATCAACCCCCGGGGCTTGTCAATCATGTTACAGCCCGTAGGCAGACAGTAAGTAAGTATAATCGAGCTAACACTTGCTCGTCGGCTAAACGCCTCAAAAGAATAATTTACAATATTACAGTGGGAGAACAAAAGAAACCCACTTGATGCCCTGGTTACGCCTGGTGACCACCATCGGGCTGGAAAGCAGGGAGATCCTTTGGTGCTGCTCCGGTATCTGGCTATACAAAACCAGCTGGGTCAGACCCCAGAAAGAGCAAGTACCACAAAGGAGGCTTCACTTAAGAACTAAAACCAGCAATTCATTAGCATTCAACATGTAAGAAAACAATAATAAATAACGCAGATTGAGGTTTGTACACTACCAATGCACTTATCTCAATCAGAGGAAATAATTAAGCGAAGCATCATGACATAAGATAACTGGAGAATCATGCTAAATAAAATATAGCTGGGCAATATATGAAGAAAAGACGAAGGTACTATTCCGAAAGCCAGGTTACAATCCTTAAACCAAACAAGGACCGAGATTGTAACCCTTCGTCTGAACAGAACTTGGTCTCTGATCATTTATTGCTATAGGTGCCAATCATTAAGGTGAAAAGGAGAGAGTATAATGATAAAAGTGACAATGAAGAGTGCAATACGCTAGAGTGACAATGGAGTACAATCGTTATAGTGACAATCTGGAGTGACAATCATTCAATCATTCTGGTACAATCTTACAATCAATCAATTCTAGACAATACTATACTGGACTAGACTCCATCCAAGCAATCTCGGCCAATCATTGCCTACGGCTTTCTACATTAACTAACTAGGGTTATCACAATCCTAGTTACTAGCAAGATGCAATGAGATGCTCCAAGTAGTCACAGGCCCTGCAGCTATCCAGGTTATCCAGGCAATCATTATAGTGACAATCTAGAGAGTACAATACATTAGAGTAACAATAGAATTCAATCATTTAAGTGTCAACGGTGGGTGCCCCACATAACAGAGGGCTGGAAATGTGCCCTACTCGTCGGCAGGCTACAAGTCCAAATATTTGCGGCCGGGATAACGGGATCGCCTGTAACTGGGGAACATCTCTTCATGACTAGTGAATTATACTAATCATTAACCTTAGTCCATTTCAGTAGGTACTCCTGACCGTGGTACTCAGGAGTCCCCTCCTAGACATGATGCAGGACAGGACGGGATTATTTGTACAAGCATAATCGCCCACGGTGTCCAGATTAATTATACAGGTCATGTCATGTCAGGTAGCCGTCGCAACAGCTATTCGAGATAATCATGTCAGGTTTATCATGCCAAGTGTACTTGTTGGGAGTGCGCCACGGCGGGCCACTATCAGGTCATGTCAGGTTATCATGTCAGGAGTGCACCACTACGGGTCACTATCACGTCATGCTCAATTATCAATTCCAAACATATCAAGTAAATTCGTGATTATCAAGTTCAGGACAAAAGGCGTAAGGATATTAAATGGACGTTAAATATCTAATAAAATATCAATATACAGGGCAATAGAAGATCCAGGCTAAGTAGGGTCAGGTCCAGTTGCGCCTAAGTCAGACTGTGCTCAGGTCAGGCTATGCTTAGGTCAGCTTACGCTCAGGTCAGGCTACGCTCAGGTCAGCCTACGCTCAGGCAGCGTACGCTCAGTCAGCATACGCTCAGGCAGCATACGCTCAGGCAGCGTACGCTCAGGCAGCGTACGCTCAGGCAGCGTACGCTGAGGCAGCATACGCTTAGGCAGCGTACGCTCAGTCAGCATACGCTCAGGCAGCATACGCTCAGGCAGCGTACGCTCAGTCAGCATACGCTCAGGCAGTGTATGCAAGACATACACTTCCAAAAGGCAGCGTATGAGACAGACTGCGCTGCGCTAAAGAGCGCGCGCAGCTCAGTGGCACAAGCTAAAAAGCTCGCACACACTGCTCACTGTCTTCTCCAAAACAGCAAGAACTCTATGGTTTGAACCTAACACTTCAAAAGTCTATAACTTGGTCAAAACAAGTCCAAATCCAACTTTTCAAAGGTCAAAATTGGGTAGAATAAAATTCTCTGCAACATGAAACCATCAAAACTTGAAAACAAAGAAGTTTGATAGATCAAAACTACCAAAATCCGAAAATAACTAATTTCTAGATCTACAAAAATTAAAGCCTCAAAATGGAAAATGACAAGTTCTAATGTGTCTTAGAAACATGAGGAGAAGCTAATGGAATAATAAAAATGGGCTCTCTTGTGGAAGCAAGTTGCACTTGTCTAGACCTCTCTCTTCTCTCTCTCGTTGGTGAAGGGAGTAAATGGAAGAAGAAGAAGGGATTAATGAAGAGAGAGAAGAAGAATAGGTAATAAATATGAGTGGTGGTGGTAGGTAGGGGTTCACCCCTTGGTTCATGATGAACCAAGAGCAATCCCGAACCGAACCAAACCAACCCAAACCAAGAATAAACCAAGCCCAGGGAGGAAATTAATTAGCAAGGAAATCATGCAATACAAGAATAAATACGTACACGTATTCCAGAAATACGAAATACGAACACAGGCATTACAGAATCTGTTCGTCTTCAGGAAGAGCTGAGACTTGTCCAGCTTGCTCTGGAGGACGAGGCCGCACAACACCAGGTTGCAGTTCAACAGCTGAACGCTCTGACTCAGGAGAGAGATGAGTATGTCACAACTCATCAAGAAGAAATCTCTCGCAGAATAGTAACCATGCCATCTTTCGACGACAAGTCTGGGATGGAAGAAGCTAGGAAGCGGGTGATGGAATCTCGTGAGGAGCGACTGCAATCTTTGAAGCAGCAGATGACCAGCTTAATGACTCCACCGGCAGAATGAGAAAGATTTTTGTATCTCAAATGTTGTAATGTCTTTCAATTTTTTTGATCAATCAATAAAAAGACATTTTTCTTGGTGGCTCTAATATTTATTGTATATCTTATTCAGATATAAATAATAGCGATAGAAAATATATTCAGAGGTGCAGGACATGATATATTTCTTGATTTTGAAAAATAATTATATTCATTATATCTGCTCAGAGGTAATGTGGACATGGCAAAATATAATTTATTGAATATTATTCAAAGGTGCAGGACAACCCTGCCAATGTGGCAGTCTATCCTAGCATACTGGTCCCTCAACCAATCCATCCCTAAGACCACATCATAATCGGCCATCGGGAATTCTATCAATCTAGCGGGGAATTCTCTACCGCTAACTACGATCCGACACGAGGAAAACACTCTATCTACACCCACAAGTCCGTTACCAGTAAGTATATTAAGCCTTACTGATAATGACTCGGGCTCCAATCCTACCCGTGTCACGAATCGTGCAGACATAAATGAATGCGATGCACCAGAATCAAATAAAGTTGAGGCTGGAAAGGTGTTGACGAGAATAGTACCTGCCACTACCTCACCTGGTGTTACTCCTTCTTCTCCCATGGTCAAGGCCAGCACTTGACCATGTCCTCTGGGGGCGGGTCCCCTCTGCTGAAAATTCCTCTGCCTGGTCTAGATCAGGGCTTGGGCCTGAGCATACTGCTGCGGTCTCTGCTGCTGGAATGCCTGGGCCTGCGTCAGCAATGGCCTCGGGAGCGGGTACTGCAACTGCTGCTGCTGCTGGACTGGCGCTGGTCCTCTAACTGAAGGACTAGAGAAAGCTGATGAACTACCCCTGTTCGGACAGTTCCCAACCCTGTGGTCCGGGGCACCATAAACCAAGCACAATCCCTGTGCTCTGCGACACTCTGACACCACATGCCCTGGCTTCCCACAGTGTGAACATCCCACTATGGAAGGCTGCTTCTGCTTCTGTTGCTGAGTGTGCGTCGGGGTAGAATGCTGAACCGATGTCACTGAGGCCGCCCGCCTCGGAGTTCTAATAGTTAAACTTCTAGCTGCCGGGGCTGGAGCTGATGATTGGTTCATCTGGCCGTGAGATCTCTTTCGACCTCCGACCCTATCCACAATCCTCTGGGAGGTGTAATCATGCCTCCTAGCCGCCCTCAATACTGCATCGAACGTCTGGTGCTCGAACTGCTCAACTGCTAGTAAAATCTCCAAATGCAACCCCTGCTGGAACCGTTGGGCCCTATCATACTCGATTGCCCCCAAGGTGGGAGCGAACCGACTAAGTCTGGAAAACTCGGCCGCATATCCGTCGACCGTCCTGCCTCCTTGTTTCAGATTTGTGAACCTCGTCTGCAGATCGTACCGAGCTACAGCATCGAAATACTTGGTCTAGAATCTCTCTCTGAACACTGCCTATGGAATGGCTGCTGCTAATCCAACGGCCGGTGCCGCCCACCAGCTGCGGGCAAGATCCAATAGCTGTAGGCGCACCACTGCTACCTTCTCGTTCTCTGGGGTCCTGGCTGCTTCTAGAATCACCTCTGTATCCTGAAGCCAAGCATCTGCGGCGATAGCATCTTCACTACCGTCAAAGAAGGGAGGGTTCAAGCGCTTGAAGCTGTTGGCCGCGCTGTTACCCTGATGACCACCCCGGGTCAAAGCATCCGTCACTGCCTGGTGCAAGGCATCTCCACGCCGGTCTTGGGAAGCTATCAAGGTCCTGACGAGTCCTACCAAAGTGTCGTCATCATGTTCTACTGGTTGAACTGGCTGGACTGGTGGCTCTCCGCCAGAAGGCACGACTCTAGAGGCTACTCCGGAATGCTGGGCTTGATCTCCAGGTTGCTGCTGGTCCGCGGGAGGTGCTCCGCCTTGCTGGTCGGTAGGACCACGAACAATGCCGCTGAAGAAGACGACATAGGGAATAATAAGGAAGGACCAGGACAGATCAACGATACAAGCATATGATCAGGACAAGAATCCAGGGATTCAGAAGATACGAGCAGAGATCAAGGACGAATACTGATTGAGACATCTATTCGGTAAATCCTCACATATCTTGATTTACAAGACCTGCATGGGCCACCACTTAAACCATGTCACGCCCCAGAACCAGAATACTGGAGAGCGGGGGCAGACATAGCCAGCTACGTATATAAAATAGAATCCATCTCGCTATACGGTCACGGCTGTCTAGATACATGAGTGTTTATCTATAAGCCAACAGTCTCTTAAGGTCATGAACAAGCCTAGTGTCTCAATCACAAGCAAGTAAGTAGAAGTCACAAGATGTATGATCATTAAATATACAATAGTAAGGCGTCCCAAATATTACATATTCAGTTGATTATGAAGCTAGTCGTTACAAAATGTCAGGACTAGCAAGAGTTTAGTCATACATGATCAACCATAGGATCTGTTAATCATGTTGCAGCCCATAGGCAGACAGTAAGTAAAAGTGCAATCGAGCTAACACGTGCTCGTCGGCTAAACGCCTCAAAAGAATAATTTTACAATAAAGTGGGAGGACAAAAAGAAATCCACTCGTTGTCAGGGTTACGCCTGGTGGTCACCATCTGGCTGGAAGTTAGGTGGATCCTCTGGAGCTGTTCCGATATCTGGCCATACAAAACCAGCTGGGTCAGACCCCAGTAAGAGCAAGTGCCACAAAGGAGGCTTCACTTAGAAACTAAAACCAGCATATAGTAAGGAATATTAAAGTTAAATTATCAGAAATAACAACAATAATTGAGTACGAGGAAACCATTCAAGTAGCCAGACTACAACCCTTAAACCAAACAAGGACCGGAGTTGCAATCCTTTACCTGAATGGAAATCCGTCTCAAATACTATGGATAAGGTAATAAGACAATAAACGAAGAGAAGACACAGAACTGCTTCGGGAGCCAGGTTACAACCCTTAAACCAAACAAGGACCGGGGTTGTAACCCTTCGCCTGAACAGAACTGGACTCCTGATCTTTATTGTTAAGGCCATTATAGATAATCATATTGCTGAAGTAAGATAGAACATGACAAGCATGGCACGGGGTACAAATAAGACAATAACCGAAGGGAAGGCACAGAACTGCTCCGGGAGCCAGGTTACAACCCTTAAATCAAACAAGGACCGGGGTTGTAACCCTTCGCCTGAACAGAACTGGTCCTCCGATCGTTATTGTTAAGGCAAGCATCAATAATCGTGTCTTGTCACGATCTTGCACAGGATCAGGATAAGACTAAGCTGGAATAACTTCATCTAATCAATCACGGCCAATCAAAAGTACGGCTTGATACTTAACTAGCTAGGGTTATCACAGGCCTAGTTACTAGCAAGATGTAATGAGATTATTTCAACAGCCACAAGCCCTGCAGACCATCCAAGTTATCCAGGTCGAATGTCCATTTATGAAGGATGCACCACATGACTGTGTGCTGGAAGTGTGCCCTACTCGTCGGTAGGCTACAAGTCCACTTCATACGCCCAGATAACGGGATTGCCTGTAGCTGGGAATTTCTTCATGTATACTGAATTATTCTAGTTTATTACTCTTAGTTAATTACAGTAGGTATCCCTGACCGTGGTACTCAGGGATCCCATCCTAGACATGATGCAAGACAATACTGGTTTATTGCGCAAACGCAATCATCCACGGTGTCCAGGCTAGTCATTCTTGTCAGGTCATGTCACGTTAGCCGTCGCAACAGCAATTCGAGATAATCATGTCAGGTATGCTTGTCCTGCCATGCCGTGTTCAATTATTATTAACAACTTATTAAATAAATTCATGATTATCAAGTTCATGACAAAAGACGTAAGGATATAAAATGGACGTAAAATATCTAATAAAATATCAATATACAGGGCTACAGAAGAGCCAAGCTTAAGGAAAATAAAACCAAAGTGACATGCTGACATAAGACCAAGTCAGCCAAGGCCATACGCTCAGTGCAAAAGTCATACGCTCAGGTCAGGCTACGCTCAAGTCAAGCTACGCTCAGGTAAGCCTACGCTCAGGTAAGCCTACGCTTAGGTAAGAGTACGCTCAGGTAAGCCTACGCTCACAAAGGGGCAGCGTATGAGGTCCATATGACCCCTTGTCACACAAGTGAGCGTATGCAAGATATACGCTCCAAAAAGGCAGCGTATGAACTTCATACGACTCCTTGTCACACAAGCGAGCATATGCGAGTCATACGCCTCCAAAAGGCAGCGTATGGACTCCATACGACTCATGGCTATCCAAGTGAGTGTATGCAAGTCATACGCTCCAAAAAGGCAGCGTATGGACTCCATACGACTCCTTGTCAAGCAAGCGAGCGTATGCAAGTCATACGCCTCCAAAAGGCAGCGTATGGGGTCTACTGCACTGCGCTAAAGAGCGCGCACAGCTCAGTGACGCAAGCTAAAAAGCTTGTGCACTGCTCACTGTCTTCTCCAAACAGCAGGAACTCCATGGTTGAACCCTAAGCTTCCAAAGTCCATAACTTGGTCAAAACAAGTCCAAATCCAACTTTCCAAAGGTCAAAATTGGGTAGAAGGAAATTCTCTACCACATGGAACCATCAAAACTTGAAAACAAGGGAATTTAATAGATCAAAACTATAAAAATCCAAAAATAACTAAATTCTAGATCTACAAAAATCCAAGCTTCAAAATAGAAAATGACAAGTTCTAATGTGGATTAGAAAGTTGCAAAGAAGAGGTTAGAACAATAAAAATGGTGGGTTTCTTCATGAAGCAAGATTGCACTTGCCTAGGCTAGGGTTTTCTTGGTTGGTGGTGGAGAGTAATGAAGAAGAAAGGAAATAATGAGGAGAGATAATAGGAAGAGGTTAATAAATGGGGTTGGTTGTGGTAGGTAGGGGGTTCACTCTTGGTTCATGATGAACCAAGGCTAATCAAGCCTAGCCGAACCAACCCAAGCCAACCCAAACCAAGACGAACCATGGCCAATACGAGATAAAATACGTACACGTATTCTTAAATACGTAATACGAACAACAGGCATTACATTGTCTGATGATTACAAGCAATGTTTTGTACATTTATATATAATACTTTTTGAGGAACTTGCCATTGATAGGCATTATTGCAACTCGACCGTCTAGTTCTGTGAGTTGATAGGCTCCATTTGAGAAGACTTTGCTCACGATATATAGCCCTTCCCACTTTGCATCAAACTTGCCTTTGCTCGAGTGAGTCATAGTCATAGGACGTCTGACTGTCAAAACGAGCTCTCCTTTCTGAAAGGCTCTGACCTTAACTTTGCGGTTGAAAGTCTTTGAGATACGGGCTTGGTATAACTCAATATGCTGTTGAGCCATTAATCGTTTCTCATCGAGCGCCTCCAATTCTTGCAGTCGGAGAAGATCGTTGTTCTCTGTAGTGAGCTCATTAGCGATAGCAATCCTCAAAGACGGAATTAGGAGTTCTAAGGGTAGAACTGCTTCACAACGGTACACCAAGGAGAAGGGTGTACAGTCTGTAGGGTTGCGGACCGTAGTACGGTAGGTCCAAAGATATTCTCCAAGCTTTTCACTCCATTTTTGTTTGTTAGTGGACACAAACTTTTTGAGGAGCTTGATGATAGTCTTGTTGAAAGCTTCAGCTAAGTCATTAACAGCAGGATTGTAGGCTGTCGAAGCGACATTGTCAATCCGATGATCGTCACAGAACCTTGTAAACTTTTGGCTGATGAACTGAGGTCCATTATCATGGATGATTCGTCGAGGTACACCAAATCTATAGATGACATGGTGTTTGACGAAGTTGATGATGCTGCAGGTCTTGACTTCAGCCAATGGTATAGCTTCGGCCCATTTGGAGAAGTAGTCGGTTATTGCAAGTATGAACCGATGTCCCCTAGAAGAAGGAGGATTGATGGGACCGATGATGTCCATGCCCCAAGCTTCAAAAGTTTAGGAAGCAGCAGTCGGATGAAGAAATTCCGATGGTTGATGAATGAAATCTGCGTTGATTTGACAAGCTCGACATTTTCTTGCATATTCGATGGCATCAGATACCATAGAGGGCCAGTAGTAACCCATACGTCGGATGCGATCCTGTAGTTTAGGATCGGGTTGATGTGATCTGCAGACACCATCGTGAGCTTCACGCAACACTTGCTTCGCTTCATCGCCAGCAAGATAGCGCAAGAGTAGACCGTCATAAGTCCGTCGGTAGGGAGTTTTGGTGGTCTGATTGTAGTAGAATCGCAAAGACCGCCGACGAATACTCGTAGCTTCCTTGGGAACTTCAGGGAGTATATCATGAACTACGAAGTCGATGAAAGGAGTTCTCTAATCTTCATTGATAGTATTGATGTCAGTAAGATTACTGAACTCAATATTACGATTGTTTTCGATGCAGAACAATTCTCGATTAGAGATAACTACCACCTGCTGTCTTTTGATAGGGATGGCTAAGGCTGCTGCAAGATTAGCCAAAGCGTCTGCTTCAGTGTTGCAAGCTCGCCAGACATATTCGATGAAGAAGGTTTTGAATGATGTAGCCATGCTGATTGCCGCTTCATAGTAAGGCACTAGATCTTGATGACGAACTTCATAAGTTCCTCTAACTTGATTAACAACAAGCTTGGAGTCACCATAGACTTTAAGATACTCGACATCCAGTTGTTTAGCTAGCTGAAGGCCAATGAGTAGAGCATTGTATTCTGCCACGTTGTTGGAGCAAGGCTCATCTAGAGAGTAGGCTCTTTGGATAGGTGATCCGTCTGGAGAAACAAGAACAACTCCAACTCCTGCGACAATAGCACCATTGGGTCCAATCCTGGATGCACCGTCAAAGAATAGACGCCAAGTGGGAAATTCTTCGAAGATTGTATTAGATTCTAATGTTTCGTCCGGAATTTCATCATAGAGTTTAGATGTCTCTGGAACAGGATGAGCTGCTAAGAAGTCTGCCAGTGCTTGACCTTTAACAGACTTTTGAGAAACATATACCATGTCATATTGGGCTAGCAAAATGGCCCATGTAGCCAGTCGAGAATTGAGTGTGCTAGGTTTTTTCATCAGTATCCGAAGAGGATTAACTCGGGATATGACATGAATAATTTGGTCAATGATGTAATGCCGAGTCTTTTGAATAGCAAACATAAGAGCTAGGTATTCTTTTTCGACCGGACTATAATGGTGTTCAGCACCAATCATAGTACGACTGAGGTAGTAGATGGCCTGTTCGTGGCCTTTTTTGTTCTTTTGGGCAAGTAAAGCACCCAATGAGTGGTCCATAGCACGGATATACATTAAGAACGGTATGCCAGAGATCGGTGGCACCAAGAATGGTGGGTTCATGAGATATTGCTTTATGTCGTCGAATGCTCGTTGACATTTTTCAGTCCAAACAAAAGATACACCCTTCTTCATTAGTTGAGTAAATGGTCTGCAGCGTCCAGAAAGATTCGAAATGAACCTCCTGATATACGCAAGTCGACCTTGGAATCCTCGTAGCTCTTTTAGGTTGCGTGGAGGACGCATCTCTTGAATGGCTTTGATCTTCTCGGGATCCACGTGTATACCCTTAGAGGTAATGACGAAGCCGAGAAATTTGCCACTAGAGACACCCAAGAATGACTTGGTGGGATTCATTTTGAGTTGATGTTGGCGCATGAGACTGAAGATAGTTCTCAAGTCTTGGATGTGATCTTCCTTTAGACGACTTTTGACGGCGATATCGTCGACATAGCATTCGACAGTCTTGCACAGATGATCTCGAAAGATGGTACTCATGGCTCGTTGGTACGTTGCACCAGCGTTCTTGAGACCAAATGGCATTACAGTATAGCAGTAGACTCCGCGAGGAGTGCGGAAAGAAGTAAGTTTTTCATCTTCAGGATTCATCTGAATCTGATTGTATCCGGAGAATCCATCCATGAAAGATATTCTTTTGAACCCACAGGTGTTGTCAATCATGACATCCGTGATAGGGAGAGGAAATTCATCTTTTGGACATGCTTTATTAAGATCCCGAAAGTTGATGCAGACACGAACCTTGTCGATTTTTTTTAGAACTGGGACGACATTGGCTACCCAATCAGGATGTTGCTCTTCTCGAATAAAGCCACAAGCGATGAGCTTCTTGACTTCATCGTCGATTGCGTCCATCATTTCTGGCTTGAAGCGCCGTTGTTGCTGTTTGACCAGTTTTGCATTTGGCAGAATATTCAATTTGTGAGTAGCAACTTTGGGATCTAGACCTGGCATGTCTTTATAGCTCCAGGCAAAGACATCAATTTATTCTTGAATAAGAAGAATTAATTCTTGCTTATCTGCCTCTGGGAGATTCTTGCTGATGAATATTGGACAAGGTGACCCGCTCTCTCCTACATCAATTTGAACTAATTGATCTTCAGTAGGAGGTTCCCATGTTAGAAGATACAGTCAATCGATGAACTTGACAGATGCTGGTGTCAGAATCCTATGATCTGGAATCAGAAGAGTTAGAGCGCTCCTCGCTATCGGATTCAAAGGCTGCTGGGGATAATACCGAAGGTGAAGCATATCCGAGACCTCTTTTGGTCTTGTCGTAGTACATCTCTGACTTTCCTTTCGGCACAGCCGTACGGATAGGAGTTCTTCTACCCCTGCCGTAGTTGAGGCCACTCTTAAAGTCATAACCCATCTTTCGGATGATGTCTTTTGATTGTTGACTATAACGACGGAGTTGAAGATGCCCCGTGTCGTTACTTTTGCTATCATCCATATAGCTGAATTATTGTTCCGGTCTTTTACTAAAAAGTATTGGACTTTTGCCTTTCTTTCGAGCGGGAACAATACGATATGAATCATTGGGATGTTCGAGTAAGACTTCTGTTTGAAGAGATTGTACAACTCCCATTGTAAATGATTGAAAGCTATCTAACATATCCAAATAGCACTTAGCATGATAAATGACATCAGTATACTGGAAAGTAGATGCTTTTTCATTGATTTGTACATCTATATTTACAACAGGACCTTTAGCCTTAGCAGGCTTGGTCAGATTGATTACAAGAGGGGGAAAAGAAGAATGTGGAGGAGGGTTGGCCTTGTTATGACGAAGGTCGATAACAAGCGGCTCAGAGGAGGTAAGCTCCTTTTTATCCTTGTTATGAGATAAATCAATAACAAGTGGCTCAGAAGAGGTGAGCTACCTTTTTTCCTTGTTACGATGTAAGTCAATAATAAGTGGCTCAGAAGAGGTGAGCTTCCTTTGATCCTGACCATCATCAGTTGGTTGCTTCTGGACTGGCAAGTGAATAGCCAGTGGTTTGGAAGATTGAGGACGAGAAATACGCCCTTTGACAGGTATGATGAGAGTGTCATTAGGCACTGCTTCTTGGTCTTCTTCAGTGTCCAGAGATAGGATGACCTTCATGAATTCATCCTTGTACATACGAGCATCGTTGTAGTATGCTTCGACGCCTTTGAAAGGATAGAGATCAACAACTTCCTTTTGAACCTCTCCATTATCATCGACATATTTGAAACATTAATAGAGAGTCGAAGGAACAATGTTATGTTCACGTTGGAACGGTCTCCCCAACAAAGCATTATAAGAATAACCATGGTTGTCAATGATGTAGAATGTCACCTTTGTGCGAAGATTGCCTATTTGGAGTTTTAGGCAAATCTTGTCCAGAGGCTCACTCCTTTCCTGGTTGAACCCGAGGATAGTGGTGATTGTACTGGAGAGACTATGCACTGGGATCTTCAATGCATCCAACATTGTCTTCGGCATGATGCTGAGGGCAGACCCTGGATCTATCAGAATACGATCGACTTTCATCGAGTCGACATATCCTGTATAGTATAGAGGACGGTCGTGCATATTATCTTCCATCAGCATGTCATCCTGTATGAAAGTTATGTTTGGAATTAACTCCAACACACTATGACAATGGAGGCAAGAGACTGGTTCTGCTTTCGGCTTCTTCAGAAGGGCTAGACAGGTTTCTGCCTGCATGAGAGCTTCACTCAGAGTTTCCCGAGTCTCTTTGGAGAGGCGCAAGAGCTCGAAGATTGACAGCCGGACCGGTGTATTGGCTAACTGAGCCAAGATATCAAAGTTGTAAGGCTTTTCAAGTCCAGAAGGAAATGACTTCTTCAAAGGCTTGTCGAAGCGGACTTGTTGTTTGCCTTTGTCAGCGACTGTCGGTTTGGGAGAAGTAGACTCTACAACTGGTGAGGATGCAGTAGGAATATCCTCAGTGGAAGCAGGTTGCACTGGAGCAGGCTCAGAAGAAGAAGCAGGATTCTGAGCTTCGAAATAATCCTTTAGATAGGCTTTCCCTGATCTGGTGCCCAACAGGATTTCTTCGTCAACTATGGGGTCGAAAGACACCATATTGCAAGTCTTTATTTTGTCCTTGGAGCGGTCTTTCTTCTTGGAGGAGGATGGAAGTTCGAACTCTGAGGCAAGATCAGGGTGAATCCACATAATCTTGCCATTGTCATGAGACAAGGGGACGAGACCTTCATTTCGTAGAGGAGGGAGATTCTCGATCTCAAGAGTAGCTTTGGGGATAGGAATGATACCATGTTGTACCATCTGCGGAGGGAAGTCACCGAATTGAACTGATACCATGTTTGCGGTAACAGTCTTCTCGTCTTGCTGCAGAGTGACAACACCAGCGTTGACCAGCTCTTGAATTTTACCTTTGAGCACATAACATGCTCGAGTGGGATGCCCAATGAACCTGTGATAGACACGGTACTTAGGATGATCAGTCTTACTGACTTCATCAGGCTTCTTTGGATCTGGGAGTTGGAGCTTATTGCTTTTGATCAAGCAATCAAAGATGCTCACAGTGTCATTCTCGTCAAAAGAGTACTCTACTTTCGGACGAGGTTCCCTTGGTGGAGGTGCTGAAGGAGTAGAAGCAGACGTATGTGGAACTACGTTGACCACCAGAGATTCTTTGTTCTTCAAGTTGATGTTTAAAGTTTCTTTTCCCTTGCGGTTGTTCTGGCGATTACCACCACTCGATGTCTGGTGTTCATCCCGGTCGGGGTTAGACATTTATACCCCTAGCTGCTTGAATTTGTCGGCGCTAACTTCAGCTGCTTTAGCGTTGACAATGAAGGATGGCCAATCTTGGAACTGAGTAGACCCCGTCCACATGCTGATAATAGACAAAAGATTTGCCTTGCAAGTGTCTATGGTGACAGCGGCCGGAGTTCCAGAAGGCATTTTTAAGGCTTCTCGGCGGAACCTTTCAATGAAACTCTCAGCGGTTTCATTATGTCTTTGTTTGATTTTATTGAGGGCTGACATGGTCATGTCGTTGATCCCCTCATAGAATCGTTCCAAGAAGATTTGTTTTAGACCGGAGAAGGAGGTGATACAACCATCAGGCAAGCTTCTGTACCAATCGTATGCCACACCGGCTAAACAGTCGACGAATACTCTGGTATGAAGAGCGTCATTTGGCTGAAGTTGGACAGTCATTACCTCGAAGTGGTTAATGAACTGACTGGGAGAAGTGCTGCCATCAAACAACAAGATTGTTAGGATTTTGTACTTTGGAGGAAATGGGACTTCCTTCCATTCAACTGGATAGGGTTGTTTGATCCCCAACCTCTGCAAGTTGTCTTTCTCTTTGAAGGCCTCGAACTGAGTATACAGGAGTTTGACAGCTTCATTGGCATCCTCCACTGATGTAGAAGGAGCAGGCAGAGTCACAGTATTAGGGGGAGAAACAGCGTGGTAAGCACTACCCCCAGTACCTGACTGACTGGGTGTAGGTTGAATCTGTACAGGAGGTAGTTGAGGAGATGCTACCCCCAGTCCTGCAATTGACAGGCACCGACGATGCTATGATTTCAGGATTTGTAGCAGGTATAGTCGGTGGTACTGTATGCTGGGCTACAATAATAGAATACATACGTGCAACCATTTCGACCATGGTCTTCAACTTGTCTTCTAACGCAGCTATTCGTTTTTCTTGGCTAGCTGAACTGGAAGCATTTGGGTCTTCAGTGACAACATAAGCTGTCACTTCTCTAGGTACAGTGGAAGATACTGTCTGTTCCAAACTTTTACTGTATGCATCGTAGTCGGAGAAAGAATCATCTCCTGAGTGAGAAAGAGGAAGATGACCGGAAGGATCTTGAAGATTCCTTTGACCGATTACTTCTCGGCTTCGAGATCGGGTATGTTGGAATACTCCTTCAGAAGATTCTTGGAGTAGATCCAAATACCACTGGCTTGGCTTGCGAGGCTTGCCGTACTTGGAGGACTTCCTACCCCAGTATCTCGGGAAGTCATGTTGACAGAAGCGTACAGAACTTCATCTTCATCTTCTGACATAGGTTCAGAGGTTGTAAAGTTCAGACGATCGAAGACAGATCGTCTTGTTGTCTGACAACAACACTTGATGACAACTTTGTGATTACAATGGTGTCCAAGTGGTTGCACTGGAGGTGTTGTCCCATTTTTGTTTGAGGTGTTCTCGAAGATCAGGAACAATGACAGGACGAGAAGAAGTTCGAGGGATGTGTTCTTTGACAACATTCGGAACATGGTTCCGATTCTTCAGATGTTTTGTCCCTTGAGTGTATAGGGATGTACTCACTTCATTAGCATAGGTGTCCGGATTTTTGATCCCGGAAGTTTGCTTCTAATGCTGGTTGGTCTTCGGCATTGGCTGTTTGCATTTCGCCGAAGTTGGTCGATTGAGATAAGTTCTTAGATCAGCAAACTCACCCCAGGGGTTTCTGTCTGAGACACCAACAATTTTCCCTGTTTCGAACGGGATATCTTGAGAGTTGGAAGATCTTGGAACTCTGCTACTGGAGTAGGCAGAATTCCTCTTTGATCAATACACTTCCCTTTGGCAAGGAGGGAAGAAGAACCCTTGTTGGAAAGAGTTCTTGTACTTACTGGTACCGAGGCACGTTCAGATTGATCTTCTACGGTAAAAACCGAAGAAGACTGAGAAAAGACCAAAGGGCCTTTTTCTTTGTTTTGTGAAGAAGGGTTAGCTAAAGAGCGTTTCCCTCTGTTGTCTTCCAAGTCGTGGGACGAGGAAGTTTGAGAAAAGACCAACGGGCCTTTTTCTTTGTTCTGGGAAGGAGGAGGAATAGCCAAAAGACTACCTCCAGTGGATTGTGCTAGAGAAACATGATGCTTGGGCAGAGGAGCAGAATTTTTCCTTTTGCTGTGAGAAGAGGAGAGATTAGCCAAAGGGCTATCTCTTTTAGACTGCGCTGGCGCAGTTTGCGCATGGGTTGGAGTGGCTGTTGGCGCACTGGCAGGTTGCGCATGCGGAGCTTTGACAGAAGATTTTCTGGCCACAGTCCCAGTAGCTTGCGTAACAGGAGTCTTGATGCCAGAGTGTTTGAGTTGCACTCTGGTTGCTGGAGTGGTGGATTACGCAGGCAGGGTTGCAGCCAACTGTGCCAGAGGAAGAGGAGTCTTGCACTTTGATTGGGTAGCATAGGAAGTAGGTTGTGCACTGGCAAGGGGAGCAGCATACTGCGTATGGGCAGTAGCAGTAGACTGTACAACAGAGACAGTAGTCTTGACAGCAGAGACAGTATACTGCGCAACAGGCTGAGCGGCAGAGGCAAACTGCACAACAGTCTTGGAGACCCACACTGGGTGAACTTTGCTCGTGGCAGAAGTTGTTGCAGTACGAGGGGTGGTCCTGGAGTTGATCATCGCCTCGTAGGCCGTCTGGTTGATCTTTACAACCAGCGTCTTCTGCGTTTTTTCGATAGAGCTACGTCACATTGAGTTGTCACTTCCTCGTCGAAGGAGAAAGTCGTCCCCAGCAGAGTCGCCATTTTGTTTGCAAAAACAAATGTTGATCTTTATTTCACAAACTTTGTAAGAAGATTACAAGAATTCTGAGAAAGTACAACTATAGGAATCCGATCTGAATGACGATCGCTTTATCCCTTGGACGATGTGAACTTTGAAGACGGTAGCCTCTGAAGATTGCAGCAACACTTTGGCAAGAACTCCTGATCTCTGGTGATGATTCTGATCTCTATGTGTGTATATGTATGTCTATCTGATAATGAAGGCCTGAAACTCTATTTATAGAGTTCTGGAAATATCTAACTTCTAGTTATTCTGACTTGCGCAGGATGGATTGCGCAGACTTTAGATTGTGCAAGCAATGAACTGCGCAGGCAGTTACTCGATCGTGGACCATCTGTACGTGACGCATGGCATTGTTTGATTGAAATGCTCTTGATCGTGTACAGACGGTTGCCACATGGTGAGTAATTGATGGCATGAAGGCCACGTGTATATTGTCAGTATTCTTGATGGAGTGCGCCATATGAATTGTGATGGCTTCAGATTGCGCTGGGATGGACCGCGCTGCAGAGAGTCTGGCCAATTGCGCTGCATGTACAGCTGTCCTCGAGCGCTGTGCTACACGATAAATGAACAGTTTCCTCGTTCTCCGTGCTGTCAGTTGTCAGAAGATCTGATTCTCTGTCAGGTAATGATGACGAGGCCACGTCAGCTTGCGCACTTGGATGAGTGCGCAGTTCAGCCTGCGCAATAGAGATGGTGCGCAATCTGACTCCTGCACGGTTCACTCGAAGGATGCATAACTTGATTTTCATGACTTCTTTGATGGGTGCAACTTAATTTCTTAGGACCTACAACGGGTAGCGACCTTCTGGTGAATGTGATAAACCACTTGCTGCGATTATTTCGGTGGCCTCTAATGTTTGGTTAGCAACCGCAAGAGTTAACATCATCTTATGTTTCGATTCGATAAATACAAGTTCATTCTAGCCAGGAAAGCTAGTGACCTTCATATAGTTAAGGACGACGGGTTTGGAAGTGCAAGGTATACGTATATCCTGCATGGATGGATCCTGAATAGAGGGAACTTATAACATGATAGGAAAAACGGATAGGCGTATTCACCTTGCGTCGGTGCAAGGGCGAGTGCGTCGATATTGGTAAGTCACGCCATAAAACAAACACGAGATTGCTTGCCTGTTTACTTATGCGAATTGAATAACATGCTTACCATGCTTTACAGTCTTCGAATATGTCATGAACTCATCCTAAGGAGAACATAGAAAGAGAACTAAATTGTATGTTTGCATGAATCAATACAATACTAAATGTCGGTTTGTTAAGTAGGTTTTTGATCAGTACAGAGAGGACGAAAGTACTAATCCCCCACTAGTTTGCTAGCAGGTTCAGGGATTGGTCCGCTCGCGGTGGAGCTTCGTGCGATCGCGTTGAGGCTCGAATATGCAATAGGATTGATGCGACCGAGATATAGAAGGCATGATGTATGGAACGGTAAAATCCTTTATGGGCAAGAGAGAACTTGAGTGTTGTAGCCAATCTGGCAAATTTCGTTGGGCTATCGAAAGCCTTTGTAATCGCATTTTGAATATCAATAAAGAGAATTATTTCATATACTCAGTATTCCTTTCGTTGTTAATGTTCAACTCAAAGATAACCATTTGAGAACTTGTCATCTTGCCTTGCACGAGCGCAACTCCAGGTTCGTGCGGTATCGCGCCCCCTGCGAGGACGATGATTCGGGTGATTCCGGGTCGAGGTGTGACAGGGGGTGTGTCCGACACAGAAGAGTTAAATAATATATTTGTAAAGGATAGAATAAGAATTGGACGGGAAATTCGGACACGATGCACGCACGTTTGGTTGGAGTTTAAATTTATGGATGAGTACCTCTCCTTTTATAGGATGTGGAAATTCCCAGTTGGATAAGGATTAGGATTTATTTAAACCCAATTAGATGATTCAATTATTAAATTTAAATTAATACAATCAATCTAAATCCAAATTAAATTCCAATTTAAATCTAGGTAATCTAAACTTAAATTAAATATAAATTCTATCCTTAAATTTAAACTATTTAAATCAAATCCATAAAAATCCAATCAAAGATTTAAATTGCCACAAAAATTTTAAAATATATTTCTAAAAATACATATAATAATTTCAAAAATTATATTATTATTTAAAATAAACTAATAAAATATTTATGAAATATATGTATGCTCGAAGAATTTTTATTTAGTATTAATAACTGTTATAAACGAAAGACTTTTTATAAATAAATAAATAAAATAATAATTTGAAAACTTTGGTACGATAGCTAAAGTAATTATTATATATATTATTTTGATACTATACAAATAGAAAAAATATTTTTATAAAATATGTACGCTCGCACATATTCGCACTCGTCGAGCAATTACGAAAAAACAAAATTTCGCACGCGACGTACTATGCAACTACGAGACGTACAAATACAAAATATAAAAAAATCAGTACCAAATTTATATAAAAAATATAGTAAAAATTTAAAAATTTTACATCCTACCCAACTTAAAAGAATTTCGTCCTCGAAATTAAGAATTAGTTGGGGGTGAGAAGGCACAAAGGGGTAGCGATGAGAAAAATTCAATTCATAACGTTCAACATAAGATGTATTAGAAAATCGTGATTTTAATAATGGCGAGGATAATCATGGGTTAGCGCAAGAAGAAAATGAGTAAGGGTTTAAGGTTAAAACAAGATAACCTGTAATAAAGAATAGCATGGTATCAAGAGAAATAAATTTATGGATTTAGAAGATGGGCTTTCTTAAGAGTAGGTTGATGGTACGAATAAAAGAACGAATTAAGTTCACTCCTAAACTAAGCGATTAGAAGGCCACAATAGGGTCGAGAAACGGACGAGTAGTTTAGGATGAAGATATAACAACATTGAGTGATAATGGTCACAATCGATAGGAATGCTAGAGGAAGTTCTAGTACAACACCTTCGTCCTTCTAAAATAGGTGAAGGCAAAAGCAATAAGGAGTTCAAAAGACGTTATTATCGAATACGAATACGTGGTTCAAGGCGATCGAATAATTTCAAAGGAATTGTCAAGGCAGTCGTGGATAGAATTTTAAAGGCCAAGTTTAATTATGTTTCACCCACGTAAAATAATCGACAAAAGCGAACCAAAGTGCACTCGGTTGATCAGACCATCATGCACCGGTTCTGATTAGACAATATGTTAGTGAGCACGCTCAATAGCATAAGTCATGAACAAACTCGATAAATGGATGAGTTTGCAAAACTAGACTATAGTAGCAACATTAGTCAAGGTGGTAAAAACATAGGCACGGGAGACTAAGATTGGAAGAAAGTAGAAATTGGTTCGAACTTCTAAAAGATATAAGTCATGTTATGTGATGGTTTTCATACAGTCATCCTATAGTCTTCTTGTCCAAGTCTTTAGGTGGCTAGATGGGTTAGGGTCCTCTAAATTCTAGAATCTAAGCAAACTTACTAATATAGGTCACAAGGACAAAGGGATTGCTAGGTCATAAGATATTCTACCCAACTTAAAAATTAAACTAATGTGTTTTGGGGACAAGGAAACACGTCTAACTAGTAGGGGTCACCTTCCTAACCTCTAGCAAGCACGAAGAGGAGTAATGATAGAAGGAATCAAGTAAGATGCAATCGATGAGTCGAACGGAAGTCGAATATGGAATCGAGGAAGGAGGTCAAGTATGTGGATGAGATCCTAGACTTCTAATCTTATTCGCAGGCTTGCTTGGTACGGTAAAGTAACCAAACAATTTATCTTGACCTGCATGGACCACCACAAAAACATGTAACGCCCCAGTCCCAAAATACGTAGGACTAGGAACGTAGACATGCCAGCTGTATTTATACGAAGTACATAGGCCTCGTATAGATACATAAGTTATAAAATGCAGTAGAACCATGACTAATCTCATCCACACAAAATAAAAGAATAAAAGATATCATATAATCAACTATGAATTGTCTTGGTACAATATGTTGGGCGGAGACAAATCTACTACCAACAAGTAAAGAAAAAATACATGTAACGACCGTGGTTCATATTACGTATTTTGGTATACGGATGCGTATTTTGCATGTTTCCTGGCATGATTTATTCTGGTAATTCCTTGTTTGGTTCGGCCCGACTTGACTTGGTTGGCTTGATTCGGCTTGGTTTTGCATAGGTTTGGTTTTGCTTGATTTTGAGTAGACCAAACCACTCCCACCTACCACCCCTTTCCTTCTTTAATAGCCGTCCAACACTCTCTCTCCTCATTACTTCTTCCCCATTACTCCTTCTTCCTCACCATTACTCTCCTCACCAACCAGAGAGAGGTTTAGGCAAGTGCAACTTGCTTCATGAAGGAACTCAAGTTTTATTGTTCCATTTTCTTCTCTACAAGATTCTAAGCCACTTTAGTACTTAGCATTTTCAAATTCCATGGCTCCTTTCATGTAGATCTAAGTTTTTAGCATTTTGATCTTCTTGGTTTAGATCTACTAAAATGGCTTGTTTTAAAAAACTAAGGGTTCCTTGTAGTAGGCATTCTGATTGTATGCTAGATTGGTTTTGGGATGGCCGGATTCCACCAAGTCCTGGCCGAGATGGACTTTCCCGAGTTCCTGAGCTTTTACGCACGTTTGTCTTGGCCATGGGAGAAGACGAAGCTTTACGACCATGTTTTACGTATTAGCGTAGTGCTTAGTTTTACGTCCACGTTTTACGTAACAGCGTATTATTCAGCCTTTTACGTGTCACGCCCCGTTCCCGTAGGAGCGATCGTCCTCGCTAAGGCGTGATGCCGCACGGGCCTAGGTTGCGCCCGTACAAGGCTATGTCCAGAAACGGCCGATTCGAGCTAGGCCACAGAGTCGCACAGAGTGTCCCCATTTGTAGCGGAAAGTAAAATGAACACAAATTGAAGCAAATTTAACACTTTATTGATATTCGAGAAGTTTACAAGCGGCGCTAGGCCGATATTACAAATCGCTCAAGCTCTCTCTCTCTGAAACATAAAAGGCGTGCCAAGTGGCTTACAAGATGGAATGATTCATGGCGATGTTCCGATACATTATGTCATGTATATGGTGCTCCAGCTCCTTGCAACGCTCCAAGGCTCCAGAGGTAGCTCCGCGCCTTAGCGCGTTCGAGGAAAACTCCGTACCCGACGACGTCTCCTGCATCCTGCAAGCAGACTGTGGGGTTATCAGTACATTGTTATGCACTGGTGGGGAGGCTAGCTCGCCCACAATGCTATCATTACCAAACACGTTCTATTTACTTTCGTGCACCGTCTATCATTCATTGTCTTTCTAATCTTGTCTTAGGATCAGTTTCATGGCATATTTTATAGCCTATCTGGTGTTGCCAATTCAAGTGTCGTATGGAAATATATGCACGACTTACCCATACTTACCATCCGGCCTTTCCTGTCCAAAGTAAACCAAGTTAGTCAACAATTCATAGGAAATAACTTAACGTGATTCATGTGAACTTTCAAAGTCAAGGACGTGTCCCTACCTCGGGTCCTAGCACGTCGTAGGCGTATTTTCTAACTCCTTTGCCGAAGTACTCACGATCCTCTGGTGTGTTATGTTCGAGCATGTTCAGAAGGCACTTCATTTAGTTAACTTAGACTACTTTGATTTCAATGCAAGGACTTGCACGTGGATTGCCACCAGCAAAGCCCACTTAATTTATATGCATCGGTCGCTGGCATTACAAGCCAATTTGGACATGTCTTCCCCCTGGTAATTTCTCACCTATCATGGCGTGCGGCTTGGTACACCCTGATAGTCTCCTGAAATATCCGGCCTTACGTCCCCTGGTGGCCAAGCCCGCACTCAGGCCTGTACGTAAGCCAAATTTTGATTTCCGTCCGGACCGGCACGTCCTTCACACTTTGACCGTGCCGCTGGAAATCCCTTATATCTCCCACCTCCTGTATACTAATGGATTGTCCACGAACATTTCGTTTTCTTTTTGTTTGTCATTTTAACTTAAGGGCTGTCTCCGAGCCGTAGGCTAACCCTTAGCCATAATACGTTATCGACCAGGTTGGCGTCCGTGCAGCGCGGGTAGCGAGCCCCGTTGCACGTACCCGTCACACCTGTCGCTAACCATTCCTTTCTTTCTTATCTTTTCTTCATTCTTTCTTTTCTTTCTTTCACTTGTCCGTTTGTTCATTGATTCATTTCATTCACATATTCATTCATTCATTCATCGATTCATTCATTCACTTATTCATTCATTCATTCATTTATACATTTTGCAATACCCTGTGCGGGAGTCGCCTTGGCGACCCATCGGTCCCGTGGCCTTTCAATGTTGCTATACTCTACTCGGAAAGACTATGTCGATAATCTTTTCGTTTCATTGTTGTAAACCATTCATTGTTTCATTGTTGAACGCATAGGGAACTTGAACGTAAGCTTGTGCCTTAGCACGAGCGTGGACTACGGTACGAGAGTTCTCACATTTTCCATGTTTCTTTCCATATTCTATACAAGCATACTGTTTTCCATAAATAAATTCACTTTATTTATTTTGTATCTGAGAAAATTACAACTGTAGGAATCTAATCTAGAAGACGATTACTTTATCCCTTGGACGATGCGATGAAGAAAACTCGAACTTCGAAGAACTTGGACAGCAACTGGGCAATCTCTCTGTTCTCTTTGAAAAATGACCTATCGTGTCTGATGAAGATGAAGAAACTCTTTTTTATAGAGTTCAGGATAACTGTCCTTAAGCATACGCTCAGGTAGTTACTTGACGTTTGCATAACTGCAAGGACGCGTGGCGAATTCTGATGGAGACACATTAGCGTGCGGTTGAAAGTAGTGGAGCATGTTCAGGAGAGATTGATGGCCTGGATGCCACGTTCCATAACTTCTAGAGAAGTGGATAACTGGTACAGGACACGTGAGAACGTGTGTTGACTGTACGTTGAAAATCATCCTAGATACAACTGCTGTAGAGTCATACGCTAGCTTTTGAAGAGGAGTCATACGCTGATTTGGACAGCGTAGTGCCATAGGAAATACATACACTCACTTTATGGGCAAGGAGTCGTATGGAGATCATACGCTCGCTTGGTTAGCAAGAAATCATGTGAGGTCCATACGCTCACTTGGCTGGGTGAAGAAGGAGTCATGTGAGGTCGATACGCTCACTGGAGAAGTGGCCACGTGGCTATCGTCAATCTTCTTTGGTACACCATATCTTCCCATAACTGACAAAATCTTCTCGAGCGTCGTGACTGCGGATTTGACGGCTGACAGACTGTCAAAACTGATAGTAATGATGGCTTTTGTATTTATGAAGGCTGCTGAGTTGTCCTCGTAAAAGACAAAACCGACTCTTCGAAAACCTATACGACGGTTACTTTTCTCGTGACAGCTGTCTTTGCACGAAAGATGAAGTGTCAGATTTATTCCTCATTTAAACATATACTGTGCTGTCACTTCAGTAAATAATAAAATATTTACTGAGCGTATGGCTTTTGAATGAGCGTACAACTCTGAACTGAGCGTATGGCTTCAACTGACATCTGTCTTTAAGCGTATGGATGAAAATGACAGCGTGTCATAATTTTCCACATCCTACAAGACCCCCTTCAAAGTTTTCGAACTTTATAAGTTTCAAAAGTTCGAAATTACTTTGAACAGAAAGTGGAAATGAGTCCTGACACGCTGGCATTAAGTTTATTAAATGTCATGATGACTCTTCATTTTTCGAGATTGATTGAATCTGATGGAAGAATATGAACAGCCAGCAAGCTCTATTATATAAACCGAGAGAATTCAATTTTTGACTTTCATCTTTTGAAACCATGACTCCAAAGGAAGCCGCTGAAGAAGAAGCACGTAAGTTGGGATTCTGTTCCCATGGTGACCCCACTTTTGGGGGCCAAGAACCCGAACCTGTCGTCATCGAGCTCAAGGACGACCCTACGCATTTAGCCAAGAATTTCTTGGGCTACTTTGGTCTGGACGGCTCCTCTTCTTCTGATGGGCAGAGCCTCGCAGAGAAGCGTAAAATGTTCGTTGCTCTGTTACACCGCATGGGGGTCCAAAGCGTAGAAGAGTTAGGTGTCAAGCTTAGTCGCTCTGGAAAATAGAGCGTGACTTTATTGCACTCCTTTCCTTTTCCTCCCCCTCTTTTTTTGTAAGGCCATCAATGCCTTAATGAAAAATGAATATTCAAGAATCCTCTGTTTAGTCCAAATCTGTGTTGAAAACCAACGTGCACCGATGAATAACTGTAGAATACGCCGTCTTCCAAGTTGTAAGTTACGCTAGATAGCGTATGCCAATGAAATAGTGTATATTACGCTATTTTCCAATGTTTTGTGAATTTCGCTGAATAGCGTATGTCAGCGTATGTTACGCTATAAATTACGCTGTCCTTTAACGTTGTGAATTACGCTAAATAACGTACGCCAATGAATAGCGTGCACCAATAAATAGCCCGTAAGTTACGCTATCTTCCAACGTTGTGGAAAGCACTCTTTGAATATTTCCAAGGCTGTGCTGGTTTCCAAAGTACACGTGTCATTCATTCCACGTTTACGAGCGCTATTCATGCGGATCCTTTCCAAGAATAGGTTCATGCTCCATACTTTAAATAGATGGATGAACTCCACGCAAACTCATCTTCCCATTCTTCTTCCTCTCTTCTGAGAATGAATTTTCTATGAGAAGGAAATAGGAAAGCCATGTTGTCTGAGGTCAAATCTCTGTGCACGTTACCAGACATGGATCTGTCAATCCTTAGCAGCAAACTCAGCGGTAAGTTCAATATACACGCATCGAATTTTTTGTTTGCTAAGGACAAATTCATCTTCCCGAAATGAACAGAATGCATCTGTCTTTGCTTGGCCAGTTTCTGTTGACTGATTTTTCTTTACTGTTTCTTGCAGAATTTTGGCTAAAAACCTTCTTCAGAACTGGCATTGGTGATATGGATGCTGTGGACAATGTTCTTCTGACATCTACATCGGGGAGCTCATACGCTTTTGACGCGTACATCAGACAACTCAGAACTCTTCGTGGGATAGAAGGGTCTTCCTCAGATGGTAGGAAGAGCCTTTATACACGAGAGTTGGATGGTGGAGTCAACTCTACCCCGAGAAATCGGGTAGTAGAGTTTCTTTCACGGCAGAACTAGGAATTGTATCCCAAGGTTTGGATACATTCCTATCTGCTTGAGGTGCCGCCGTTCCTCCACGCGCTGTATTGGCAGCAACACGCCATCGTGTTGCCATACTCTGTGGTTCTCCTCTCGTCTGAGAGATAAGACCAGAGTTTGATTCCTGCTGGACACCCAGGAATTGCCACAAACAACGAGATTGCCAGAGAAGATCCAAGAAGAAATAGATCTCAGTTGTACATAGAATGAAAATCCAAGATTTGTAATAGATTTCCATTATGATTTGTAGGAAAGTCTAAGAAATGTAATAGACTTTTTATGAAAATATGATAATGGAAATGATAAATCTTCTTTATCTGAAGTGATTTTGTATCTCTCTGGATGTAAAAAGAACATGATAAATAGAAATCTTGATTTCTTTTTTTTAGAGTGTACAATACCATCAGAGGTAATATGGACGTGATAGGATGTAAAGACTCAAAAAAGAAAGTCAGATTTGTATTTATACAGAGGTCAAAGGTTATGAAAATGTGAAAGATAACGAATTCCAATCGATAGAAGATTATGAACAGACGAACCATCGGATGAATATAATAAATGCACGGATGAACCGTCAAGTATTAATGAATGAATATCGGGAAAAGACACGTTCCTTTAATTCTGGCAAATATATGCCTATAAATAGAGCATCTCTTTGAGTAGAAGGATCACACATTATTCTCTTTTATTCAAAATGTCTTCCGAAGAGAACACGAAGAAAACCGAAGTCGTCTCCAAAGTCGATGAAAATGCTAAAGAGCACTCGACTCCACGAAAGAAGGAGACGGGCGAAAGCTCGTCTGCTCCCAAGCTGCCGAAAGATATCTTGGATTTCCTGGTCGAACAAGGAGAAACCGAAGAAGAAGAAGCAATGAGGCTGGCTGCCTGTCAGTTCTTGGTGCGGTCAGGAAAGGATGTATTCAATTCTTTTGCTAATTATGTATGTGGTCCTCGTCCCAAGTACGAAAGGGATACCAGTGGTCTTCCATGATGATGTATTTCTTGAAGAATTTGTCTCAAATAAACTCTGTTTAAGGAAACTTTGTTTATGATGTATCCTTCCTGCTTTATATTATTTTGCCTTTATTCACTGATCTTTAGACTCAGAAATCAAAAGGACGAGATATCATTTTCATAGAATATGGTACATACTGAGATAGAAAATTCAGAGGTGATATGGACATGATTTTCTATACAAGATCTTTATTAAATCCACTGGGAATCTAATAAGACAAAATATCAAATTCTCTGGGAAAATGATACATGGTAGAATATCAGTTTCCGCTGGGAATAACGACATCGAAATAGCTTTTGTAGAGAAGAATAAATTTTTGATTTTACACTTGCTGGGGAGTAATAAAAATATTATATATATTGATAAAATTTATACATAATATTTCTTTAAGAATTTGCCATTGATAGGCATCATCGTGACTTTCCCGTCCATAGAGGCAAGCTGATATGCTCCATTAGAGAAGACTTTGTTTACTACGAATGGGCCTTCCCATTTCGCGTCAAATTTGCCTTTGCTCATATATGTCATGGTCATCGGACGTCTGACAGTAAGGACCAATTCTCCCTTCTGATATGTTCTGACTTTGACTTTCCGATTAAAAGCTTTTGAGATTCGGGCTTGATATAGCTCGATATTTTATTGCGCATACAATCGCTTTTCATCTAGAGCTTCCAGCTCTTGAAGTCGAAGTCGATCATTATTCTCTGTTGTAAATTCATTGGAGATTGCAACTCTCAAAGAAGGAATTTGTATCTCGAGGGGAAGAACAGCTTCACACCCATATACCAAAGAGAAAGGTGTACATCCGGTCGCATTGCAAACTGTGGTGCGATAAGCCCATAAACATTCACCAAGCTTCTCACTCCAGTTACGTTTATTGGAAGAAACGAACTTTTTTAAGAGTTTGATGATTGTTTTGTTGAAAGCTTCTGCTAGTCCATTGGCTGCTGGATTATATGCTGTAGAAGCCAGATTATTAATCCGATGATCATCACAGAATCGAGTAAATTTTTGGCTGACGAACTGTGGTCCATTATCATGGATAATACGCCGAGGAACACCAAATCGATAGATGACATGATGTTTGACAAAGTTGATAACATTAGAAGTCTTGACTTCAGATAACGGGATTGCTTCAGCCCATTTAGAAAAGTAATCAGTTATTGCTAGAATAAACCGATGTCCTTTTGATGATGGTGGATTGATAGGACCGATGACGTCCATGCCCCAAGCTTCAAAGGGCCATGATGCCGCTGTTGGGTGTAAGAACTCCGATGGTTGATGGATAAAGTCTGCATGAATTTGACAGGCTTTACATTTCCGAGCATATTGAATGGTATCAGCTACCATCGTGGGCCAATAATAACCCATACGTCGGATACGATCTTGAAGTTTTGGACCTGGCTGGTGAGCTCCGCAGACGCCATCATGTGCTTCACGGATTATCTGTTGTGCTTCTTCACCAGCGATGCATCGAAGGAGAAGACCATCATAGGCTCGACGATATAGTGTCTTCGTAGTATGATTATAATAGAATCTGAGAGACCGTCCCCAGATATATGCTGCTTCACTCGGGTTATCAGGAAGTATGTCATACAACACAAAGTCTAGAAACGGACGTCTCCAGTCTTCAGTTACGGTGTCTATTTTGTTAGAAAAGACATATTCCATAGTAGAATCGGAAGAAGACAAGGACACTTTGTCAAACTTTAATTCAGCATCAAAGTTGAGAGAATCTTCGTCTGGATTATGGGAAAAAGCCAAAGCCAGATTATTTTCAACGCAGAATAGTTCTCGGTTATAAACCACTATCACTTGCTGACGTCTGATTGATATGGCTAATACAGCAGCAAGATTAGCCAAAGCATCAGCTTCTGCATTATAGGCTCGTCGAACATGTTCAATAAAGAAACCTTCAAAGGAGGAGGCCATAGAGAGTGCTGTTCGATGATAAGGTATCAAATCTTGATGACGAACTTCATACGTTCCTCTGATCTGATTGATGATAAGCTTAGAGTCTCCATAAACTTCTAAATATTGAACATCCAGATGTTTAGCGAGTTGAAGACCAATGAGCAACGCATTATATTCTGCAACATTATTTGAACATGATTGATCCAGAGAATAAGTCCTCTGAATAGTTAATCCCTCTGGGGATACAAGAACAATTCCAACTCCGGCGACAATATCGCCGTTAGGACCTATTCTAGATGCTCCATCAAAGAATAGACGCCAGGTAGGAACTTCTTCAGAAACCATATTTGAATCCAGAACTTCATCGGGAATCTCATCATATAATTTAGAATCTTCTGGGACTGCATGAGTTGCTAGAAAATCAGCAAAAGCCTGTCCTTTAACCGACTTCTGAGGAATATAATACATGTCGTATTGGGCTAACAAGATTCCCCAATTAGCAAGTCTAGAGTTAAGAATACCGGGTTTCTTTATCATAATCCTGAGTGGATTCACTCTGGAAATGACGTGAATCGTCTGACCGATAATATAATGTCGCGTTTTCTGAACAGCAAACATTAATGCTAGGCATTCTTTCTCGATTGGAGAATAACGCGGTTCAGCGCCTGTCATTGTGCGACTGAGATAATAAATGGCCTGTTCATGACCATCTTTATTTTTCTGGGCGAGTAATGCACCAAGAGAATGATCCATAGCTCGAACATATAGGAGAAATGGTATTCCCGAGACGGGAGGTACCAAAACTGGAGGGTTCATGAGATACTGTTTAATATCGTCAAATGCTTTTTGACATTCTTCGTTCCAGATGAAAGATACACCTTTCTTCAGAAGTTTGTGGAATGGTCTGCAGCGTCCTGATAAGTTGGAAATGAATCTCCTGATATAAGCAATTCTTCCTTGAAATCCTCGTAGCTCTTTTAAGGTGCGTGGAGGACGCATCTCTTGAATGGCTTTGATCTTCTCGGGATCCACGTGTATACCTTTAGCGGTAATGACGAAGCCGAGAAATTTACCACTAGAGACGCCCAGGAAGGACTTAGTAGGGTTCATTTTAAGTTGATGCTGACGTATTAAATCAAAGATAGTCTTCAAATCTTGGATATGATCCTCCTTTCGTCGACTTTTGACTGCAATATCATCAACATAGCATTCGACTATTTTTCGGAGATGTTCGCAAAATATAGTGCTCATTGCTCGCTGATATGTTGCTCCTGCATTCTTGAGACCAAACGGCATCACTGTATAACAGTATGTACCGATCGGCGTTCTGAAGGAAGTGTGTTTTTCATCATCTGGAAATATTTTGATCTGGTTGTATCCCGAATACCCATCCATAAATGACATTCGTTCGAAACCACATATATTGTCGATCATGACATCAGTAATTGGAAGAGGAAACTCGTCTTTAGGACAAGCCGCATTGAGATCACGAAAGTCTATACAGACTCGGATCTTGCCAGTCTTTTTAAGGACAGGAACGATGTTAGCCACCCATTCAGGATGTTGTTCCTCTCTGATAAATCCGAAAGCCATAAGCTTGTTGACTTCAGCTTCAATTGCATCCATAATGTCTGGACGAAATTGTCGCTGTTGCTGTTTGACCGGTTTAGCATTTGGCATAATATTAAGCTTGTGCATTGCGATCTTCGGATCTAGTCCTGGCATATCCTCGTAGCTCCAGGCGAAGACATCGATGTAATCACGAATAAGCTTGATCATATCTTGCTTATCTATTTCTGAAAGACTCTCACTGATGAATATTGGTTTAGGGGAACCTTCTTCACCAACATCAATTTGGATCAGTTCATCTTCGGTAGGAGGTTCCCTCTGTTCGAACCTGAATTCCCATTGATTATCTAATCTTTGAGCCCATTGTTCTGATTCAGGTGATATTTCAAAATCATCCTCATCTTCACCATTTTCTTGTGGGCCATCAACAGAGACCATATTGATGGATAGAATAGAGCGATGAAGATCGCCAACACTCGTATCAGAATCCCAAGAAAGGGAATCAGAAGACTCAGATCGTTCATCTTCAGATTGTTCGTCTTTATTGAATTTTGACTCTTCATGAACTATGTTGATAAAAGGGGTGGGAGCAATGTAACCTAAACCACATTTTGTCCTTCCGTATTTTAATAGAGGAATTCGAACAGGCATTCTTCTTCCTTTTCCATTAAGACTGGTTCTGAAATCATAACCCATATTCTTGATGATATTTTTGGATTGCTGACTGTAGCGACGTAGCTGTAATCTTCCAGTATCGTCATTTATATCATCCTCCTCCAGATTAGGAGGATTCTGAGGTCCTTTATAGAAAAATATTGGATTTTCTCCCTTCTTTCGACTGGGGACCACAAAGTATGATTTCTGTATAGAGTCTAATGATACGTCTGTATGAAGAGCTTGAACAACCCCTATAGTTAGTGGCTCTAAGCTATCTAGCAATTGTAAATAACTTTGTACATAACTACAAACATCAATATACTGCAAAGGAGATGCTTCATTAATACCAGATGCTGTATTTACAACAGAAGGCTGAGCCTTATCAGACTTAGTCAGATTAATGACAAAGGGGGAAGAAGAAGAACAGTTAGAATTTTTGTTTCGATTAAGATCGATAACAAAAGGCTCAGAAGAGGTGAGCTCCCTTGAAGAAGACCATGGATAAGTAATGCGTCCACTGACTGGAATGACTAGAGTATCTGATCTAGCCTGAGAAGATGGAGGGGGAGTGATGAGTCCACTGACAGGAATGATCAGTGAGCCTTGTGAAGCTTGGGAAGATGGTGCAGTAGTGCGTCCACTGACAGGAATTATCAGTGAGCCTTGGGCGGATGATGAAGTAGTACGTCCACTGACCGGAATTATCAGTGAGCCTTCTTCAGATGTTTTAACAGACTGTGGAGGAGTAATACGCCCTTTTACAGGAATAATAAAGGTGTCAACTTTGGATGTCTCATCTTCATTATCCATAGCTTGCAAGACTTTCGAGTATTCATCTTTGTACATGCGAGCGTCATTGAAGTAAGCTTCGACTCCTTTGAATGAGTAAAGATCTGCCACTTCTTTTTGAACCTCTCCATTATCATCAACATATTTGAAGCACTGATGAAGAGTTGAAGGAACAATATTATGTTCATGCAAGAAAGGTCTCCCCAATAGAGCATTGTACGAGCAACCATGATTGTCGATGATGTAAAAAGTAACCTTAGTACGAAGATCGCCTATTTGAAATTTAAGGCGAATCTTGCCTAAAGGCTCACTTTTTCCTTGATTGAATCCCAAGATGGTAGTGATAGTGCTGGAAAGGCTATGTACAGGTATCTTCAATGCATCTAACATAGCCTTTGGCATAATACTGAGAGCGGATCCTGGATCAATCAGTAAACGATCAACCTTCATAGAATCAATATATCCTGTATGATATAAAGGACGGTCATGTCGATTATCCTCTAGCAGCATATCGTCCTGTGTAAAGGTAATGTTTGGAATAAATTCCAATACATTATGGCAATGAGAAACAGGTTCTGTTTCCAACTTCTTGAGAAGAGTTAAGCAGGTTTCTGCTTGCAGCAGTGCTTCACTTAAAGTTTCTCGAGTCTCTTTAGAGAGGCGTAAGAGCTCGAAGATTGATAATTTAGCTGGGGTATTGGCTAGTTGAGCCAATATATCAAAATTATAAGGCTTTTCAAGTCCTGTAGGAGATGACTTCTTCAATGGTTTGTCGAAGCGGACTTGTTGTTTGCCTTTGTCAGCTGTTGTTGGTCTAGAAGGAACTGTCTCAACAGGAACATTTAAAGGTTCTTCAGTAGAGACTGGAGTTGAAGCTGTAACCGGAGGAACTTCAGAAGTTTCTTCAAGAACTTCAGCATAATCTTTCAGATATACTTTTCCTGACCGAGTTCCAGCATGAACTTCAACTTCAGATTCTGGTTCAAGGTCTATGGAAACCATGCTGCAATTCTTTATTTTGCTCTTGGTTCTTTTATGTTTGATGAGAGCTTCATTCCAGAAACCAAGGCCAACACGAGATTGATTATGTCTCATGGTAATGGCCAAAGGTGCTCGGAGTCCCTTGCCTGAATTCAAACCAGGAGCAGTGGCTAGATCATAGCCCATCTTTGCCATTAATTCACGAGATTGTGAACTGTATAGATGAAAAGCAGGCTTGTACCTATCTTCAAATTGAGATACAGATTTTATTTCCGTAGGGAGTGAATTTCCTGCTGAGATGAAAGTAGAGGTTAGATAAAAATCGGGTGTGAAACTAGAAGTCACATTGCATGACTTAGTCTTCCCGAGCTTTTTTTTAGACGAGAAAGTCTTCCGAGGAGAAGAGGAAGACGTTTCAAACTCCGTCATTAAATCCGGGTGAATCCACACGTTTCAAACTCCGTCATTAAATCCGGGTGAATCCACATGATCTCTCCCTTCTTAGTTGTGACAGGAACAAGTCCGTCATTCTGTGCTGGTGGGATGTTTATAACTTCGAGAGTTGCTTTAGGGATAGGAACAATCCCACTTTCCACCATTAAGGGAGGGAAGTCACCGAACTGCATTGAAATTACATTTGCTATGACTGTTTTGTCTTTGGGTGTTAATGTCACAGCTCCTGATTTAATCATCTCTTGAATCTTCCTTTTTAATACATAGCAAGACCGGATTGTATGACCCAGCATTCTATGATATTGACAGTATTTTGGATGATCTGTCTTATTGGCTTCATCAGGCTTTTTAATTTCTGGCAATTGAATCTTATTACCTTTGAGTAAGCATTCAAAGATACCCTGAACATCGTCATCATCGAAAGAATATTCTTCTTTCGGCCGAGGAGATCTCTGTTGTTGATTTGTTGGAGCTGCAGTAGCTTGGGTAGTCTTTACCTCTTGACTACTGTTTTGGAGATTGACTTCAAGAGCTTCTTTTCCTTTGCGATTGTTGGGTCGAGTACTATTGCTAGCACTCTGATTTGATTCTTTGGGAGCCATTTGTACCCCCTGACCCTTGAAGGTCTCAGCACTGACTTCGGCAGCTTTGGCACTGACGATGAATGAAGGCCAATCTTGGAACTGAGTGGACCCTGTCCACATGCTGATAATTGGTAAAAGGTTCGACTTGTAAGTGTCGATCGTAACAGCATCGGGAGTTCCAAGAGGCATTTTGAGGGCTTCTCTTCTGAATCTCTCAATGAATTCCTCAGTGGCCTCATTATTCTTCTGTTTGATTCTTATGAGGGCCGACATGGTCATATCATTGAGCCCTTCGTAGAATCGTTCAAGGAACATTTGTTTGAAACCGACAAATGAAATAATACACCCGTCAGGGAGACTTCTATACCATTCATAAGCCGTTCCTTTGAGACATCCAATGAACACCCGAGTAAGGAGGGCGTCACTTGGTTGCAATTGATCAGTCATTACTTCAAAGTGATTAATGAACTGACTTGGGGAAGTAGTCCCATCAAAGAAGGAGATAGTCGGAGGCTTGTATTTAGGAGGATATGATACTTGCTTCCACTCTATTGGGTAAGGTTGCTTGATACCTAACCTTTGTAAACCATCCTTCTGTTTGAATGCCTCAAACTGAGTTTTGAGATTCTTTAACTCTTCTGTAACAATTCCAGAGGATTGTGGAGTTGTGACTTGTTGAGTGTAATTGGGAGGAGGGACTGCAGCATATGTACCACCCCCAGCTCCAGAGTGACTTGGGGTGGTTTGTACAGGAACATTAGATTGTACCCCCGGAATAGTAGAGGGTTCGGGGTTTGGAATAACAGGGGTATTCAATACCACTGGTGGTGCTGTCTGTTGTTGAGCCTGCATTAAAGTGTGTATAGCACTCAATGTACCTGCCATAGCTCGCAATTGTTGTTCTAAAGAAGAAATCCTCTGTTCATGAGCCTCATTGCTAGTCGAAGGTTCATGATCACCTTCTGCCATGTAAGTGGTAATCATTCGAGGGATAGACGATGAAACAGTTTGCTCTGAATCATCGCTGTAAGAATCAGTATCTTTCCCGGGACTGTTTACAGGAGTTAATGCCGGAAAGTTGGACTCTCCAAGGAAATCTTCCGTGATCTCCGGATTATTACTTGGATGAGAAGAAGAAGAGATTCTGGCCAAGGCATCGGTCCTGGATCGGGTGCCAAGATAAACACCATCTTCAGAATCTGATATAGCGTCAGACCGGATTCTACTCCCAATATTTCTGGAGGTCATGTTGACAAAAGCATAAAGAGGTTCATCTTCATCTGATATTGGTTCATATTGGATCCGTTCGAAAACAGACCGTCTTTTCGGTGAACAACAACATTGGATGACAACCCGAGGTTGGAAGTCACAACCATGCTTTTCATGGCGAATATGGGCAATGTCATAGCCAGATGGAGTGTCGATTCTCCGTTTGTTTTGTAAATATTCCCGAAGATCTGTAGGGATAGATTGGGAAGTACTGGAAGATAGTTTCTGTGTAGAAACTTGTCTTTTGTTCTTCTGTTTTCTCGATTCTTGAGTGTATAAAGACCGATTAATTTGAGCCACATAGTTTCTGGCATATTCAACATCAGGGTCTAGATAAGACTTTTTAATACCAGAAGCATAACTGTGGTGATTTTGATTAAGCTTGTTACGAAGATCCGTGGGAGATATGACTTTGGTATCAGTCTTGGATACTTGTAACTTGCCTTTCTCAGATCGAGAAATTTTGAGAGAAGGGAGATGAGTATTATTTCGACTAGGAGTCGGTAATAATCCATCTTTAGAGAAATTAGCCAAAAGGCATTTTCCTTTGTTTGATCTAGTAAGAGTACTAGTCAAATTAACTCCAGAGGTAAAGACCTTAGGAGTAGAGGAGTTGACTAAAGAGTCTTTCTCCTTGGTTGGTACAAGATGTGCAAGTTGTGGGGGAATCATTTGTATGTTCTGTGGAAGAGAACCCCCAGCCTGATTTTGAGAAACATTCAAAGGACTGTATCTGTTAGCATACGCTGACTTCAGTTTGGACTTCTGGTCATACGCTGCCTTTTTACTAGCATACGCCGGCTTTGGCTTAGCGTACGCTGCCTTCTGTTGGCTTTTGTACGCTGCCTTCGCCGTACGCTGCCCTTTGACTGCCATACGCACAGAGTCGTCAATGGCTAAAGAGCCGACTGCTGTCGTAAGAGTAGAAGGAGAAGAGACTTTGACATATCCAGAGATGGTTTTCCTTGGACACGCTGACTTGGTTAAAGAACCCACTTTGTCAGCGTGACTAGGAGAAGCCACTGTTGCCGTGTTCAGGGAAGCCGGAGTGTGCTTCGTTGAAGTTGAAGACGTGTTCTTGTCAACGTGAGAAGTGACAGAAGCATCTCGGGCTGTCGAAGAAGACTTAGGGACATAGACAGAGCGTCCCGTCTTCTTGGCAGCAGGAAGAGCGGAGAAAGCAGTTCGGCCCTCCTTCGCTTTGAGCATTTCTTCGTAAGCAGATTGGTCGAATTGTACGACCATCGTCTTCTTCGTCGAGCCGATCGACGAAGTATCGCATTGAGTTGTTGCTATCTCGTTGGAGGAGACAGCTTTCCCCAGCAGAGTCGCCAATTTGTTTTCCATAAATAAATTCACTTTATTTATTTTGTATCTGAGAAAATTACAACTGTAGGAATCTAATTTAGAAGACGATTACTTTATCCCTTGGACGATGCGATGAAGAAAACTCGAACTTCGAAGAACTTGGACAGCAACTAGGCAATCTCTCTGTTCTCTTTGAAAAATGACCTGTCGTATCTGATGAAGATGAAGAAACTCTTTTTTATAGAGTTCAGGATAACTGTCCTTAAGCATACGCTCAGGTAGTTACTTGACGTGTGCATAACTGCAGGGACGCGTGGCGAATTCTGATGGAGACACATTAGCGTGCGGTTGAAAGTAGTGGAGCATGTTCAGGAGAGATTGATGGCCTGGATGCCACGTTGCATAACTTCTAGAGAAGTGGATAACTGGTACAGGACACGTGAGAACGTGTGTTGACTGTACGTTGAAAATCATCCTGGATACAACTGCTGTAGAGTCATACGCTAGCTTTTGAAGAGGAGTCATACGCTGATTTGGACAGCATAGTGCCATAGGAAATCCATACGCTCACTTTATGGGCAAGGAGTCGTATGGAGATCATACGCTCGCTTGGTTAGCAAGGAATCATGTGAGGTCCATACGCTCACTTGGCTGGGTGAAGAAGGAGTCATGTGAGGTCGATACGCTCACTGGAGAAGTGGCCACGTGGCTATCATCAATCTTCTTTGGTACACCATATCTTCCCATAACTGACAAAATCTTTTCGAGCGTCGTGACTGCGGATTTGACGGCTGACAGACTGTCAAAACTGATAGTAATGATGGCTTTTGTATTTATGAAGGCTGCTGAGTTGTCCTCGTAAAAGATAAAACCGACTCTTCGAAAACCTATACGACGGTTACTTTTCTCGTGACAGCTGTCTTTGCACGAAAGATGAAGTGTCAGATTCATTCCTCATTTAAACATATGTTGTGCTGTCACTTCAGTAAATAATAAAATATTTACTGAACGTATGGCTTTTGAATGAGCGTACAACTCTGAACTGAGCGTATGGCTTCAACTGACATCTGTCTTTAAGCGTATGGATGAAAATGACAGCGTGTCATAATTTTCCACATCCTACACATACAAGATGGGATTATTCCCTTAGCTAGGTGCGTTGAGTCATTTATTAACATGCGCGGTGTTATCGCCAAGCTATTCTAGCAATAGTGTCCGTATTGTTATGTGTCTAGGCTAAGCAAAGACGGGTTCATCGGAGCCACCCACCTTAGCGATGTTCGCATCGGCCGAGCGATACTCCGAGCGCGCCTTTGAAAGTCTAAGTCTGGATTTCTCTTGATGGGCCAATATAAGCCTTGCATCGGTTCTTCATCAGGTCGATACCAACTCTTTGGGTCGATGGCTCGTTTGAGTCGTTGCACTTGCCGTTTGAATCGGCATTTCGCTAGGGCGGAGCGGGTTATTACATAATACACCACTCAAAACAAGTCTCGTCCTCGAGACTTCCTGAGTGCGGGTCATCCTACCGTTCCTTAACTCATGTCGTGTCCGTATCTTAGACAATTTCTATCGAATGGCTTTACCGTTCGATGTCATCGAATTATACTTGATACCTTTCCAAGTTTCGTGTCGCATACGTTTGGTCGATTTTATTGAATAACTTTTCATTCTTTTTAGAGTTGATGGTACTTATTCAATTCAAGCGTTTCTTCGACTTGGTTGCTATTTCGACGTGTCATGGGACTGAAATGCTCGCACGGGGCACGTTGTAATTTATCAAACTCAAGAGTCGTAAGCGGAGGCAAACTCGCTCATTCGTTCATGCGCATCTCAACACCCACTTGCAGCTGCATTCGAGTTCATCATATCGCTGAGTTTGGATCGTGCACGCATTCAAGGCGTCCCTCGAATACGTATATTTCAACCAAGCTTAGCGACTAGCAAAGTCGGACAAGCTACTCGTGATAGTTTCGATTTGCCGATCGTTTTGCTAACTTCGATTTAAAACCGAACTCATGTGTGTATCACATATCGTTTATCTCGGTCCTCGAGATTATTCGATTCGCTTCTCAAGGGCTCTTGTCAATGAAATTAATACGATTTCTTCTTAGCGGGGTCGACCAAGTCTAAGTAATTTTCGTCCGATTCAAGACCAAGTATTGTACTATCATCGAGTCCTTCTTCCTATCAATGATTCAATTTGTTATCCCAACTTTACTTGCGCATCATCCATTCCAATCATTAGCTTTGTTTGGGGCCAATCTTATCGTCGTTCACGCACACTCCCTGTTCCCCGTTCTACTCTAAGTCTTGCTGCCCCAAGTCAATCGTCCGTCCAGACGATACTGTAAGGTAAATCGTACAAGTTCAATCACTCGGCATAGGGTCGTTCGCCTATCCGCTAGGTCATCTTACAGGGTCATAGTTACAAGTCAAGTCGTGGCTCATCGTGAAAGGTCGTTGCACGACGCTCGCCCCAAATCCTATGGTCAAACCATTTGTTCGTTGTACGGGAGTTTCTACCCAAGTTCGCTCCACTCAAGCTTCTAAATATCAAACAGCGTTCATCCTATTCGTATCAACACATTCTTCGCTCCAAGTCCGAGCACAATTAGGAAAGTCATCCTACGATAGGTTGTCCTCAACCAAATCCTCGACATGTTATTATCGTATGTCCACACTAGTAATTGTCGTAGTCTATCTTTTCAAGTATGTTTGATACAATTCACCTATCTATCCTATCCAATTCACGTAGTCGATGACAAGGTCGTCTAGCCTTGCAATATGTCGTGCCCCGATCTCACGCAAGTCTGATTATCCACGACGGACATGAATCACCATGTCAACATTCCCACAGAATAATCGTTCTCATCGGGACGTAACTCTTGCGTTGCGTCTAGACTTGCTCATTTTCGATACACGGGTCTACTCCATTTTCAAATTTTCTCATTCTTCAATCGCAAGTCCTAACAATCCTCGAATTTACCTTCGCTTCAAACCACAAGTCGAAGCAATCAAAATTATCATGTCATGATATTTTAAGTTTGACCATTCCCGCTGGACATGAATCACCATGCCAACGCTCACGCGGAATGATCATCCCAAATCCGACGTGACGCATGTGCGAGGCTAGAGTTGCGCTCGCACAAGACAAGATCGTTTTCGTTGTGGTTATCACCGAACAATCAGGTCAATCTCCAATATAACATCCTTTAACACATTGGCTTCTAACACGATCATCATTCATCGAATCAGGGTACCCCTGAGTTATCGTACATCGATCTTTGATATGCCTCAATACCATCGATGATGTACATAACATGACGATCTTCCTTTTGCAACGAATTCCAAGTCGTGCAACTTAATTTCCTCAATTCACATTGTCGCGTGCTAACTCTTCATCGAGCATTTTGTTTTCTTTTTGTTTGTCATTTTAACTTAACGGTTGTCTCCGAGCCGTAGGCTAACCCTTAGCCATAATGCGTTATCGACCAGGTTGGCGTCCGTGCAGCGTGGGTAGCGAGCCCCGTTGCACGTGCCCGTCATACCTGTCGCTAACCATTCCTTTCTTTCTTATCTTTTCTTTATTCTTTCTTTTCTTTCTTTCACTTGTCCGTTTGTTCATTGATTCATTTCATTCACATATTCATTCATTCATTCGTCGATTCATTCATTCACTTATTCATTCATTCATTCATTCATTTATACATTTTGTAACTCCCAGTGCGGGAGTCGCCTTGGCGACCCATCGGTCCCGTGGCCTTTTAATGTTGTTATACTCTACTCGGAACGACTATGTCGATAGTCTTCCCGTTTCATTGTTGTAAACCATTTATTGTTTCATTGTTGAACGCATAGGGAACTTGAACGTAAGCTTGTGCCTTAGCACGAGCGTGGAGTACGGTGCGAGAGTTCTCACATTTTTCATGTTCCTTTCCATATTCTATACAAGCATACAAGATGGGATTATTCCCTTAGCTAGGTGCGTTGAGTCATTTATTAACATGCGCGGTGTTATCGCCTAGCGATTCTAGCAATAGTGTCCGTATTGTTATGTGTCTAGGCTAAGCAAAGACGGGTTCATCGGAGCCACCCACCTTAGCGATGTTCGCATCGGTCGAGCGATACTCCGAGCGCGCCTTTGAAAGTCTAAGTCTGGATTCCTCTTGATGGGCCAATATAAGCCTTGCATCGATTCTTCATCAGGTCGATGCCAAATCTTCGGGTCGACGGCTCGTTTGAGTCGTTACACTTGTCGTTTGAATCGGCATTCCGCTAGGGCGGAGCGGGTCATTACATTACGCATACGTAATCGCGTGCCAGCGTACTTCATTTTTACGCTGAGTCCCTATGAGTTTTACGCTCGGGATTCTCTCGCTCGCATAAAATTCTGCTCGCGTAAATCCCCGGTCCGAGCAGACTCTCGCGTGCGTAAAAGTCTGGCTCGAGTGCTTCACTAGCGTAGAGTTTCGCTCGGGAGTTCGCATGCGTAAAATCTTACGCGTGTATAATCTCGCTTGCGTACAACCCGACTAGCGTAAAACACCACCCACGTGCACCCTTGCTTGTGCCCTTGGCCTAGCGTAAAGGCACACTCGCGTAGAGCCTTGAGCCCCTTGCATACTCGGTTGACTTTATGTAGTGCCCCGCTCCCCGAAGGCACTAGATAGACAGAAAGATCGGATTGCTGGCTCTGCAACAGAAGGCGATTAATCTGGGTGAGTGGACGAAGTCTCATTTGCTGATTCGCTTACGCCTAATAAGAATCTGAGTTTTTGATTGAATGCTTTGTTAATAACAAGATGGTAAATCATCGAGTATGTTTTAAGAGAATTCATATGTTGCCTTGCTAGAAAATAAATATTACCCTGATAAAGAGAACCTTGTCATGCTAATAACAAGACGGTAACCAATATGTATGCTTATAAGAGATTTCACATGTTGCCATGCTAAGAACAAGAAAAGAAATAATCTGCATGCTAATAAGAAGACTCGTTGCTTGCTAATAAGAACTGAATTGATGCTTGTCATGCCTGACACGATAAGAGAAGACAAATGAATCGAATTGAATGCTTGATCATTGCTTGTTGCTAAGTATGCTTGAGAATTGTAGACATGCACAGACGGACTTGTACATGTTGACATGAATAAAAGAAAGGCACGAATTGAACGTGTCGTATATCTGCAAAGGCATGAAAAGAACATGTCGTACATCTGATCACAAATCTGTCTCATCTGATAGAATCCTGCTAGAGCATGCATGTGGTCTAGGACAACTTGTTAACAAGGAAAATTTATCTCTCGGGTGGATCTGGGGGCGCTTGGACCCCTCGGCCTAAGAGAGATTAGGGCCTCCATGTAAAAATGGGAGTCAATCTGAGTCCTTAGCAACGAGCTGAACCCAAGAGAGTCACAGCGGCTAATCATGGGTTTTCCATAGACCATCATATAGATAGGTGTTGGTTGGTGCAGAGCTGAACCGGAGAGTCACAGCTGCCAATCGGTCTGCATGTGTCTATCATATGTTTTGCTAAGAGCTAACGATGCAGAGACGAACAGGGAATAATGTGGGTTTTATCATGTTTATGCTAATTCTTGTCTTGTGCAGGGATGGACGGTCGGCTATGGTAAGAGTCACTGAAAAGTGATATACATGTGTTGCTTAAGTTCCTATATAAATGCTTGCAGAGATTAATCTGTTACCAAGAAGTGCTATGTTCCATAAAGAAAAGATGTAATATCATGCTTGAAATCTGACCCTTAGAATGTCTTGAACTAAAGAAAAAGATATGATATCGTGCTTGTCATTGACCCTAACAGTTGCTCGAACAAAAAAAATGATATGCACATAAAACACGCTGCGCACTGCACATGAAATGAATAGTTCTCGTGCTAGAATTGAATAGTCCCTTGTATGCTTGAAATGAACTGAATTGAAATATGGCTTTTCAAAGATGTTTTCAAAAGAGATGTAAACTGGCTCTATATGCATGGAATGAACATAGGTAAAAAGTAGCAAGATCACATCATAAGAAACGTTTTCTCACTAATTGAACAGTGATCGTTTCAGACAAATGTAGCTCTTTGTTCACAATCACCAGTATGCTGATATACTGACCCACCATCAGTCTGCATACAGGTGCACTATGCATCGAAAAGGATAGTCTGAAGCGATATCCCGAGCCTCATCCTCAGTAGGGGTGTGCATCGGTCGGTGGTCGACCTATATGGTCACAACCGAAGTCGAACAGAAGTTAATCGGTTTGAAAATAAACAAAACCGAACCAAACCAACCAAATGGTCGGTTCGGTTTTGAAACCGACCGACTTGGTTCGGTTTGGATTGGTTCGACTTGGTCGATTTTGATCACATAAAAAATAGACTGTATGCTCTTTTTTTGTAAAACCTCAGTCAAGTTGTTCTTTGCAACAGTAAATATAATTCAGCAGCTTCAATTCAACTTATGCTTTACATGTGGAGAAAAATGCCAATTATATGCATTCAACCAAAAGTCCCTTCCATGTGCACAGAAGCAATTAGAAAATAATAGGAGCCGCAAGCACTCCTCTTTGAGACTAGAGAGAGAGAGAGAGAGCTCTTTCAACTTCAACTTGATAAATGGCTGTGATATGAATAAATGAACCAAACCGGTATAATACAACCCAATGAACCCATACCCAACCGGCCAACCCTAATTATTTAACAAGGATTTGGTTCGGTTCGGTTTGGCTTAGTCGGTTTTTGGCATAACCAAAACGTGAACCGAACCAAATCGGTCAGTTTTGAAAAAATTGAAGCCGAACCAAACCAATTGAACCATCGATTCGGTTTAAAACCAATCGATTCGGTTTGGCTTGGTTCGATTTGGTCGGTTTGACTTAATTGTGCACAGCCCTAATCCTCAGGAGCCAGAAATCAGAAGAGATGCCAAGGGATGACATCTGTTGTAAGAGTTGGTTTTGTATATAAAGGGATGTAATGTATGGGAACGGGATCATTGTAATCTGTAAAGTTCTGAGAGAATGTAACATTATATCAGAGAGAATCGAGAGCTTGTAATATGTTCAAATGAAATCAATAAAGAGAATTGTTTCTTGTTACCATTGTGTTAAATGCTTGTATTCTGAAATATGTCCGCTGCTACTTCAATTATCTGCGATACGTTCCGCTGCGTATTGTCAACCTTGTCTATCTTGTCTTACTTCAGGTCTTGGCCTTGTGCAAGCGCAACTTAGGCTTGCACGGCATCATGCCTTAGCGAGGATGAACGATCCCAAAAGAGCCAAAGCGAGGATGAAAGGACTCTGCGGGATCGGGGCGTGACACTTTATGCCTTGCACTCTTCATGAATTGACAAATCACTGATGGATTGATATGACCGGGCTAATAATAGCGTGGAATGGCATGGCAAGTACTTGATATGACATGACATGACAAGATATAACAAGTACACACCATGGTGAACATTAAAAGTTGTAGCGACGGCTTGCAAGACATGACTATAATGGATGACCTGGACACCGTGGATGATTGTGTTTGTATAACTAAACCAGTACTGTCTTGCATCATGTCTAGGATGAGGCTCCCTGGGTACCACGGTCAGGGGTACCTACAAAAAATTAGCTAAGGCTAATAACTAAAATAATTCAGTAGTCATGAAGAGATTTTTTCCGTTACAGGCAATCCCGTTATTTGGACGCTCAAGAGGACTTGTAGCCTGCCGATGAGTAGGGCACATTTCCAGCACACTGTCAAGTGTTGCCCCCACCATGGATGGATATTCGACATGGATAACCTGGATGGTCTGCAGGGCTTGTGGTTGTTGGAATAATCTCATTGCATTTTTGCTAGTAACTAGGCTTGTGCTAACCCTAGCTAGTTAAAGTATCAAGCCGTACTCATTGCTTGGCCGTGATTGATTGAATGAAATTTAGCCCAGCTTAGTCTTGTCCTGATCCTGTACAGGATTGTAATATGACCTGATTCATGTGCCTTACTTATCGGTAAATGATGAGATACCAAGTTCTGTTCAGATGAAGGGTTACAACCCCGGTCCTTGTTTAGTTTAAGGGTTGTAACTTGGCTATCTGAATAGTCCAATGGTTATTTTACCATATATCATCCTGATTATTTATGCTTACCTTGACAATAATGATCAGGGACCAGTTCTGTTCAGGCGAAGGGTTACAACTCCGGTCCTTATTTGGTTTAAGGGTTGTAACCTGGCTCCCGGAGCAGTTCTGTGTCTTCTTCTCATTTATTGTCCTATTGCATCCCGTGTCATGCTCGTCCTGTTTTACAAGAATATAACATGACATGGTTACCTATGATTGCCTTAACAATAAAGATCAGGGGCAAGCTTCTGTTCAGGCAAAGGGTTACAACTCCGGTCCTTTGGTTTAAGGGTTGTAACCTGGCTCCCGGAGCAGTTTCGTATCCTCTCTTCGTTTATTGTCTTATTTCACCCTATGTCAAGACCAATCATGTTTTACTTTATCAGCAGTATTTGAAACGGGTTTCTATTCAGGTGAAATGTTGCAACCCTGGTCCTTGTTTGGTTTAAGGATTGTGACCTGGCTACTTGAATAGTTTCCTCGTACTCAATTCATTATTGTTGTCCCTGTTATTATCAGTAGCTTTGTAATTATTTTTAATATTCATTTATGATATGCTGATTTTAGTTCCTAAATGAAGCCTCCTTTATGACACTTGCTCTTTCTGGGGTCTGACCCAGCTGGTTTTGTATGGCCAGATTTTGGAGTAGCTCCAGAGGATCTACCGACCTTCCAGTCAGATGGTGACCATCAGGCGTAACCCTGGCAACGAGTGGGTTTCTTTTGTCCTCCCACTTTATTGTAAAATATTCTTTTGAGACGTTTAGCCGACGAACACGTGTTAGCTCGATTGCACCTTTATTTACTGTCTGCCTACGGGCTGTAGCATGATTGACAAATCCTAGGGTTGATCATGTATGACTGAAAATTTTGCTAGTTTTGACATTTTGTACGACTAGCTTCATGATCATCATGTATGGGATGCCTTACTATTGTATATTTGGGGCTCTGATTTCTTGTAACTGTTATTCCTTGCTTGAGATTGAGACAATAGGCTTGTTTATGACCATAGGAGACTGATGGCTTGTAGTTAAACCCTCATGTATCTAGACAGCCGTGACCGTATAGCGAGGTGGATTGAACTTCAATATACGTAGCTGGCTATGTACGCCCCCGCTCTCCAGTATTTTGGTTCTGGGGCGTGACAATACATAAGAAAATAAATGAGTTTTTGGCGAACGAAGCGAAGACGATCCAAGCGCAATCATCCTCGAAGAAATAGAGATGGTCACGGCTAGAGCTAGAGCACCTGCGAAAGACAAGAGCACACACCTGGCGAGATAACCAGGTCCTCAGAGGGACGTAACAAGACACATAATATTATGCCATATAAACTGAATAAATATTGTTCAAATAAATAAGTCAATTGAATTATAACTTGGTCCAATACGCACCTATTGAACTAGCTTACCATCCCCCCAACCAAACAAGGACAGGAGATGATAAACTAATTCACGGTGACGTATCTTTCCATGCTATGACTCCAATATGGTATCCGGACCCCAACAAGGTTCAATACCTTCTCATCAAAGTAGTAAGTCACACCTACGACCAAACAAGGACAAGATGTGACAAACTAATCCGCGACAAGTTATTGTTCCAAGCTACGGTCAGATACAAGTACCCAAACCAAAAGTACTCGTACCTAACGGATAAAGGTGCCTAACCATTCTAAGTGAAATATAGTTAAGAACAATCCTTCCTACGCACCTTCCTACGCATGGGCCCTGGCTAAATAGGATCGGCATAGTCCCCCCTTGGGGCACCCGAGGCCCAATCAGTAAGAGCATAACGTTCCGCAGAACGTCAGTGGCCATCAGTAATCATGGGTCATTAACCCCGTATCTCCAGCGGAGCTTCCGGGTCACAAGGGAAAGTACATCAAAGCCCATACGCTAAGGAATTGTCCTCCCCGCCTAATGCCTACTATGTTGCATCCACAACACAAAATCTCTATTAACCGCTAAGTCAAACTAAGCATGCAACCTCTATTAACGGTTATTCCTATCGCACGGATTATACGCACCGGTGGCCAGTCAGTCACGCATGTATGTGTTCTACATGCGACACACAACTTCGTGGTACAACGTGTCAAGGCCAATGACACATGGTGGTCCCTTAAATCTAGGTTTAATGTGTAAGAAAAATAATATATAACAGAAAATATACTGAACAGTAAGTTCTAACAGGTTATGCCATGTATCACAGTTTATTTTGCATAAAGAAAAATAATAAATAATACATAAAATATGAGCTAAAATAAATAAACAGCAAATGGCAAGGTGTCTTGCTTGGTAGGACTCCTGGTGTGTTGCGAAGATGAAGGTGGCACGAACTGCAACTTCAGAGCAACAATTATGCAAGGTGACCTCTGATGGTGACACGAACAGTTTTATTGGATCCAGAAGGGTCAAATTAGTTAGGTTCGACATAAGGTAAGTACAGAATTGGCAAGGGATTGAGAATAAGACTAATCGCAGAAGAGAAAGATAATCGAAAAAATTTAATAATTAAAAGTATATACATTTTTAGAAAACTATTTATAATCCTCAAAAATATTTTTTTATTATCTAAAATAGTTTTTAGATAAATACTTGAAAAATAATAAAACTGTTTTTAGACAAAAACTCTAAGTTCGTCAAAATAGGATATTTAGATAGAAGCTATGTTTTTACTATTGAGAATATAGTGGGAATCTAGAAAAGCATTTTTAAGACAAAGCTATAATTTGCCAAATGAATATATTTTTAGATTAATAAATTTGGTCAAAGTTCTTTTTAAAATAACATATAGATTTTGCAAACCCATAAAATAATATAATCTAGTTTAGGCTAAAATCCAGTTTGAAATCAATGCGGGCTAAATAAAACCCTAATTCTATAGATTTTGCAAGATATTACAAGCAATAGATATTTAAGTAGTAAAATATTATTAATACTAATTATATTTATACCTATATAGTGAATAAGAATATAACTAATACATATGATATATTGTCATAAAAATAATAATGATAATAATTATATTAGTAACAACACTAATAATATAATCCCATATAGTCTTCTTCCCATATTATACATAAGATACAAACTAATAATAATAATAATAATAATAATAATATCAGCAATAGCACTCAGCTCTCGTACTTCTCTTGGGAAGAGGAGTGAACCTCTTTTGTTCAGTAAAGAGATAGAGAGAAAGAGTTCTAATAAAAGTTGGGTGAAAAGAAAAAAAAAGAAAAAGAAAATTGGAGGGGTGAACCGAGTGATAGAGAGATGGAGAGAGAATGAGGACGAGCGGTTGGGCGGCGTTCGGTTGAGAACGCCGGCGGGATCGGTGCTGTTGGCGAGGCCTCGGCGCCGGCGGCAGATGCTCGCTCGGCCACGGACGAGGCGGAGGAAAATCGGAGAGAGGAGGGGACGATCGGAGGAGAGAGGGAGCGGAAGAGCGTGAGGGGAGGAAGAGGAAGAGTGGGGGAAGGAGAGGCGGAGGCGGGAGTTCGGTGATCGGGGGGTTTCGGTGGCCCGACGCGGCGGAACGGTTCGTCGACACGTCGGCCTCGCGGAGGTGGTTCGCGCGCAGCTGCGCGGTCGAGACGCTGGCGGAGAGGGGTGTCGGGAACCGGTCGGACGCGGTGGCGGAAGGAGGTAAGTAATTGGTGGTTTTTAATTTGGGTTTTGGGTTTGCCGGTGGTTGTTGGCCGCGGGGTTGGTGGCGGTGGTTGGCGTGAGATGGCGGCGATGGTGGTGATCGGGGAATAGGGTGGCAGAACGGGAATGGTCGATGGAGATGGAGAAAAGGTCGGCTGGAGAGCTGGGCAAGGAGGAGTCGGCCGGAACAGGCGAGAAGCGGGCTGTCCTTTGCCGGGATGCCGTGGCCGGAGATGGAGGTGAGTAATTTTGATGGTGATTATGTTGGTTCACTGTGGTGGTGGGTGGCCAAGGGCGAGTATGGTGGACGGCCGATGATGGGTGCCGTTATAGGGGCGACTACGTCGAGGGGTCGACGGAAGTCTGGCCATTGGCGAAGACAGGGAAGAGGGTGGTTGGGGAAAAGGAGCAGGCGTACGCCGAGGGTTGACGCTGGAAGGCTCGGGAGAAGTCTTTCGTGGAAATCCACCGTCGCTGGTTGGTTGCGACGAGGTACAAGAGTCGACGGTCGACCAAAATTAGGGTTAGGGTTAGAATTTAGGGGTTAGGGTTAGGGATTTGATTGTGTCGGGGGTGTGTCCGATACGGAAGAGTTAAATATTGTATTTCTAAAGGATGGAATAAGAATTGGACGGGAACACGGACACGATGCACGCACGTTTGGTTGGAGTTGGAATTTATGGATGAGTACCTCTCCTTTTATAGGAGGTGGAAATTCCCAATTGGATAAGGATTAGAATTTATTTAAACCCAATTTAGATAATTAAATTATTAAATTTAAATCAATACAATCAATCTAAATCCAAATTAAATTCTAATTTAAATCTAGGTAATCTAAATTTAAATTAAATATAAATTCTATCCTTAAATTTAAACTATTTAAACAAATCCATAAAAATTCAATCAAAGATTTAAATTGCCACAAAATTTTCAAAATATATTTTCTAAAAATACATATAATAATAATTTCAAAAATTATATTATTATTTAAAATAAACTAATAAAATATTTATGAAATATATGTATGCACGAAGAATTTTTATTTAGTATTAATAATTATTATAAACGAAAGACTTTTTATAAATAAATAAATAAAATAATAATTTAGAAACTTTGGTACGATAGCTAAAGTAATTATTATATATTATTTTGAAACTATACAAATAGAAAAAATATTTTTCAAAAATATGTACGCTCGTACATATTCGCACTCGTCGAGCAATTACGAAAAAAACAAAATTTTGCGCACGACGTACTATGCAACTACGCGACGTACAAATACAAAATAAAAAAAATCAGTACCAAATTTATATAAAAAATATAGTAGAAATTTAGAGATTTTACAAATGGTCCTCACAGCCAGGGTACAAAGGAGTCCTTGTATTCTCCAGCAACTCTATGAACTTTGCGGCATCGGCATTCGGTGCCTCCTCAACTGCGTCACGATTGTATGGATCGAAACTAGGCCCCGCCGCGTTGAAGACCATGTTCACGTACTCGTTGTCGACACTAGTTCGGTTGTGGACATTCATATAAGGCTCCATATAAGACTCAACATAAGGCTCCGCTTGGAATGCTAAAGGTACAAGCTCTCCGTGTGCGGTCCATTGGTAGTAATTCGGAAGGAAACCCTTTGTGTATAAGTGATACGTCACATCCAATTCTGGTTGAAACTTCTTGTTCCGATATTTTGTACACGGACACTTAATGTCAATGCCGTCCATGGATTAAGGAAACGCCTTCGCGAATTGGAGGAATTGTTCTACTCTGGCGATGTATTCATCTCGCACACCGCACCTGTCATCTCGAATGCGGTTGTACATCCACGAACGGTCTAGCAGATACATGGATATAGCCATTTCTACATATCTGTAAATATGAATAAACTTCAAAACTGAAACGAATATACTACATACTACATACATACATATATACTGCGAGCCCCCTCGGGGGCCCACCCTGAGCAGCAGACCCTCCAACCCCACGAGCAGCAAGAAGGTCCTAACCCGACGTACGGTCGTGACTCGGGACCATTCCTATGAGTATCGAGATCAAGAAAAATAGAGGACGGCATTAACCAACCAACAAAACTACTTGTTACAAATATCGGCACTATCGGTGGTTTCGAATCGAAGTATCAGATTTTTCGGTGTCGGAAAACAAATAATTATTACTAAATTATCAGATTTTTTGGCACTATCGGTGCCCCTGACCCAGCCCCCCCCCCCCCCCCCGGCACCCCTCCTCCCCCCACACCACCCCTAACCTCTCCCCCACCAGCCCCCTCCCCTCCCCAGCCCCCCTTACCCCCCTACTCCCCTCCCCCACCAACCACCCCTAACCCTAACCATAACCCTCCCCTCCCCCCAGCCTACCTTACCACCCCCCCCCCCCCCCCCGCCCCTCCCCCCCCCACACACACACCCACCCACCCCTAACCCGAACCCTAACCCTCCCCTCCCCCCAGCCCCCCTCCTCACCCCCAGCCGTCCTCACCCCCCTGCCCCACCCCCCCAGCTAACCCCCAACCATTCCTTACCCCCCAACCACCCGCACCCCCCTGCCCCTCCCCCGAGCCACCCGCACCCCCCTCCAACCACCAACAACCAAAACAGAGAGAGAGGGAGTCACGTACCAGAGAGGAAGGAGAGTCGTCGGAGAGAGTGAGAGTCGTCGGAGAGAGTGAGAGCGCCAGAGGGAGAGAGTGAGAGAGTAAAATGGAGAGAAATGAATCGGAGGGAATTTAATTAGAATTTAGCGACGTTCATCCTAACGTCGCTAAATTAGTCGCTATTAGCGACGTCATAGCGACGTTTCGCGACGACTAGCTCATGTAACTAATATACGTCGTTGTCACGTCGTCTATTTTTGTCGCTAGTAGCGACTGTTAGCGATGTTTCAATTAAACGTTGCTAATGTGCACAATTTAGCGACGTTTTATGAACGTCGCTAAATTTACGTCGCTAATGGAGCAGATTTTAGTAGTGATGCAAGAGCTGTTGATGAATGTCAAGATTAACCGGAATGCCCACCATGAGGAGTTAGAACCTGGGCAACGTCTTGGAGGTATTGGAGGTCCGACGACAGGGTTTGGGTTGATTGCCAACCCGAAAAGCCATAGGTTATGCTCTGTCCTACTCAATAACGGTTGCGCGCCTTTGTTAGGTTGGAAGAGCCTCAGGAGCTGCCGCGAGCCAATAGCTACTTCAGAAAGTGGTTTGCTCTGACGAGGAAATGGCTCGCTGCGCATCTGGGGGGTTCTGTGGGCGTAGACCTTGATGGCGACTGTATTCACATCTTCTATCCGCAGTCTCTTGCCGCAGGCATAGAAGTTGTGGAGCTATTCAGTGTAGAGCAACAATTGCTTAGTTCTCACAAAAGAGTTCTACGATCATACTGTGAAGACTAACCCCATTGTAGATCTTTAGGAGTTATTTCCATATAATCACAAAGAATCTGTAATAGACCATTGTAGGTGTGATTTTTAATAAAAGAACTTTTTATGATCTTTTTTGTTGTATGTTCTGTTAAAAAAAATTTTGTTGTATCTTCTACAAGACCCCCTTCAAAGTGTTAGAATGCAGAAGAATGATCATTCTCCGTGTTAAAATCATGAAGAATGGCCATTTCCCGTTGTAAAATCACAGAGAATGACCATTCTCCGTGTTAAAATCATGGGGAATGGTCATTCTCCGTTGTAAAGTCACGGAGAATGACCATTCTCCGTGTTAAAATCACGGAGAATGGCTATTCCCGTGTTAACATGCAAGCGAATAGTCATTCCCCGTGTTAAAATTACGGAGAATGTCCATTCTCCGTTGTAAAATCACGTAGAATGGCCATTCCTCGTGTTAAATACAGGTGAATGGCCATTCTCCGTGATAATGGTTATTTTCGTGTTAACATGCAGGAGAATAATCATTCTCCGTGTTAAAATCACGGAGAATGGTCGTTCTCCGTTGTAAAATCACGTAGAATGGCCATTTTCCGTGTTATAATGCAGGAGAATGGCCAATCCCCTTGTTAAAATTACGGAGAATGGTCATTCCCCGTGTTAAGATCACGGAGAATTATCTTTTTTCTCTTTTTTTAAAAGTATATATTGATTGATATAATACTTTTTTATTATTGTTTGTTTTATATCTGTGCAAACAACCCAGAAACTCAAAGAGACAAATAAAAGGCTCAGGAATGAGAAAAGCGAGCTTCAGAAACAAGTTTAATCATTGCAGAATAAAGTCATTAAAAAGGACCTAATCGCTGAAAAACTTCAAATATCTGCACGGAGATGATGATGATGATGAGCGATGATCAGAGTTCGACTGAAGAAAAGCACAGTGAACTACGAACAATCTTTGTGATCTCTGCTGAAGATGAGAATAATGGAATTCAGATCTCTCATGAAGAAAAAGAAGAAGACGAAAATCGCAATCAAAATTCAAGTTTGTGAATTCAAATACATATATATGACCAAATTTGCGCGAAGGGGTAGCTATGGTATTATCAAAATGACAATTTTGTAAATACTGAACATCTAAAGGGAATCTTGAAATATTTAACGTAAAAATACATAATGTTGGGTATTTCATAAAATCCACCATGCGGGTGAATTTTTCATAAACATCCACCCCGAAAGTGGGTATCTTATCAATTTTCAGAAAAAAAAATTCTTTACTTTCCTTTCATTACCTTTTTGTCATCTAAACAAGAAAATATAAAATTAATTTTTCTTTCCCTCCATTTTTCTTCCTCATAAAATTTTCTTCCCCTCTCCTACAATATTTCCAAATATATTGTTAGTCCCACATCGTTAGGGGTTGGAACTGAAACTTAATAAAGTATGGTCTTATAAATTAGGACTATTTACAGTAACTATCTCTAATATTTAGATTTATAACACAGAGTACTTTTTAACAAATTATACTGATCATCTAGATATTTTATATTTATTGTACGGGATACCCATACTTTAGGATAAAAATAAAAAGTTATAACACGAAATACCTCTATTTTGATTTTTTTTTTTTTTCCTAAAGGGAGAAATGATCAGTGTAATTAGTTAAAGAGTAATGTTATTCATACCTTCAAATTGTCTCTCCAAACGTGGCAACTGACGTGGCATGTTAAATAATACTATGTGTTATCTACATGGCAGCTGGCATGACAAATTTTTACCCAAAAAAAATACCAATTTTTTTTCGTGTTCATGTTAATGTTAATATTAAATTCAATATAAATATTATTGTTCATGTAAAAATTAATTTTAATTTTAATTTTAATTTTAATTCTAAAATTTGTCATATCAGTTGTTACGTCAACATGGCACGTCAACTTGTCACATTAGGAGAAATGACTTGGAAGAATAATTTGAAGAGACAAAGATTATTATTCTAAGTAGAAATACACCGTATTATAAATTCAAACCTTATGAATATTTAATGTAAATAATCCTATAATTACATGGGCTTCCCATCACTAGAGATTTCTAGAAAAACCTTAGACTGTTCAGTCCTACATATCCTCGGGTCTCCAAAACCAGCCAAACCAGAAAAACCTTGACTGGTCAGTCCTACTTGAGACCCACTCTATTTAACCCAAACATTTAGGAGGAAGGTCTCATCTCTACTTCCCAATGGTCTTCCCATTGGAGAGTGTTGCATCACTAGATTGTATGTTTATCTAGCGATGTGAAATTCAAACCATGAAGAATCGGCAATCGGACTCGATCAACTTTTGATAGAAAATAATACTTTATTTGAGAATAAGGATCCTGGTTGAAAAAGGAATGCAATCCAAAATCTTTCGAAGTGATAGTAAAATGATACTCGGTCAGGTCGAAGTTGGTTGGCATTCGGGTTCCAAAAAAAAAATAGTCCCATGCTAACTTGGTAACCAGATTTCGATCAATGGAGGTCCGATACGTGACGTCGGTTTACGTGTCGGATTCATTTCTGGTGTGTGTAGCAGTACTGTTATATTTAGAGAAATTTTGAGTTGCACTCCATATTAGTTAACCATATTCAAGGTGCACCCCACTGTTTTATCATAATGTACAATACCCTCCACTTCCGTCAAAAACTAACGGTCAACTCCATTGAACGTTAATTTTTGACCGAAATGCCATTTTTATTTTTCCAAGCTGACGAGGGAGAACTGGTAATAATGGTGATTTGTTAGGGGTATTTTGGTCAAAAATTAATGGTTAACTCTGTTGATTGTTAGTTTTTGTCGAAAGTGGAGGGTATTGTATATTATGGTAAAACAGTGGGGTGCACCTTGAATATGGTTAAATAATGTGGGATGCAACTCAAAATTTTTCTAATATTTATCCACATTTTAGGATCAGCTAAATTGACTCATGAACAATCACCTTGGTCCACATCTATAAAGATGTGGCCTAATAATTTTATGATGAATGAATCTAGTCTTAATTTGCAAAAAAAAAAAAAAAAACCTCTTTTATCTACAAAAAACGGGGTCCAAATATGTATTAGCTGAAATAAACGAACCTGGTTTAAGCCCATGGTTTAAAACCATTGATTTTTTTCGCCTTCGAAACAGTGGAATTATAATTTTGAGTGTACGTTTTTGTCTGCTGCATTTGTTCCTAACCAAACTGCTCCGTTAGAGCATCGTTACTAGTTGGAACTCTCAAATACAATTTGGGATCCAAAATTAAAAAAAAAAAAAAAAGGTAAATTATAAGATAAAGTGATTTTCGGTTCTAAAAATTGTATGAGAATAGTAGAAAATGATAAAGTGAGTTTCGGTACCTAAAATTGTTTGGTCAAAAATTAATGTGAAAAATTATAATATAAAATTTAAATTTTAGAAAGTTGGGCTCCAAATTATAACTTACTATTCTACAAAATAAGTTCCTACAATCTAGAATCTAAAAATTTGAAGGCCCAGCCGTTAACACTTACGGGTGGGATGGATTCGAAATTTCAGAAATTGAAATTAGAAATGAGACTTACTATCCTACAAACTTATATTCTAAATTTAGAATATAGAAAATTGGATGAGCCTTACTAATGATGCGCTTAGTAGTTGCTTCCAGACACTAGTAGATGTCATTTACTACAGTAGTAGTACATGTCAATCTGCTTTTTGACGTCATTATTTGGAAAAAAACACACGTTAAAACATAGCTGGCAAAATCAGAACAATTAAACAAAGACTGATTGATATTCTCCAATAATGTTCGGTGATATGCCAACAAAATAAAAAAGAATATAAGAGATTAATTAAATTTAATGTCCGAAACAATCGTCATAAGAAAATTTAATTAATATACCATGCGTATGAAATTCATATTTGATTCAATGATTTGTATCACAAAAACTTACGAGGAGTAATATGAGAGAATCTAAATCCGCAAAGGTTATACTGAGTGACTTAAAAAACTGTTCGTTATTGATTCAAGACCCTTGTTAGCAATTCGGCAAACGAAAAAAATTCGGAACGGCAAAAATACGAGTATAAATCGACTCAATGCAAATAAAATACGTTCAAAAATTCGGTAAAATATTCGAAAAATAAAAATATTGAGGTTAGAAACTTCACATTCTTAAATATGTTATCAAATTTGATTAATTAAATAGGTTTTCTGCACATTTTTTATGTCAAATTTTTTAATAATTTATACAGAACACGTTTAAAATTTTGTATGCTTAAAATTTACGTACTGATTTAGATCTATCAAAAATATATAAGTATTATACGTTTATGAAAGATACAAAAAAATTTGCGTATAATACGAGTTTTATTCGGGTGATTACTAACAAGGTTCAAGACGGCTATGTGGGACTAAAAGTAGTAAGTTAAAAGAGGTTTCTCACACACTCCACAAAAGAGCAAATGAAAAAAGTTGATATATATATATATTATTCGTTCTTAGTGTCCAACCGATGTGACACTAAAAGTAGTGAGGAGCATAATCTTTTGCTCATGTGCGTGTGAACACATACACACAGCCAACATCGAGCATATTCTCGGTCTTTGTAGCAGTACTGTTATAACCATTTTTAGGATCAGCTAAATTGGCTCATGAACAATCACCTTGGTCCACTTCTACAATGATGCGGCCGAATAATTTTATGTTGAATGAATTTAGTCTTAATTTGCTATAAAAAAAAATTCTTTTTTTTTTTTTTTTTTGTAGGGGTGAGTGTCGATATAATCAATCAGTATTTGATCGAACTTATCGGCTTTTTTAAATCGGTATTTAAAAACTCAATATCAATAATGTACTATTTAGAATCGATTTTTTTCAGTTTTTGTTAAATCGGTATCGATATTTTATCAATTACATTTGATCAATCAACACACTTAATATTGTATAACCTCTTAACCTATAATATTTTTTTTTTACTTTTTTTGAAACATTAAATTTTAAAACCAAGTCTCTACCAACCAAACAATTAATCAAAATTATTAGAACAATATGTAACAAGTTGCAAACACCTAAAAATGAACTTAAAATATCACTAAGTTTAATCTTTAGTATATGTTTAAGTAACCAACATTCATCTCAAAATTCTATGAGAACAAAAAAAATATAAGCTCAAAAGATCAAAAATTCAATTCTTAGCATTTTTAACATAACTTCAAGTCCACTAAAAATCATTATAAGTTCTAAGAAACTGACCAAAATAAAGATAAAAATAAAAATGAGTAGTATAAAATTGATTACGAACAACATTCTAAAAAAAGTATATATATATATATATATATATATATATATATATATATATATATATATATATATATATATATATATATATATATATATATCCTTCTATAATACATCCTATGAAAAAATTTGTATCGATACATCCAAAATCTGAACCATTGGATGTTGATCCAATGGTTCGGATTAAATAATAGAGTAGGGAACATCATTTATTACTGATTTTGACTTTTGACCTCTATTAATAGTCTAAGAAAAGTTATTTAATCCGAACCATTGGATGAACATCCAATGGTTCAGATTTGGGATGTATCGATACAAATTTTTTTCATGGGATGTATTGAAGAATTTTCCATATATATATGGGTAAAGTGCATTTAAACCCTCCTTAGAGTTGCCTCGTTCGCAAAATAAGACATTTTAGAAAACTTATGCAGTTTGCACCTCCCGCAAACCATGTTTTGCTCATAATACCCCTTTCCGTCAAAATGACGTTACATGTAGCCGTTAGCACCCAAATTTAGGAGAGAGGAATTTTTTACTTCCCAAAATACCCCTTTATTGGACCGTTAGGGACAGCAGCCTATTCCATTCTCTATATAATAGGATTGTTTGAAGGAATATTGTTTGAAACATAACATTAAACACAAACATTTCAATTTTCTACATAATTGACCGGTTGACTGGTAGGGAAAATAACAACGTTTTATTATTTTTTATTCCTTTTTATTTTACTTATTTGCTATCATTTAATATTTTGAAGTTTTTTCTTACCTACAGATCTCAAATCCAACTGCAAATTATGGCCAGTAGCTCGCAATCTTCATTCTCAAGACGTCCAAACAGAAATTATGGAAGAACAATTTGTTGCTATTGTGGATTAATTAGTCCACTGAAGACTTCATGAACAGTTTGAAACATAAAACCTAAGCTTTATATTTTCTATTTTTTGACCGGTTGGTTGGAAGAAAAAATAGTATTTAATTTTTTTTATATTCCTTTTTTTTTTACTTATTTACTCTCATTTAATGTATCGAAGCTTTTTTTTACCTACAGATCTCAAATCCAACTGCAAATTTTTTTTATATTCCATTTTTTTTTACTTATTTGCTCTCATGTAATGTTTGAAGCTTTTTTTTACTTAAAACCATTGATTTTTTTCGCCTTCTAAACAGTGGAATTATAGTTTTGAGTGTACGTTATTGTCTGCTGCATTTGTTCGTAACCAAGCTGCTCCGTTAGAGCATCATTAGTAGTTGAGACTCTCAAATGCAATTTGGGGCCCAAAAATTCAAAAAAATGTAAACGTAGAATGGGTTGGATTTGTATGAGAATAGTAGGAATTGATAAAGTGAGCTCCAGTTTCAAAGATTGTATGGTCAAAAATTGATGTGGAAAAAAAATAATATAAAGTCTAGAATCTAGAAAGTTGGGCTCCAAATTGGGACTTACTATTGTACAAAATGAGTTACTACAATCTAGAATCTAGAAATTGGGAGGCCCAACCCTTAGCACCTATGGATGGGATAGGACCAAAATTGTAGAAATTAGAACTGTAGACGAGACTTACTATTCTACAGGATGAGCTCCTACATTCTAAATCTAGAATCTAGAAAATGTAATGAGCCTTACTAATGATGCTCTTAGTAGTTGCTTCCAGACACTAGTAGATGTCATTTTCTACAGTAGTAGTACATGTCAATCTTCTTTTTGACGTCATTATTTGGGGAAAAAAAAACACGTTAAGACATAGCTGGCAAAATCAGAACAATTAAACAAAGACTGTATGATATTCTCCAATAATGTTCGGTGATATGCCTAGGGGTGAGCATATAACGATTGAAAACCGAAAATCGAACCGAATCGAACCGAAATATGACAAACGGTTCGGTTTTTCGGTTTTCGGTTCGGTTTTCGGTTTTAAAATTTGAAAATTTAAAATAACGATTCGATTTTCGGCTCTTGATCCGAATAACCGAACCGAACCGAAAATCGATTTAGATTTAGTAATTTATCAAACTACCTTCAATCTACATATACTAATATTTTGTAACTCCTAAGAGAGCAATCTCTTCTCCTATTCTCTGTCGGTACTTCTTTGAGCGCTCTCTCTCTTTACCCTCAATCTATATATAGTAATATTTTTCACACTATGTAATATAATAATTCATAAATACAATAATGTTATATTTTTAAAATAAGATCCGACACATTGGCTCATGAAATCGAACCGACCAAAAATCGAACCGAATTAATTCGGTTCGGTTTTGTTCGGTTTTTATAAAAACGGAAAATACGGTTTACGTTTATTTCGGTTTTCATATATACGGTTCGGTTTGAATCGAATCGAACCGATGCTCACCCCTAGATATGCCAACAAAATAAAAAGAATATAAGAGATTAATTAAATTTATGTCCGAAAAAATCGTCATAAGAAAATTTAATTAATATACCATGCATATGAAATTTCATATTTGATTCAATGATTTGTATCAAAAAAAACTTACGAGGGGTTAATATTAGAGAATCTAAATCCGCAAAAGTTATACCGAGTGAGTTAATCACTTGACCTTCAAGGCAGCTATGTGCACGGCCAATTCAGGGGTTAGTTCGAATAGAATTCGAACTTGAACAACTCTTCATTGTAATTTTTCCAGATATATGTTCTATAATTTTTTTAGTTGGACATTAAAGCAAAACCTCAAATGTCATTAATAAAGAAAAGGCTAATTAATCTTTAAACCCTCAATTTTATATTCGTTTAGAGATTAAGTTCTAATATGTTCAATTGAAAATTTTGAATTTTTTTGTTTTTTGTTTTAACTTTTCTTTTTCCATACTCGTGCTCATGTTGAGGATAAAATTGGAAGGAAAAAAAAAATACAAATTCAATGTCTAAATTTCTCATTTAGATATGTCTTGACTCGAACTCTAAGTTGATAGAAAATTAAGGATCTGAACGCTAATTAGCCTATAAATAAACCTACCTCCAAAATGTGCTAGGATGTGTGGACTCAGTGGGCCTTGGCCTTTGGGTTAAGGTTTTCCAAACTTTAGCTTATATGTATGTATTCTTTTATTCGCTATTGTAATTAAGAATAGAAAATTCCTAAAGAAGTTCAAGTGTTTCTAATTTTTCAAACTCATTAATAACAAATCTCCGGATTACATGTATCTCATTTATTGATTTCTTAAAGATAGGGGTAAGTATTCGATTTATTCGATTCCAACCGAACTGAATAACCGAAAATCGAATTGGACCGAAACCGAATAAGCAAAACCGAAACCGAACCGAATTGGTCAATAACCGAACCGAATTAAATCGGTTCGGTTTTCGGTTTATTCGATTTTTGATTTTTTTTTTTGTTTGTTAATATATATATATATATATATATATATATATATATATATATAAACTAAATTTTTTTATTCGGTTTTCGGTTTTGGACCGAAACCGAAATCCAAAACCGAAACCAAATAAAAAAATTTAGTATTTTTAAAACCGAAACCGAACCGATTTTTTTAAAACCGAACCGAATCTCTTATTCGGTTCGGTTCGGTTCGATTTTTGGTCCAAAATCGAATAATGTTCACCCCTACTTAAAGAACATAAACAGAAAAAAAAATTAAGTGCCTAGATAAAAAAAATAAATTCATGTGTCATGACCCCACATTATAAGACTGATTAGAATATGTCGGGTACCAAAGGCCCTATCTTTAACCATGTTCTCCTCCCATAGGGGAGTTATAAATGTCAGACAAGGAAGAGTGAGTAGATTTGTAATCTGAGTATACAACCGCATTAGAGCATCTCCAACCCTATTGTCTTGTTAAGTGCAGGGCCGGCCCTGAGTTAATGGGACCCTAGGCAAATTTTTAAAATGGGACCCATATATGATATAAAAAAATTGAACTAAAAAATAATACAGTCAAGGCTAGAACCTAGGACCTTTTATGTACAAGTATAACAAACTACCACTACACCAAAAATGTTTTGTGATAAAGGAGGATCATATTATATATTAGTTCTATTTTCAATATAAGATTACTAATATATATATACATTCAAATTAATTTTTTTGGGCCTCCAAATATTATGGGGCCCTGGGCGGTCGCCCTGGCCGCCCTGGGCCAGGGCCGGCCCTTGTTAAGTGTTGTGGGTCTTAGGTGGCTCCTATGTGGCATGAGCCACAAGACAATGTCTTGTTTATGTGGCAAAATTATATCTCAAAAGACAATGAGATAGAAAAACTCTCTCCAATACAAAAGTGGATTAATCAAACGGGTTCAACCAGTAGTTCAACCAGTGGATTAATCTAAATGGTCCAAATTTAATCTCTTATGGATACTATTTTTTATAAAAATATCAGTTTTTTACAAAACACTGGGTCAATGCTGAACCGGACCGAAAAAATTACCGGTTCACGGTTGAACCGGTTCAACCGACCGGTCCGGTCCGGTCCGATTTTTAAAACATTGTTGGTCATTTTAGTGACCACTATTGTTTTTATTATTATTATCATATTCATTGAATTTTGTTTCCAGTGTGCTCCGTTAGCTGGTTTCGAAAATGACAGCTGTCTAAGGAAAGGAAAGTAAAACCCGTTTCGACGACCGGTAGCGATATGTTCGTGGAAAGAAGGAAGGAAAGAAGAAAGGAATATGCTGAGAGTGAGTTCGCATGAAGATCAGCATTCACCTTCACTTGGACAAGGTTTCCTTTTCTGAAAATATCTTTAGAACCAAAAAAAAAAAGCTTTTTGAAGATTTGGACAATCGATACATAAATCTACTATCACCCATTTAACTCCAAATAAATTATGATGTTGTTTTAATGCTATTTGTACATCTAAGTTGTCCCTTCAAATTATCTCTTCTTATGTGATAGCTGATGAGACATGTTAAATAGTATTGTGTCATCTGACATGACAAATGACATGACAAAGTTTAACCAAAAAAGTTAATCATCCAATATGACAAATTTTAACCAAAAAAGTTAATCACCCAATTTTGTTAATTTTAATTTTAATTTTAATTTTAATTTTAAAATTTGTCATGTCAACTGACACATAAGAAAAACAGTTTTGAGGGACAATTTGGAGAGACAAATAGCATTATTCTTTTTTACACCAGCTTTATTCTTATTTTTCCATACAATTTTGACACCTTTTTTTTTTTACGGGAATATCTTATTTTCCTCTCTGCACTCTTGGTCTCAATATCGGATATTTGGTAATAGGGTCTCACATATAGATAGACAATTTATTTCCCTCTCTGCACTCTTCGTCTCAATAAATTAAAGCTATAATTGATATTTTTTAAGAAATATCCAATATAAAGAAATATATTTAAGATTTAATTAAATCTTATTAATGTTTCAATATAATTTAAATTTGAGAAATTTTAATTTGTCCTCCACTTGTTTTACCATAATTCAAGGTGCACCAACCGAATTACCATAATACATAAAATATTCTTTTTTTTAAACTAAATCGTCAATAACTAACAATCAACTTATTTGATCCCCCATTTAAGTTGGGTGCACATTTAGTTATGACCAAAATATCCTGAAATAAATGTGTGCACTTTGAATTATTGTCAAATAAGTAGCCAGTGAGTTTTGAAGTCGTAGTAAAGAATTGATTTTGGAGTTGAAGAAACGAAGATGATACACTTTTCAAAGCATTGGGAACAAGAAACTTATATCCTTTGCTGACGGTGCCCGTTTTCTCCCTTACTAAAGCTAAACTTCCTCCCTACTGAAGGTGAATGACTAACTTATCCAGGGAGCTCAGACTGACGGCATCCAACTCAATTTTTTTTTTTTTTTTTTTATTTTATGTAGGACGAAGTTGACAGGTATTCATTGATAGTTTCGGTTAAAAGTGGAAGATTTCATACATTATGGTAATTCGGTGGGGTGCAGTTTGAATTATAGTAAATAAGGCGAGGAAAACTTAGATTTTTTTAAAAAAGTTTAAAATCATAAAAATAAAAAATAAAAATTCAATCAATTAATCAACTTAAAAATAAATTAATCTACAAAATCGTAGAATTAACTATTGATTAATTAGAAAAATTATTAAACAAAGAGAAAAAGTGTTGACTAAGTAGACTGAGAATTCTTAGCCACTCGATATGCTCAGATATTTTAATCATAATTATCTTTATCCTTTTTTAACGATATTTGTCAAACAATTTGGCACGATTAAACTTGTCCGTGAAATATTTCGGGCTAAAATAGTTGGCCCAATCTAGGTACAAAACCAAGACCCTTTGTTCCTGACCAGACCCACTATCATGTCTTCGTTCTACGGACCCAAATTATGATTTAATACTGTACGGACCCAAACCATGATTTAATATGGTACAATTGACGACCTACTTTTGGTATGAAAAATGTTTTTAATTATTACAAAGTACTCCTCTAAACTATCTATTACAGCTGATGTGCCGACATCATAACCAACATTACAAATTCTAAACTTGAATTAAAAAAAAAATTGCTTAATTGCACTTTGCTACCCTCAACTATTCCGTTTTTTCAACTTGATACCCTAAACTTTTTTTTGTAACAAGTTGATACCCAAAAAAAATTTGGAACGAAAATACCCCTACTCAAACCTTAAAATTACCTCCCCTCCACCCAACCCCCCTCTCCCACTCCGGCTACCCCCTCCCTCCCGCTCCACCTCCCCTCCGGCCAACTCCCTCTCCCGCGTCCGGCCAACCCCCCTACCCCCACCGTCGCTGGCCGCCGCCGCCGCGGTGGCGCCGGAAGCGGGAGGGGAGGTTGGCCGGACGTGGGAGAGGGGGGCGGCCAGAGGGGGGCGACCAGAGGGGAGGCGGAGCGGGAGGGTGGGGGTGGCCGGAGTAGGGGAGGGGGAGAGTGGGGAGGGGAGAAGGAAAGAGGGAAGAGATAAGGGCATTTTGGGGTTTTTGAAAAATTAGGTATCAAGTTGAAAAAAAAATAATAGTTGAGGTATCAACTTGTTACCAAAAAATGTTTAGGGTATCAAGTTGAAAAAGCGGAATAGTTGAGGGTAGCAAAGTGCATTTAAGCCTAAAAAATTAAAATTAATAGTAAAATTAACATTAAAATTAGTTTTAAAGTAAAAAAAATAGTATAACATTAATTTCGTTGGGCCAAGAAGCAACTCTGAATTTCATTTGGCATTTGAATCAGCTCTGTACAGGTTTTACCAAATATTCTGAGATCAAAAAGTTGGCCAAGAAATGGAGAGCAGACGCCGTGACCTTGCGTGTCGGGCTGGGCCTCGGGTCAAATCGAGTATGGGCTTTGGTTCCATCGGATCTCTTTTATCGGAGAAAATATGAGATCCGACACGTTCTGATATATTGGGCCGGATCAATCCGAATCAAAGAATATCCGGATTGGACCGACGAATGAATTATTTTTCGGATCACACTCGTACCGATCTGGGCCAGCCTGGGCTAATGGACATGTTAATTTTTTAGGAGACATATTAACATATCTCAGTGAGTTTAGAGTAAACAAGTGCTCACGCAATGTTATAATGAACTCTAATTAATAGTTATGTGATAGTCACTTAGAATTCTTTTTTCAATGTGTCATATATACCGAGTCCACCAAGTATTTAAACACTAAACTAAACGTTACAATTCTTTTAAGATTTTAGTTTCTACACCTACTATTTGATTATTTCTTGCAAAAAAATTTCCCCATCTTTGGCCCTTCCAAGAATTTACTCCGGGATCAGTCACTCGTTTGAAAAAGGCCATCGTTTGTTATTGACTTATGATAACCTATTATTGGTTAAGAATAATGTTATTTTAATTTTCATAATATTGTTTGTGTAAAACATTACACTATATTTTAATTTTAGTTTTATTAAAAAAAAAAAATTAGGAAAAGGTAAGGATTTTATTAATCAGAGGCCACAGCCTCATTTGCTATTAACTGAGCAATACAATTGTCACGTCCCGATTCCGTAGAATCGATAGTCGTCCCCCGGACGTGATGCCGTGCGAACCTAAATTGCGATCGCACAAGGCACATTCATAAGGCTATTCGAAACACAACATCAAGTTAGAGTACGCAGAGAAATTGATTGACACATTTGAAATAGAAGTAGACTTTTCATTGATAATAAAACTTCATTTATATTGACTTCATTACATTCATTGCCGCACGGGCTGCAACATGACTCGACTTACAAAACGAACGCCGATGAGATAGTCGTTCCATACATTACATCCCTTTTTACAAGCAAAACATAACACTTTCCACCTGCTATCGAGGCGAGTCGAGTCGTCATCTTCTTTTGGACTGAGTGCGGGGTCTTCTTCAAAAGGAACCCAGAAACAAGCCTTCACAAGCGGACGAGACTTCAAAAGTGTCCACGCCGCCTTGAGATTTTAAGCGGCACGCCCTTCGTAGTTTGGGGTACCTGCGTGGAGAGCGAGGATCAGTACATTATACTTTGTACTGGTGCGTGGCTATTTAAGTTCCAAGCTCTCATTTGGTTGAAGAGTTTATACGACTTAATGTATGAATGTTTCTAACCATCCTAATGGATTTCAACAAGCATATGTCTTGCATAATGAAATTTACGTTGAACTTACCCGCAGTGGACCGCACCGCGCCTTATGAAATTTATCATGTTCTTCCCTGTCAATTGTTAACATTTTTCATATCAAGTGCAAAATGTATGTGTGATTGGTCACTGGCATCACAAGCCATCCTGGACGTATAGCTTTGTTAATCGAGATCCTTTCAACGCAAGTAGCTAGCTCCGTTGCAAGTTCCCGCTTAACCTGTGCTGAAACCTTATGCACGACTATACCCTGTTTCCTCCTAGGCCGAAATGGTCCCGTGGCCTCGGGTTGCCGCTCGAGAAAACTATCGCCTTGTCGACAAGTTGTCCATAACCGTGCGAAGACATATTTTCCTTTTAGTTATTAAGACATAGCCTACATTATCTTTGAAAACTCAATCCTTTTTTCCGTGTTCGTGCCCTTGCATTTATCCTTTCATTTGCAACAACATTATCGATTTACCTAGGAAGGGCGTCGAGAAGAGAAGGGTCAGCCACTCACCTTGAGTTTATTTCAGACGAGAGAACTTGTCGGTCGCGCTAGACGTTGTTTACAAAAACAAAAGTTGATCTTTATTTCAACAAACTTTGTAAAAAAATTACAAGAATTCTGGAAAAGCACAACTATAGAAATCCGATCTGAATGACGATCGCTTTATCCCTTGGACGATGTGAACTTTGAAGACGATAGCCTCTGAAGATTGCAGCAGCACTTTGGCAAGAACTCCTGATCTCTGGTGATGATTTCTGATATATGTGTGTGTGATCCCCCTTAGGAAGGACTTGAAACTCTATTTATAGAGTTCTAGAAATAACTACTTTTTAGTTATTCTGACTTGCGCATGTTGGATTGCGCATGCATTGGACCGCGCAGGCATCAGACTGTGCTGGCAGTTACTTGATCGTGGGCCAACTGTAGTGGACACATGGCATTATTTGATTGAAATGTGCATGATCGTGTTCAGACGGTTACCACGTAATGAGTCATTGATGGCATGAAAGCCACGTGTACTTTGTTAGTTGTATTGATGGAGTGCACCAACTGAATTGCGCTGGCTTCAGATTGCGCTGGGCTGGACCGCACTGGGATGGACTGCGCTGCAGAGAGTCTGGCAGATTGTGCTGTATGTACAGCTGTCCTCGAGTGCTGTACTGCACGATAAACGAACAGTTTCCTCGTCCTCCGTGCTGTCAGTTGTCAGAAGATCTGATTCTCTGTCAGGTAATGACGACGAGGCCACGTCAGCTTGCGCACTTGAATGAGTGCGCAGTTCAGCCTGCACAATCGAGTTGGTGCGCAATCTGTCTCCTGCGCAATTCACTTGAAGGATGCCCAATTTGATTTTGATGACTTCTTTGATGGGTGCAACTTGATTTTTAGGACCTACAAGACCCCCTTCAAAGTTTTCGAAGTTTGAAGATAGTCAAAGCTTCGAAATACTTTGAATTTTGATTAAAAAATCAAGTTGCACAAGTAATGACTTATCTGCGCAATTGGAGTTAGCTCCCATTTCTTCGGCGCAATCTGAGGAGTTTGTTTACTTTCGAAAACTATAAATAGTTCTCATTTCTCTCTCTATTATTCTTTACTTGCTTCTAATCATCTGAGAGAGAAAATTCGAGCTCATTCCAACTCTTCTTCTTTTCCGTCGATCCTAATGGCTCCAAAGCGCTATGCCGTCGAGAAAGGCAAGGCCCCCGCCGAGTCTTCGGCTCGGGCTGTGCCGCACCCTTCTCGACATGAAGTTGCTCATCATGCACTGCAAGGTAAACCCGATCGAAAGACCCTTTTTAGGGTTCTTTAACACTGTTGATCCTTCGAACCCGTCTCTTTTTAGAGATTTGGTCATACTGCGCCACCCTATTTAGGGTTTCCGTTGCACAAACCCAATAGTTTTTATTTTTATGAAGACTATTTTCTTGCGCAATCGGTTAGAACGCGCTGGCAAAAGTCAGCGCAGTCTGCTGATTTGCGCAAGGCTGTCCAGCGCAAACTGATGCTTTGCGCAAGTTATTCAGCGCAATCTGATGGCTTGCACAAGTGGATGAGTTGGCGCAACTGGACAGTTTGTGCATAGAAGCTATTGTTGTGCAATCTGATGCTTGTGCAATCTAATGCTTGCGCAATTTGCTGACAGAATCTTTGATTTTACTTTTACTGAATTCTATTTTTTCTGTTTGATGCAGTTAACATCAGAGAGGACCCAGAGTATGAAATATTTGCAGGGTCCCTTGCTGAACCAGAATTTAAAGAAGATTTGTCCCGTGTGCTTTTTCCCCAATATGCTCTGCCATCCTCCCGCCAAGCCATCTTGGTAGCTCAGGACAATGAGACTTTATTAAGTCTGATGAATGGGCAGCCCCTGCAATCTGCTGACGCCATTACCCATAAGAAACCCATGTTCTTATTTGGCGAAGCTATTGACAAGAGTTCTCAGCCGAGACCCCGTGTTGAGCAGAGACTCTTCCAAAGAAAGGAGAAACTAATCCTGTTACCGGACATTGCTAGATGCCTCCCTCTAGCCCGCTATGCCCATGCAAGCCATCCCAGGAGGATGGAGTGGGACATTACTTCCCTCCAGCAGGCAAGGACAGGAAAGATTTATGTCAAAAAAGGACCAAACAACAGAGATATGTTCTATATCTCCTCTGAGCGTCATAGCACTTTGCTCAGAGGGTTGAAGCCAGGCTGCATCCCTCCAGAGAACTCTTTTTTGCTGCTGTCGGTGAGGACACCAATCTTTGCTAATGAATATGCAAAGGTTGAGGACAGATACCCGGATCAGGACATCCGACTGACAGGTCTGGTGAACCTAGACAACAGAAGGTGGAACTGCATAGCCAACTGGATATTGGCTCAGTTCGAAGACAAGCTTAAAGAAATCGAGCTATATCATGCGGTATATGCTACCGTATATGGATTCCTCCCAAACCCTCATCTGTTTCTGGCCTTGGCAGAGAGGTATAATTATAGGACAGGGACATTCATGACACCCTGCGGGGAGATTGGATTAGCCCTCCACGAGATGAAATACATCTCGTGCTTACCAATGGGAGACTTTCCTTATGAGGAGTATGTTCCAACAAACGACGAGTTAGACAAACTACGTCGAGAAAATACAGAGATGGTAGCCGTTTTCGACGAACTACTGTGCCATTATAACATATGCTCCCTGTACTATAAGAGCGGTTCTTCCGGCACCTGTTATTCATCAAAGTGGTTGCCTTATCTTTTTCTTAATCATATCATTGAGAAAAAGACTAAGGATCATGACACATGCAATCCGACTTTCTTCCAATCCCTCAGCCACAGTGAAGTAATAAGACTGATGGAAGAAAATAAGAAAATGGATATCAAGGTTAATAATGAACATCAATACCCTCCACTCAAGACCGAAGATTTTGTCGAGAGTTTTATGAGAATGGGCTACAGGCCCATGTCAAGAGAAGCCCAGCTGGCGGGTTTCCTAACATACTGGCTTCGTCGATTCGTCGTACCCGGAGCAAGCGCCGTGGACCGCTTCCACCGCGGCGTACTTTTTGCTGCTGTCCGGTTAGTCTTCGGCTACCAGATGGATTTGCTGACAGCGATGACCTGTAGAGTGATACAGGTCTTCGTCTTTATGTTGACTCCATGCTTAAATAGAATGGTAAGAAGGGGAACTTCCTTCGACTGGAGTTGCCTTACACCTACTTATTCGGGTGGTTGCTTCTGTACCATCCATCTTTGATGAACCCCGACATGGGAGCAGTCGATGGTAGCTATCTGCGAAGATTCTCTCGGAGCAAGTGGGTGTACACTAGTCTGAAGGACTGCAGACGTGCCCTGAACCTTGGGAAGGGATGGAATTTTTACTACGTCGCCCCTCCAACCGGTTACGAACATATGTCGACAAATTTAGTTGACCTTGTGAAACAACCGTTGGGCCGAGCAGCATTTGACTGGCTGAGGACGATCAGGCCGTCGTATTTAGTGTACAGATTTGAAGATGAGTGTTTCTTGGAACCATATTTGCCAAGCCGCTTCGCTCGTCAATTTGGTTACGACCAGTTCCATGTAGGCAACGCTATAACTTGCCTGCAAGGAAAGGGGTATCTGATTGATGGTGCCAGAGCATGGGCCTATTACAACGCTCGAGACACAATGACATTGTTCTCGATGCCAACCAAGAATGATCATGTCCCTCGAATGTTATATACATATTCACTGTTTTACACAGCTGCAAATACTTTCGCCGAGAATTTCAATCTGGTAGATAGCTTCGCGACGGCGTCGCGTTTGAAGAAAGGAGAAACTGCTATGCTAGCTTGTCACGACCCGCACCCTAGAGTTAGGGCACGAGAACGTAACGACGCCCAGCCTACGCCGCAGTGTCGACGGTAGAACGCTGTCCTAGGTCACAATATCTAACAATATAAAGCTAAGCAGTTTATACTCCCCGAATGGGGGTGACATAGCAGATACAAATTCAATCACATCTAAGGTAGAGCATGATAAGGATAGATAAAACATGAAATCCAAACTAAATACAGGAGATAGAAGTCTAAGTGTCTAAGATACATGAACCCAGAAGTACATCTCAAAACTCAAATAAAGATACAGTAATCCACAAAGTAAATACAACACCAGACAAAATGAAATAACTACCTAAACAACCTCTAATGTGTCTCCTCTAGGCTAGCAGGCACCTCCAGGCTATCTGTAAAATTTATCAACAGGTCCAGTCAGGACTGGAGCGAGCACAGTACATCTCAACAATTCATAGCGGGTTAGAAAATATGAACATGCAGTAAAGTAAAATACAAGTACTGAAAGAGGTGCAGTATAAAAACAGAGAGAGAACTGTAATAGAAATATCTACTATACATAGAGAACTAGCAGTGACTAGTGAGTCAGAGTACAACATGAACATGTAAATGGCCTGGGATGATTCAATGAAGACACTACGGAATGATTCAATGAAGATACTACTGGTGTATTATTCACATGTCCACTTCTACTCTCCCGTACCCCCAATCAATACACAAGGATCCAGCCAGGTTATGTTATATGATTCCATGCAAGGCCCGTGAAGGGTGATACATGGATGTCCCATAAATGGGGAGTCTGGGGGTTACCCAACTGTGTAAGATTCAAGAGACTCTGTGATCATGAGGGTACATGTCACAAGTAATCAAGTGAACCAAGAAGCATAGTGATACGCCATGTAAGTGAAACGCACAGAACACGTAGTACCCGATGCTCCCTAAGGATAACATCTCAAGAAAGGATCCATATAGTACCAATCCGTGTGACCATCGTGACAGTACAAGTAAAGTAATCTACTACAGGAAATAATTCTAAACAGGATATGAAATGATCAGAGAATGTACTCGCCTCGATAACCTAAACAGCTGATAAGTATAGGAGGTCCCACTGAAGCCACAGAGTCCTATTTAAAGCAACACAGGTTACAAGGTGTTCAAGTTAAATAAATGAATCCCTACAGGCAATCTATATTATTCTAGGTTCTTCTAAGTCAAATTAACTCTAGGTCAACTCCGGTCAATAATCTAGTCAAACTAGGTCAAGCGTTGACTTATAGTTGACTTTGGGTCAACTGGTCAACTCTGGTCAAACAGGGTAAATCTAATCTAATATAAAGTGTACTTCGTTATTTGTACGTCGAAACTTACGGCACGTAAATCGAGATAAGAAGATTATCGGTAAGGTTGATAATCTTATTATAGGGATCCACGTATCCAACTTGTCAATTTCAGCGATGTGAGATCACTGGAATTGACTGATCTCAGTTTCGTTGTACTAATCCCGAAATACTAACATTATATGAATTAATTATTAATTAATTATAAAAAGGTTAAACTCAGAGAAATTATCAACAAACATTGTCGGACGATGAAATGAACATCGCCAACGTGTCCAGAATGGTCAAATTAGCTAGGATAGCCTACCCAACGGTCCAATTTGGACACAAGGGCAAAAAGGTAATTTCGGGTCAAAACGGTGTCCGTGTCGGAGCCGTTTTGCACCGAAAAACGTGCAAGAAAACAAGTCTATAAAATATAATAAATTATATGTCCACGTAACCAGAATGACGATACGAACCCAACGGTATCTCCAGAATTGGATTCCGTTGACCCGATCTCAATTTGGTCCGTTGACCAGAACTTGGAATTCCGATTTGCACGAAAATGCGTGCCGGAGCCAAAGTTCTCAAAACTCAGCAAACTACCTGTCAACGAGTCCAGAATGATGATACGAACTCAACGGTATCTCCGAAATTGGATTCCGATGAGCCGATCTCAAAATGACCCGTTGACCCGGATATTGGTATCCGACTTGCACCGAAATGCGTGCCAGACCCAATGTCCACCAAAACCTAGCAAATTATATGTCAACGAGTCCACAATGATGATACGAACTCAACGGTATATCCGGAATTGGATTCCGATGAGCCGGCGTTAAAAAGTCCCGTTTACCCAGAAAGTGGGACCCGCTTTGCACCGAAAAATGTGCCCGGGCCCACGTTCTCCAAATCTAACAAATTTTATATGAAAACATGCCAGAACGATGCCACAAGTCTAATGGTGGTGTCAGAAATGAAATCTGGAGTCCCGTGTTCAAAATAGAATTTTACAAGTTGGAAATTACGAATTCGGACGGCCAACTTTGGCGTCGAATTCAACCAATCAAACAAGCTCACAATGAAACGAAACTGGAGGGGTAGCAAGAGGGTTATACCAGCTTTGCACAGGAACTGGTAGCACGCCAAAAGAAGCTACGATGGAGGAGATACAAGCTGACGAAGTTGGCCCCGCGAAACTGTCCAAATTTAATATAATTTAAACGGTCAACTTGGTGGCCGGTTTTGATGTATCAAACGATAAAATTAACGGACGAAAATTGACATGAGCGAAGGTGGATATACCGAGATTGTGACGGAGCAAAGAAATCGACGATCCAACGGTCGGATCTTCGGAAAAACGTGCACGAAGTTGCTACGACGGGGTACCAAAACGAATCTTCATTTCGCGCGCGTCACGACGGGACGTCGTGCAAAACGCACGAATCGGCTATTTGGCGCGTCGGGGAAGAGAGCAGCGGCCACGGGGTGGCTCGCCGGAGGCTCGCACGGCCGGTAGGGGGTCGCCGGTGGCCTCGCGCGACGGCGGCGACGCACGTCGGCGACGGCGGTGGCCGCCATGCACGCGCGTGCGTGCGCGCTGTGCTGCGACCGCAGCTGCTGCGCTCACCGACGGTGGCCGGCCCGACCAGGCGGCGGCGGGGGCTGTGCGCCTCGACGAGGGTCGGGCGGCGGCGTAGCCCGACCAGGGTGGAGGTGGTGGTTGCGGAAATGAAGATGATGGTGGCGGTTATGGTGGTGGCTAGTGAAGAGGAGGAGGAAGGAGAAAATGGAGAGGAGGAGATTGGAGGAGGAGTTGGTCGGGGTTGGGGCCGACGGCCATGGCCGGCCAGGGGGGGTGGTCGGCCATGGTGCTCGGGTTGCATGGGAGCTGATGGTGGTGGTGTTGTTTATTTGCTGGTGTTGTGGTTTTTGTTGTTGTAGTAATAGAAAGAGAGAGAGAGTGAGTGATAATGCATTAAATGTGAAGGAGAGAGAGAAGTTGCTTTTGGGAGTTAGGGCCGGCCACTCCATTGGGGAGGGGCTGTGAGTGAAAGTTGGAAATGGGCCATTCCAATGGGAATTAAACAAATAGAAGTTTCCAATAAATATAGAAAAATATGCAAAATGAGTACTTGATATTTTTGGACAAGAAAAATATGAGGGTGCTACGATGGAGGGTAGCACGAAGCTGGACTGGACTCGGTGGAGCCGGATTGGATCAAAACTGGACATTGTGCAAAAATCGAATTAAAATTAGATGTTGATGATCATGAGCGAATAAGTAGCACATGGGGATTCCAATAAATGGGACACAAGTGGCGGACGGATAGTAGGCTCAAAGTGGGCCATGTCCATAATTGGGGCGGACAGGTTTTGGTCGACAGGGGACCCACAAATCAAGTTGGAAGATGAATGTGACGCCGTGGAGTGAAATAAAATCGGGTCACGTGTCAGAAAGTTGTGCGAATCAAATGGAGCACAAAATGACGTGTCTGAGTGGGACACGAAGGTCATGGGTGACGAGCGTCTCGAGTAGATCATCAATGAGGAGTTGGTTTCAAGAAACTGACTGGTCTTGTGCTCCCAATTTAAAAGTCATGGTAACGCGCTAAAAATGATCAAGAAAAAGAGTGGGAAAAATAAATAACAATCAAATGGTCTAAACCGACCCAAAGTTCAGCGAAGCAGAAAGAGCACAAGAGAACAAGTTTGGATGGGACACTATATACCGTCATAAAGGTAATCCTGTCCACTCCAAAACTCATGAAGAAGATTTCCAGAGTTGAACATCCCTGATACTCCAAATATCAAAGGCATGGAAAAGTACACTTACAGATAAATAAATAGAATAAAATATTTATCAAACCAAATAACCAAAAAAATAAAATAAAATGAAAAAATTTTAACCCGAAATTCAGGGTGCTCACATAGCTCCAGCAAATGATGAGCAACATGAACCAGTGGATGATCCCTTGGAAGCCTCAAGGGAAGCTAACTTTCCTGAGGAAGCCGACGGCCATGGCCGGCCAGGAAGAGGAAGAGAAGGATTAATGAGCCTTCCTCTCCGGTTGTAAAGAAGAAACTCCTTTTAGATCCATCAGAGAAAGTCACTACCAGGTCGCAGTCTCGGCAACTGGCCGAGTCGACCCGAGAAGAAGCGACCACACCGACTTCTCTTCCACAGCGGGTTGATGTAGTAAATGTTGAAAGTCCAGAGAGACCTCTTCATCGAAAGAAACTGGCTTTTAGGAAAAGAAAGAAGGTGATCCTATCCTCGGTGGTGGCCAGTGCTACTGCTGGAATTACTATGTCATCTCCTACTCCTGTCTCTGAGCCTAGGCATGAAACTCCTAGTCCAGAACAGAGGGACGAGACTGATCAGGAAGAGGAGGCTGCAGAACCTAGGGAGGATATTGTAGAGGAGGAGCATGAAGCTCTGCGATCTCCTTCACCGGCGGTAGAAACTACTCAGCTTCCTGTTACACCAGGAACAATCCGCAAAGAGGAGGATCGTTTAATGATTGAAGCATTAAATGATTACGACTTTGGTCTACAAGATGTTGATCATACCGCTGCAACTGCCAGCGAGGAAGTAACTGAGGATAGCATGAGCACTGAAGATACATCAATAGAGGCTATTGATGATACTTTGAATCAAGACGAGGACATTGATGTCCATATTTCTCCTGAAGCTGTTGAAGACACTCTAGCTCCTGAAAAGGATGTTGAGGTGGATATGTCTCCTGAAAATAATATGGGTAAGGAAGTAGCGCCGGAGGAAGCTACTACCACTGATCCCAAAGGTATTAAATGAAATTATTAATCTTCTTTTCATAGATTAACAACTGACATCTCTATTTTTGATCCATGTAGAAATTGAATCATCTCCGGTTCCTCCTTGCACTGATATAGTACCGATAACAGTAATAGCCAGTGGCAGCCGACATCTGTCGGGCGGTTCTGAGGCCGGAAGTAGTCAGGCAGTAATGTCTGAGGCTACCTCTGCTAGACTGGAATCTGTACCAACAGACGAAAGGCTTGTTTGTAAGCCCCTAAAATTAGGGCTTATTTTTATTTTTTATAAATCAATTATTTTGAATAAATATTATTATTTGATTATTATTTAATTTAATGCTCTTTACCGTGACTTAGAATTCTAGAGCATCAGGGATGCCAGTCTCTGGAAACTTCCTTCTTGGAGTTTGTAGTAGACGAGATTATCTTCACATGTGATATTTCGTGTCCCACTTGAACTTGTTCCCTTGTACTCTTTTTGCTTCGTGCAAGTTCGGGTCAATTTAGACCATTTAAATTATTAATTGAATTCCCACTCTTTTCCTGGATCCTCATATGCACGTTGCCGTGACTTTTAATTTAGGAGCACCAGACTAGTCATTCTCTCGAAACCAACTTGTCATGCCTGATCTACTCGAGATGCTTTTCACCCATGACCTTCGTGTCCCACTCAGACACACCCTCTTGTGCTCCATTTCCTTCGTACAACTTTCGGATCAATTTAGGCCAATTAATTATCTGCCGTAAAACCTGATTTAAATTTCAATTTAATTTCGGGACCCGATATCGACCCAACCTAGTCGATCCCAAATATGGACATAGTCCACACGAAGCCTACTACCCGCCTGCCATTTGTGTCCCATTTATTTGAGCCCTCACATGCTACTTATTTATCCATGACCATAAATACCTATTTTTAATTCAAATATTGCACCATGTCCGGTTTTGCCCCAGCTCGGCTCCACTGAACCCAACCCCAGCTCCATGTTGCCCTCCATCATGACTGTCCAAATACCCCACAATATTTCTCTTTTCCTATTTTGAAAATATCTCGTCCTCCCTCCACTTTATTAAATATCTTAGAATACCTCTTATATATATATATACACATATATATATATATATATATATATATATATATATATATATATATATATATATATATATATATATATATATATATATATAATATAATCTCTCTCTCTACCTATACAAACCACCACCTCTCCTCTCCTCATGTCAGCTCGCACCCCCCTTGTACCCGAGCATACCCCTCACTCATTCTCTCTCTAAATATCTTTCTCTCTCTCTCCCAATATCTATTTATATATTATAACACACACACTCATACATACTCATCTCTCTCTCTCTCTCTCTCTCTCTCTCTCTTCACTTATTCAAACACACAACCCATCACCATCACCCCCTCCACATATACGAGCAGCACCCCACCCCTACTCCATAGCCGACAGCCCCCCATCTTCTTCTTCTTCATTAATTATCACCACCACCATCATCCACCTCCTTCCTCCATGGCCGAACCCTTCCTCACCACACCATCACCTTCACCACCACTTCCTCTTCCTCCTCCTCCTTCCTGGCGGAGCGACACCACCAGCCACCTCCACCTCTCTTCCTCCTCCATTAAAGTCATCACACCACCTCACACCATCATCCAACCACCATCACCACCCTCACCAATGTCATCACCTACACCACCACACATCTCTACCATCACCTTCATTCACCATCACCCGTACGCGGCCGCTCGCCTTGCCCCATCGCCGTGCCAGGCTGGCGAGCCCCTCCGACCAGCAGCGCAGCAGCTGCAAACGCAGCAGCGCGCGGCGCTGCAGCAGCAACCGCGCGTGCGTGCGCCGCCGCGGCCGGCAGTCGCCGCCGGCGAGGTCCCCCGTCGCGTGGCTGGCCCCCGACCCTCTGGGCGCACCCTGGGCGACCACCCTGTGGCGGCCAACGTCCTCCGGGATGCGCCATTTAGGCGATTTCAACGTTTTTCTCGGAGTTCCGTCGACGCGCGCGCGGAGAAATTCCAGAATTCGCGCTCCGTCGCAGCGACTTCGCACGTATTTTTTGGGAGATCTGACCGTTGGATCGGTGAACTCCTTGCTCCGCCTTAATCTCGGTATATCCCTCTTCACTCCTGTCAAATTTCACCAGTTAATTTCGTCGTTTGATACATCAAAACCGGCCACCAAGTTGACGTTTTAATTTATACTATTTTTGGACAGTTTTGCGATGCCAACTTCGCGGGTTCGTATCTTCGTCGTTGTAGCTCCGTTTTACGTGCTAACAGTTTCGGTGCACTGCTGGTATAACCCTCTTTCTTCCCCCTTTAGATTTTATTTCAGTTTGAGCTTGTTAGGTCGGTCGAATTCGACGCCAAAGTTGGCCGTTCGAAATCTTTAATTTGCACTATTTAAATTCCAATTTTGAACCTGGGACTCCGGATTCAATTTCTGACACCACCAGTAGACTCGTGGCGTCGTTCTGGTATGTTTTCATACAAAGTTTGCTTGATTTGGAGAACGTGGGCCCTGGCACGCATTTTGGTGCAAAATGGATCCCACTTTCTGAGTCAACGGGACTTTTTGACGCCGGCTCATCGGAATCCAATTCTGGATATACCGTTGAGTTCGTATCGTCATTCTGGACTTGTTGACATATAATTTGCTAGGTTTTAGTGGACATTGGTTCCGGCACGCATTTTGGTGCAAGTCGGATACCAATATCCGGGTCAACGTGTCATTTTGAGTTCGGCTGATCGGAATCCAATTCCGGATATACCGTTGAGTTCGTATCGTCATTCTGGACTCGTTGACATATAATTTGCTAAATTTTGAGGACAATGGCTCCGACCCGCTTTTCTGTGCAAATCAGTTTCCAATGTCCGGGTCAACGAACCAATTTGAGATCGGGTCAACGGAATCCAATTCTGGATATACCGTTGGGTTCGTATCGTCATTTTGGATTCGTGGACATATAATTTGTTAGGTTTTGTGCACTTTTATTTTAGCACGTTTTTTGGTGCAAAGTGTGTCCAACGACGGACATCATTTTGGCCCGAAATTACCGTTTTGCTCCTGTGTCCAAATTGGACTTTTGGACAGGCTATTATAGCTGATTTGACCATTCTGGACACGTTGGTGATGTTAGTTTTATCATCCGACAACATCTGTATATTTCTTCCCTTTTTGTGTCACCCTATTATTATAATATTTTCTCCTTTTGGTTGTTTTAGAGACCCGTCGATTTCAATGATTTCTAAATCACCGAAATGCATAAGTTGACCTTGTAGATGTTTATAGAGACTAGCTTTAACCCAGTTTGACCATGGTTGACTACTTTGACTGAACGTCGAAGTAGAGTCAACATTTGACCTAGGTTAGACTAGTTTTGACCTTGGTTGACCACAGTTGACTATTTTGACCAAAAGTCAACCGAAAGTCAACCGTAGCCTAAAATTTACTAGAACTGGACCAGAGTTGACCAGTTGACCCAAAGTCAACTGTACGTCAACCTTGACCCAGTTTGTCTTAGTTTGACTTAGTTTGACCTAGATGTTAGTATGTCTTTTGACCCTGATCAGCTCTTGTATTATTTCATCTTTAGGTCTGTGGCTTTACTCTGAACCCTGATTCATATTGACAGCAGGACTCCAGGCGAGTACATTCTCTGATAATATTTCTGTTTTATGATATCGTCTATGTTTCTTGTATTTAGTGTAGATACCCTTGTTCTCTTGACACATTGTTCACACGGATTGGTATTTCCCTGGATCCCGTCATGAGATGTTATTCCTTGCTCTCCTTGGTATATCTTGTGTAAGTCTTTCTTGTTCCTTGTGCATTGTATAGACACGATTCCTGCGAAGGCTAGCTACCCTCTCGGAGAATCGCGTGTCATGATGTGTCATGGCTGGATCCACTATACTAGTCGGGGACGGAGAGTATTAGTGTAGATGTGTGGTCATTATCCACCTTGTTATTCTTGTAGATCTTATGAGTGTTAATCATACACCCCACGTATGATTAACCAGGCCAGTAGACCTTGTGCAAGATCCAAGCCGGCCACATATTGAAACTAGTACCCACACACTTAGACAGATGATTCTTGATTCTTGTACATGCCATGATCAGTTTTACTTGCCTTATTCTAGCTCTAGATTTACAGCTTACCTTGCCATGATACTCACATGTACATTTCATGATTTCTTGTATATTCTCTCTATTTACTGCTACATGTTCAATATCGTCTAATTAGAACTGTTATTCGAGATTTGTGCTCGTTCCATCCTGACTGGATACGTTGACAAAATTTTAGGAGTAGTTGTGCCATATTTGTTGGACTGCAGGATGATTCTAGCTGAGGTGGTTCACACTGTTCCTCTATGTGAGTTGCCTGGTAGTTATTCCTTAGTTAGTCTTGTTGTTCCTTCATTATCTTCCTGTCTTATGATTATTGTAGATTCTAGTTGTTCTAGTGATATTGTTATTATTTCTTGTCTTATCTTCCTTAGTTTCGTGATGTGACATGGGTACATTTCTAGTTATGGATTCTTAGATGTTGTAGTTAGTATAGTACACTTGACAGCATTCTACCGCCGATACCGCGGCGTAGGCTGGGCGTGGCCCACGTATTCGTACTCGTATATCCGGGTGCGGGTCGTGACACGTTTTTAGTGGTGGCCCATGCAGGTCAGTCTTTGCATTTAATGCAAAGTCGTGGTAGTACTTGAGCTTATCTGTACTACAGCGAGCCTGCCCTAGGATTAAGGTTAAGAAATGGAATATTTTAGGATTTTGGTGCTCAGTCACATATTAGGAACTCTTGGTAGATTCTAGGGATGACCCCTGGGAATCTTATTTCGAAACTCTTCGAATCTATTCCCATTCGTTTTTATCCGTCCTGATTCCTGAGATATCTCTCAGTTATCGTACTTTATTATTCTTTGGGATGAGTTTGTGGACCCCAGAGGGGAGGTATAAGTTGGACTTGTATATCATCTAGGTTGGGGAGAGAATATGATTTACCAACCTCGTATCATGGTCGAGGTTTGTTTTAGATTATATTCTACCATTTTCTATCTTGACCTAGGTAGTACCCTCGGGACTTTTCCTGAGATTTTCCTCTGAACCCTATCTCGGAAGTTGTTTCCGTTGTTTCTATTAACTTACCCTTGACTTGTTGTTGAATTTTAAATCTTAATATTCGTTGTTGACCTTTGATTTTGTTTTGGATAATTCTTTTAAGAATTGAGTTAAGATATCCTGATAAACATATTTTGGACGAGGACGATGAGAACAGTAAGTGTCTACTTTATTTATGGAGTTTAGAATTTATCGCAGTCATATTAGCTAGCGAGACAAGGACATGGAGCCTGATTTGGATATACTATCCTAGTTATGTCATTTAGATTCTCTTGCAGCCATACCGGTTGGCGTGGTAAGGAATCTAGATGACATGATTATAGGGTGTATACCATAGTTATGGACTTCATTATTTATTACCGCTATGCTTACTGGCGTGGCGAGAATTCTGGCAACATGATTTTGG